>WPIO01000088.1:1600000-1645000 GCA_009760855.2 Cristatella mucedo
GGCTGGCGCCGCCTTGGTCGCTTGGGCCGCCGCCGCTGCTCGCGCGCGCGCCACTCGCTCGCCGAGAATGCGGCGTGAAAGAGGACTAAGCTGCGCCGCTGTGTCGCCGCGCCGCCGCCGCCGCCGCAAGAGGCCTCGCCTATTTCCGTTTCCGTTTCGAGCTGGGTATTGACTTCGAGGTGCCGGCGTCAATCGCCTGTCGCTCTCTCTCTCTCTCTCTCTCTCTCTCTCGCTCCGTAGCGCGTACCCGACGCACGTATTTGCTAATCGAAGCTTCTCGTCGACGCGTCTGCATCCGCCGCTGATCGTCCGACTCATTCGTGTAGCTATGGCTCTGGCTAACGTCGGTCCGACGTGAGATTTTAAAAGAAGCAGAAAACGTACGTCCTCACAGAGTTTGCTGACTCCGTGCGAACACTAGACGTGCTGTCACTAAGCAGTTGGCAGTTAAGCAGCAGTTAAGCAGCTTCCTTTGCAGCGTGTGTTCGATGCATAGGACGAGGACGAGGTCTTCATCTTGCGGTGCTATATTGACGCTGTCGTTAATTTTATTACAGCAGAGAGTCGATCTCTGCCGTAGAAGAATACTCACTGGAATTCTCTCCCTCCAGTTCCAGTCTCAATGTCTCAGTTGTCTCGATGCACTCAAGCCTGCTGCTATGTAATGTAATGTAATGTATCTCCGTCAGTAACTCCACAAAGACCTCATCTCGACGTTCAACTTAGGCGATTAAAAGCGACTCAAGGCGGCTAATATGGATCCTGCTTTTGCATTTTTCTCTTCTTCTGTGCGACTTAGAGATCTGCTGTTGTCATGCGTAGCCAAATAAATAAATACGTCCTTCGCCTCAGGTATTGTATCTACACCTTTACAAGGGTTGCTGTCAGGCCGCTCAGTAAGGAGGCAACAACAAACGAGTAAGAATATATGGCTAAATCCCCGCCGGGAAAACATGACCGACGACGACATGACAGACGAATTCGGCGAATCGCTTAAGCGAGGCGGCGATTTGATCTGATTTGATCGATTTGGCTCGGGTGGCGGCGTATATATGTATATATATATATATATATATATATAAACACACACGTATATATATATATATATAAATATATATATATATTATATATATATATATACATAACTCATTTATATAGCACCCCAAGAGAACTTAATCTCTATTCAGGCGCTTCACATATGCCTCCGGGCTCGAGCCCACGACCTTAGTCAGACCTTAGTCGGGGCGAGCACCTTAACCGCTAGACCAAACCAGCTCGGCTTGAACAGCAGGCGGCGCGCGCCGCAGCCGCCGCTGAGGCGTCGAACGGTTGTCACGCTCGGACCGTCAGCCTGCGCCGCCTGCAACCCGCCGCTTCCGCATCCGGTGGAGGTGGCGGCGGCTAAACGGTCCGCTTTGTCGATATCGCTCTGGGCGGGGGGGGGGCAATGCCGTGAAGTTGCTCGATGCTAGCGTGAAATCACTGTTTGATCGTCGTGCGGCGGCCGCCCCCTCGAAGCGACTACTACGCGACTACTCGAAGCTACGCTTCGAATTCTGCGGCTGGAATTTGCAGCGTAGCTGCGCTCGCTGTTACTCGTCGCACTCGTCGCCTCGCTAAAAACGCGAAGCGGCCCGAAAGCAGCCCGCTAATTGCGGCCGCGTCGTTACAGCGCCTTGCTAGTCCTGAGCTGATTTTTGAGATTAAGAGTTTTTTGTAATTAATGAACGCATAGCAGGCAGCAGAGAGAGAGAGAGAGAGAGAGAAAGAGAGAGAACGAGAGAGAGAAAGAGAGAGAGACAGAGAAAGAGAGAGAGAGAGAGAGAGAGAGAGAGAGAGACAGAGAGAGAGAGAGACAGAGAGAGACAGAGAGAGACAGAGAGAGAGAGAGAGAGAGAGAGAGAGAGAGAGAGCAGAGAGAGACAGAGAAGAGAGAAGAGAGAGAGAGTTTTGTCGGAGGAGTGTAGGACGGGGAGATGAGGCCAGAGAGAGAGCAGAGAGAGACAGAGAAAGAGAAAGAGAGAGAGAGAGAGAGAGAAAAAGGCAATCTCCAATTTGCTGGCGGTGGCTGCAGCGGCAGCTTACCAGCGAGCGAACTGTCCTCGGTGAGTGGCTGCTTCTGCGCGGTGATGTCCTGCAGGACGCACAGGAAAAGCACGGTCGATTGTTTTTCGTTCTGGATGGGCGTCATCTTGAAGAGCACCCACACGGCCGAATCTGTGCAGCGACAACGGATGCCGCAGGCGCTGGATCACGTGATTAAGGCAGCGAGAAGGCGAGCCGGTGCTTGGAAAGAGAGGGAGAGAGAGAGAAAGAGAGAGAGAGAGAGAGAGAGAGAGAGAGAGAGAGAGAGAGAGAGAGAGAGAGAGAGAGAGAGAGAGAGAGAGAGAGAGAGAGAGAGCACTTTTGGCGATGTAGGGTCAAACTGCGAAGTTGAAAGGAGGCACATCCGCGACAGGCAGATAATGTGAGCGTGAGAAGCCTGGATTCCAGAACGACAGCGACAGGCGCATCGCCCTGTCGCTGTCGTTCGCTCTCCCCATTCGCTCGAGCCGTAGCTACGCCTCCAGCGTGGCCGCGTCCGCACGAGGTTCGAGCGGACGCGGCCACGCTGGATGTGAGCGAGAGCAGCAGAGAGACTGAGTGCCGCTCAATCACATGTAAATCACGTGCCAATCGCGCGCCGAACGTATTCACAATCAGTTAAAGAAGCTTCGCAAGAGCCTCGAGCGAGCGAGAGAGCGCGAGTGAGAGCGGGAGCGGGCTAAAGAGAAAGAGAGTCCACGCGAAAGAGCGAGTGAGAGAAATAAGATGAGAGAAAGGATGTGTGCGTGTGTGTGTGCGTGCGTGCGTGCGTGTGTGTGTTTGTGTGCGTGCGTGCGTGTGTGTTGTGTGTGCGTGTGTGTGTGTGTGGGTGTGTGTGTGTGAGAGAGAGAGAGAGAGAGAAAGAGAGAGAGAGACAGCGAGAGAGAGAGAGAGGAGAAGAGAGAGATAGAGAGAGGGATAGAGAGAGGAGCGGAGAGAGAGAAGAGAGAGAGAGAGAGAGACGGATCGAGAAGAAGAGTAGAGCGGAGAGAAAGAGAGAGCGAGAGAGAGACGAGAGAGATGGAGAGAGTAGGGGATGAGAGAGAGGCAGCAGGTAGAAAGGAGAGAGAGAGACGAGAGAGAGAGATGGAGAGAGAGAGACATGAGCGAGGGAGGAGACAAGAGAAAAAGGGGGGAGAGAGAGAGAGAGAGAGAGAGAGAGAGAGAGAGAGAGAGAGAGAGAGAGAGAGAGAGAGAGAGAGAGAGAGAGAGAGAGAGAGAGAGAGAGAGAGAGAGTGAGGGCGATCGAGAGAGAAAAGGGGAACGCTCCGCGGAATGAGGGAGCGTTCGCCTCGCGTGGGCACCCGGTGTATTGGGAGGCGGCCATTACTCACGGTTCTTGCAGTTCACAGCCAGCTCGGTCTGGAAGGGCTCGCGTTTGTCGAAGCCTCGCTGCAGCCGCTGCGTGGCGTCCGGGCCGCAGCGATCGCTCCACATGAACTGGAGCGTGCAGCTTCGCTGCAGCACCTCGCTACGGCTGTACCCGCTCAGAGCGGCGAAGCCGTCGCTCGCGTACACGATCGGGTAGTCGGCTATCCGCGCGCTGCCCAGTACGAACGGCCGGCCTGCAGAGGGCGTCGGCGGAATAAGCCTGCGGCGGTCTTGAGGCGGCAGCGGCGGCGGCGGCGGCGGCGGCGGCGGCGGCGACGGCGACGGCGCCCGGATATATATATATATATATATATATATACGTATATATATTCGATATATTTCTAAATATATATATATATATATATATATATATATCCCAATATCTTGCAGTATATCCCGATATATCCTGATATATATATATATATATATATATATATCTATATATATATATATATAGAGAGAGAGAGAGAGAGAGAGAGAAAGAGAGAAAGAGAGAGAGAGAGAGAGATAGAGAGAGAGAGATAGATAGATAGATAGATAGATAGAGAGAGAGAGTGAGTCAGTGAGTGAGAAAGTTAGAGAGACAAAGAGAATCTGATATGAGCATCCTTTCTTGGGTATCGCCACCACCACATCATGAGATGACAGTCGCATTTGCTGAATAGAATCGTTGTCGCACTGAATTTGACAAGACTTCGCACCGGTTCGCGACGCGAACACGCGTATAACTCACGCGCCCGCGAGGCTGAAAAGCCGCCGCCGTCTCCGCTGGCGACGAGCGCGTGGACAGCTGCCAGGAGACAGAGCGGAGAGGAGGCGAACGAGGTCGGGCGGCTGCGGCGGCGGCTGCGTCTGACAATTTTTACGGCGACGCCGACTGGCGCGACACCGGTGGCGGCGGCCGCGGAGGGCCGTGGGCGGAGGGAGGCGGGGGCCACAGGGGGGGGGGGGGGGGGGGGGGCACGCGCGAGCTCCGCGATGCTCACCTTGACCGTGCAGGCGCGTGGCGACGTTCTCGAGAAAAGTGTTCTGCGGAGTGATGAGCGCCCTGTGTATGTTCATCGTCGTCGTCGGCGGCGGCGGCCGCTGCCGCGCGGTCGTTCGGGCCGCTCGCCGCGGACGCTAGCTGGCGTCCTCCGCTGGCAGCGGAACGTCGTCCGGACGCGCGAAACGCGTCAGCGTCGCTCGCTGTGTCGATCACTTGCGCCGCGTCCTCGCGGCCGGAGGAAAGCCGAGGAAAGACGACGTTGCGCGGCACAGTGACGACGACGACGACGCGCTGTCGCACCACGGGTCGCTGTCGGCGGCGAGAAGCCCGCGCGGCGGCGCGAGCACCCGCGCGGCTGCGCCGACGTGCGCGCTCGTGCGACCTCTCCGATGGCGGCGACGGCGGTCGAGCGCTCACCTCTGTGGTCACTCGGCGAATGACAGATGGCGCCGAGGCGCGCGCGCAGCGGGCCGCCGGCGCCGCCTCTTCTGCCGCTCCGCCTCCTTTTCCAGCGCCTCGGCGCTGCTGCTGCTGCGGCGCGGCGACGGTGCAGGCGATCTGCGGCGACGGCTCGCTCATTGTGAAACGTTAATTGATCCACGTCCGCGTCTCGACGTCGCTCTCGCTGCTTTATCGATTTCAGCGCTCCTGAACCTGAGCCGGCGCGGCGCTGCGCGAGGTCTCTCAGCGGCGGAACTCGGATCGCGCCGCTCCGACCGATGGGACCGAACGCCCGCGAAGGTCACGCGACGGGCCAAGACCGCGTCTCCCGCCGCCGCCGCCGCCGCGGGTCGCCCATCCCGGCAGCTATCGCCGCGTCGTCTCGCAGCTCGACCGCGCGACCGACGATGCAATTCAAATGGCTGGAAGTGCCGCGCATAATGCGGCAAATAAAGCGTGTATTGACACATCGTGTGCTTGAGCGGAGCCCTCGGAGCGCGAGGACGCCGCTTGGCGCCGCTTGGCGCGCACCGCGGCGGCGCTTTCTGCCCGCGGCGCGGCGCGAAACACGTTTGAGCGTCGCCCGGTCGGCCGCGACGTCTTCCGTCCGCTCAAAGGCGGAAGTGCCGCGAAGTGGCGCGCGCGCAGGCGTTCTCTTTCGCTCTCGAAAGCTCGCCTCACCTCGTCCGACGCGGGCTGCGCGCGCGCGCTGGAAAGCCAGAGCCGTCACTTTTTCTCGCGCCCTCTACTGCCGCCGCCGCTGCCGCCCGGGCATCCATCGGCGTCGCCGCACCGTTCGCAGTTCGCTGATTGGCTGCCGTCGCATGTCGTGCGCCGCTGATTGGACGATTGGCGCGGCCGACGGCCTGTTGTGTGTATGTGTCTCCGTCAGTAACTCCACAAAGTCATAAAGACCGCGTGGGTGTTACGCAGGAGAGTTTTGTATAGCGCACTCACAGCCTAAGCGGCTTTCGGTACGCTTTCGGTAGCCAGCAGACTTCGTCTCACGCAAAAAAGAGAAAGTGTGAAGCATAGTTTAGTCGGGAGAGCAGTTGAAGTAGTGAATAGCGCACTCATAGCGCAATCATGCAAGCATCAGCTTAAAAAGAATGTGCCATAGTCGACAGCAGAAGAGTAGTTGTCGTTGCGTAATAGTTGCGGAAGCGAGTTCCACAGTCTACGACCTGCGGAGCTAAAGCTTCTGTCGCCAACGGTCTTTAAGCAGAGCAATGGAACAGCTAATTTATTGTCCACAGGACCTCAGGGCACGAACAGGCTGAAACTGATGCAGCAGTTAAGCTAGGTACGAAGGAGCCAAGCCGTGGCGGGCCTTGTGGGTCAGCGTGAGAACTTTACTCTATATCCGTTGCTCAACCGGCATCCATCCTAGCTTTTTTGGCAAAGGAGACACGTGCTCAAACCGCTGGGACTTGAAGACTAGCCTTGCAGCCATATTCATAGTCCACTGCAGTGGCCTAGTTGCTTTCTTTGGTAGCCCAACCAAAAGGGAATACAAATAATCAAGCCGAGACAGAACTAAGGAGCTAGTTAAATTTTGTACAAGTCGCTGTGGAAGACAGCTCCTAATCTTGGATAGGTGTCGGACGTGATGGCTAGCTGTAGAAGCAGTCTTCTGAATGAAGCTTTTACAATTTAGGTGAAACTTTGAAAACGACAACTATATTTGAGCACGCGGTGATGGTCGCACACAACAGCATAACCTAATAGAACAGCAAAGCCTTTTAATCCAGCCACACGCTTCGGGTGTCCTATGAGAAGCAGTGCCGTTTTATCGTCATTTAGTTTCAAGGAGTTTTCCGACATCCAGGATCGAATGTCGGCAAGGCAAGCATCCAGTTTCTCAGTAGCTGCAGCAGATTCCAACGGTTTCGCACAATCCGCATAATCCGCATAATCCGCATAATCCGCAGAGGAGCAAAAAGCCAACGGACGTCGAGCGACCGGAGTAGACGCCGGACGCGGGAGCGGGCTCCCTGTTGCTTCCCAGAATCCTCATTGATTTCCAAATCCTTCCTTATTTCATTATCCGTTCCTGTTCGCGGAAAGACTTTGACTGTCTGGCTTGCATCGATGATAAAAACTAATTTATTAGCTACGGGCAAAGCAAGTGCGATTCAGAAAGTGGAAAGGCTGCCGCTCAAAATTGGCTCTGCCAGCATATCTCTTGTTGAATCAGCTCGAAATCTAGGTGTCATATTCCAAAGTGACCTCTCGTTAGACGACCACATAAGCTCCACAGTCAAATCTGCCTACTTTCAGCTACATAACATTGCTAAAATTCGGGCATAGATAAGGATACCAGGTCTAAGTTGGTCCATTCATTCGTGACATCCCGTCTCGACTTCTGTAACTCACTGCTTGCTGGCCTACCAGCATGTCAATCAGGCGATTACAGCGAGTGCAAAACTCCATAGCTAGGCTTGCATGTCGTGAGCGTCGCAGTTTCCACATCACACCACTTCTCGCCGACCTGCACTCGCTCCAAGTCAAGCAAATATCGACTTCAAAATTTTGTCGCTCACTTTGAGGTCACTTCATTCTTTGGCTCCAGCCTATCTCTCAGATCTACTCCCCCACCAGGCCAAGCATCGAACCAACCGCCTTTCGGAATCCAACAGTTTACCAATACCTCGAACAAACCTCAAATCCCTTGGAGACCGTGCATTTAGATCGTATGCTCCCAAAGCGTGGAACTCACTTCCGACTTGCGTCACCATCTCCCCTGACTTGACCAAATTTTAAAAGAACTTAAAAACACACCTATTTAGGACAGCATTTAGTGGGTCCCTGTGATTCGTCCTTGATGTGCTTATGCGTGCTGACACTGTGCATGCTGCCACTAACCGCACTTGCATGCTGACCCTGTGCATGTCACCCCTAACCATGTTATTCTTATTGTTTATCAAGCATGGTATTACTCACTACTCAATCGCGTTTCCCTTTGCAGCAAATGTTAAGCGCCTAGAATGAGATTAAGTTCTCTGAGGGTGCTTTATCAAGTGCATTATTATTATTATTATTATTATTGAAAACGTCACCTGCCATCTGCCGTTTTAACCGAGATGACCGCGGACGGGATGGAATGACGTAATTTAATGACAAGAACAGAAAAAGAGCGCAAAACGATGGGATACACGTGCAATAAAGATCGGTTGCTGAGCAAGATATCAGAAGACAGACAAATGAATTCTTACAAAAAGAGCATTGTAATTTATTGACAAAAATAAACTAGAGCGAGCTACTAATTCATGGTGCCAAAAGAAAGACGCGGGAGACAGATGTGGCAATGTGAGAGATGTGACAGATGAGGCAGAGTGACCAAAATCCAGCGATCGATGCTTTCCTTTCTGGGCTAATTTAGGTTTTGCGTCAGCAGCGAAATTAGGTTTGGTGGAATGCCGAAGCGAAATATTGAGCCACGCTGACTTTACGAGCAATTTAATTTTCAGAATAACTACGTTCTACGCCCGATCTCGAAGGTTCACAGTTGTCAGATTTTCTTTAACAAGCGCGCCTTCGCATGCCACTTCACGGACTTTGCACGTTCAAGGATTGTCATAACTTACCTCCAACTGCAGGTAAGGGAGAGAGAGAGAAACATACAGAGAGACTGACAGAGAGAGTGAGAGAGAAAGAGCCAGACAGAGAAAGAGAGAGAGATAGAGAGAGAGAGAGAGAGAGAGAGAGAGAGAGAGAGAGATAAAGAGAGAGAGAGAGAGAAAGAGAGGGCGAGAGAGTGATAGAGAGAGATAGAGAGAGAGAGAGATAGAGAGAGAGAGAGAGAGAGACAGAGAGAGAGAGAGAGAGAGAGAGAGAGAGAGAGAGAGAGAGAGAGAGAGAGAGAGAGAGAGAGAGAGAGAGAGACAGAGACAGAGAGACAGAGACAGAGAGACAGAGAGACAGAGAGACAGAGAGACAGAGAGACAGAGAGACAGAAAGAGAGACAGAGAGAGAGACCCACACACAGAGGGTCAAAGTTAGAAAGGGAGGAACGCGTTGAACCTCACCCACTCGCTGTTAACAACGAGTGGGTGAGGTTCAACGCGAGCGAACGAAGTCATCGAGCCGCCGTAGAGGCCAAGTGGAGCAGAACTCTCTCGCGGAGAAGGACGAGCGCCGGTGCACCGCTAGAGAGAGCTCTAGAGAGCACTGGCGACGGCGGGAAAACGCTAGTGCGTCGCGCCGTGACGCGAGGACGGTGCTAGATTGACGGAGCTATTCAAATTCGACGCGGTGAAAGCAGAGAGAGAGAGAGAGAGAGAGAGAGAGAGAGAGAGAGAGAGAGAGAGAGAGAGAGAGAGAGAGAGAGAGAGAGAGAGAGAGAGGAGAGATGGAGAGATCTTATTGATTCGGCCGGCTCTCAACGTCGTGCTGACTCGCGGGGGCGTGTTTGCTGTAGGAGAAGGTGTATTATGCAGCGCGAGTTCTGCTTTGGCGCTGGCTTTGTCCGCAAGGGCTCAGGCAAGACGCTCAGTCTGGGAGGAGGCTTTTCGGAACGGCTCTTTCCCGCATGCGCGTTTCCGTCAATGCTTTGGCGAATGCGATACGTTGTCCGAGAGAAACAGAGAGAGAGAGAGAGAGAGAGAGAGAGAGAGAGAGAGAGAGAGAGAGAGAGAGAGAGAGAAAGAGAGAGAGATAGAGCGAGACTGAGAGATAATTAGATAGAATTAGAGAAAAAGAGTAAGAGAGTAAGTTTGCGTGAGAGAGAAGAGATTCTCGCCGGCTGCTCGCTTCACCTCACGCCTCGCTTCGCCTTCGCCTCACGCCTCGCTTCGCCTTCGCCTCACGCCTCGCTTCGCCTCACGCCTCAGCTTCACGGCTCAGCTTCGCCGATTTAGCGCTGCGAGGGCACGACGCGATGCACCGGGGATCGTTCCTCCTCGTTTGACTTCGATCTCGCCCTCGACCGTCTGAGCCTCTGCCTTGGCTGCCGCCGCCGCCGCCGCCGCGGTGGCCGAGAGTGGCCGGGAGCAGCGAAAGGGCGCTCTCAGCCGGCGGAGGAGGCAGCGTATCGATCGAGCGTCTCCTGCGTCCTGAGTTCATTGTTGTTGTTCGCCGCACGCGCACCTTGCACCTCGCGCAAAAGCCCAAGGCAGGCGCGCATCCTCAGGTGGCAAATCCTCAAGCGCCTCCGAAGCCTCGGAGACTCACGAAAGGGCGAGAGGAAATTGCTGGCTTGACCCGGAAATTGCTGGCTTGGCCCGGATCTGAACGCGCTGCGACGTCGTTTCCCGCAGCCGGCGGATCGCGGCGACAGCAGCCTGGCTGAGCAGGAGCGGCGGCCATTGTGTTTTCCGCATTAAGCAATCGAATCATTATTATTTCGTTTCGCTAAACGACTCGCGCTCGCTGGCGCGACGACGGCTTGAAGGCGCGGGCGCGCGCGAGTCGACCGTCTGGCGCCTTCTTCCGCCGGCGGGGGAACATTATCGGCGCAGCTCGCGCGCGCGCGAGCGTAAGATGCGTTCGGCGCGCGTCTGCTTTGCAGCTGAAGCCCGTGACTTGTCTCTGTGAGACCGAGGCTCTGAATTCTGAATTCTAGCTGTCGCGCCGCCCGAGCTGCCCGATTCCCGTGCTGCTGCTGCTTCACCCCTCGAATGCCAAGGTCGATCGGCCGAATGCCAACTCAGCTCACACGTCTAGCTCTTTCTCTTTGCTAATTGATACTTTGTTGGTCTGTTGGCTACCGAACGCCGCACGGGCGTCGAGTGCGCTACAGAAAACCCGCCTGCGCAATATTCAGCTTGTCGTTGTCACTCTGCAAAGTTTACAGACCTGACATGCGTTACTTTGCACGACAATCGGCGCGGCGGGCACACTATGGCTCTCGCACACGTACGCACGGGGTCACATTAGGCGCGGGCCCAGCGCTGTCTGGCGCTGTCTGTCTGGCTCTGGAGGAAGCGTGGCGAATGGCGGCACCGACCTTCGACCTGTGACCTGAGGCATGCGAACTATACCGACCGACCTGTGCGAGCCGAGAGCGCGTCGCGCTGCGACGCTAGCAGGCACTCGCTGTTCGCTTTGCTCTAGCGAGAGCGCAGAAAATGGGACGCATCGCCGCTGAGCCGAACGAAGATTCGCTCTCTCGCGTCTCTAACCTCTCTGTCACGGCTGTCGCGTCTGTCACGTCTGTCGCGTCTGTCGCGTCTGTCGCGTCTGTCGCGTCTGTCACCTCTCTCACCTCACGACGGCGCCGCGACGCCCGCACTTCGCGCGGGCAGACGAGCTGCTGCAGTGAGGCCGCCACCGCCGCTCAGATGGAAGCAGCTCTGAAGCCATCTGCACGTCGCTCCGGGCGCTAAATACGCTCCGCGGGGCCCAATCCGTCTGTCTCCTCCTCCGCGCTAGCAGACGCGACTTATGCGCCGAGCGGCGGCATTGGAGTGATCTAGCGGGCCTTGCGCAGCCGACAGCGTCGAGTTCCCTGTCGCGGTCGCGATGCCAAAACAAAAGTAGCGTTCTGAATGAGCTGGCGAGACGATACAGGACCGAATTTATTATACCACATACTTATCGTCATAGTATATAGCTTATTGTATTATATATATTTTATATAGTCATGGTTATAGTTACATGGCTGCTGCTGCGGCGGCGGCGGCGCACTCTTTAAACGAATCCGATGCCGGGCGTCGTTTTCTCCCTCTTATGGGCGTTCGTCCGCCGTCTTTTCGCAGCGCCGTTGCTGCCGCGCGGCCGCTGACGGCCACGTCGTGCCTGGCGCCATCTCTTTCCGACTTTCCCTCTCTTCTTCTCTGACTTCCGCCGACGCATTTCTTTTCTCGTTGGCTCGCGGCGGCGGCTCGCGGCCGGTCTCAGTGGCGGCGGCGGCGGCGGCGGCGGCGGCGGCGGAAGTCAGGATGCGGGAAGTCTGGAAAAGATGGCGTCAGCCATGGCTGCGCAGTCAGCGGCAGCACGACTGCAGTGGACTCGCAGCTTAGCTGCAGCAGACGTGCACGCCGCGAACGACGCGCAGCGAGCTGGAAGTTCGCGCGAACTTTGACGCGCCGGTCGCTGCCCAAGTCCGAGGACTATTTTTCCGTCGAGGCCTGAGAGCCTGAATAGGTGGCGCAAATGAAGCTGGCGCGGGAAGTGATATGTCCCGCACGATAAATTACTCTATCTACGAAGCTGCGTAATAATGACAGGGAAACTTTGTAGCGTCGCACGAGAACTAAGTCTCTATCCGGGCACTTTAAATAGGCAAAAACGAAGTGCTCAATTAATCGATTGGTGACGGTAGCGTTCGCATTGCAGCGCGCGAGCTCACAAAAGAGCAACTAATACGGACTCGGTAAACGCTTCACGAAGACATCGAGTGAGTGCGTCGTCGGCACATGTGTCGCGCCTAGAAAGTAAAGAGTACGCGAAACGGGTGTCCTCACGATTGCGTTTTCAAGTTGGAGCGAGCGAGTCGTAATCACGTGACGTCGGTCGGCCGGCTGGACTCGGCAATCAAGTTATGTTCTCCAAAAGATTTCATCTTGGTCTGAGGCTCAAATAAGCGACGACAATCAGAGGAGCGGGCGGGGTACAATAATAATAATAAATAACAATAATAATCCGAAGAGAAAGCTTCATTACAATAATAGAATAACACTAAGAATGCCAGGTCGTGTCGCAGGGCCGCCCCAGGAGGATCTAAATAGGTCATAGGTCACTGGTAGGTTGCTTATATATATATATTCTATATATACATATTCTATATATATATATTCTATATATATATATATATATTCTATATATATATATATATATATATATATATATATATATATATATATATATATATATATATATATATATATATATATATATATATATCTATATATATATATATATATATAGAATATATATATATATTCTATATATATATATATATTCTATATATATATATATATATATATATATATAGCTAACCGCAAGAGCAGCTATGGCTGCGTGTTAATGGCGTCATGCTGCGCATCACGCTTAGAGAGCGAGCGAAGCGGACAGCGCACGCACGCACGCAAGTGTGTCATGCCCAGAAAAGCGCAAAGAAGCTTGAAGGAGCACACACTCTTAGTCGCCGGTGTGTAGCACGCCCCTGGTTAGGGAGCGTGGTTTAATCGCACCGTTAGGCTCAGGGGTAAAGGTGCTCGCCCCGACCCAAGGTCTGACCGAGGTCGTGGGCTCGAGCCCCATGGCGTGTGCGAAGCACAAGAGACCAAGTTCCCTTTGGGCGCTATAAAAATGAATTATTTTTAATTTTTAGCATCATAAATATAAAGATAATTAATTTGTATAGCCTCCTAGGAGAGCGTATTAATTAATCTCTATTCAGCCTCTTCTCACATACGCCGTGGGGGGCTCGAGTCGAGGCCACGACCTCGGCCAACAAACAAATGCATTCACCTTTACCTCGGTCGGGCGAGCATCTTGACCGCTGGGCCAAACCGGATGAGCGCGGAAAGCACGAAATGGGAACCAAAAAGAATGCAGCTATGTAACCGCGGTGGGAAGGGTGCGAGGAGAGCTTCGCGTGAGGAACAGATGCAAAGTTCTCTAGCAGGGAAATTCATGTCAACGTGCGGACGATCGCGTGCACGCAGTGACCGGAGCTAGAACGACGTTTTTAGACTTTTGGCGCCTGCAAGGTGAAGACAGCGTGAAGGACAAGGGAAGACTCGATCACCAAAAGAGGACAATTTAGTCCGAGGCGCGACGTTATGACTAGAAGTCGAGGTTGTTGAGAGGAGCGAGGTCAGAGGTCAGTGGTAAGCGCAGGGGGCAGGATGCAGAAACCTGATTAATTCAATGCGTACGTAGGATAAATGTAAACTGTATATGCACACACTCGGACATGTTTTCCCTGAACACTGATGTGGACGGACGAAGATCATCCGTGGAATAGCTGAAGTACAGGTGAAGTACAGGTGAAGTACAGGTGAAGTACCTCAGAGCGGTTTGTGCTCAGTTTCCGCTTCTTTTCACTGTTCATACACTCTTCATTTCATTTCTTTCACTGTTCATACCTCTTGCCGACGTGCCGTTTCTTTTCACGGTGTACACTCTTGCCAATGTGATTGCCAGGCACAATCTGGGCTTTCACTTCGTATGCAGACGTCGCTCAGTTGTACATGTGCTTTGATTCTTCCCACCTTTCAGCAGGTCGAATTCTCTCACCTCCCTTGCTGGATGTTTTTATGGCATCCGCGCACGTATGGCAGCAAACCTTCTTAAATTGAATGATAATAAATAAACTTACTGGCTATGGGCAAACCAAGTATGATTCAGAAATTTGAAATGTTGACGCTCACAATCGGCTCTGCCAGCTTATGTCCTGTTGAATCTGCACGAAATGTAGGCGTCCTGTTCCAAAATGACCTTTCGTTAGACGACCACATCAGCTCTACAATCAAGTCAGCCTACTTTCACCTACATAAACTTGCTGAAAATTCGGGCTTTCTTAGACAGGGATATCACATCTAAATTAGTACAGTAGTAAAAAAAGTAGTGCGTTTGTGACATCCAGTTTTGACTTCTGTAGCTCACTGCTAGCTGGTGTACCGCCCCGTGAAATCAGGTGCTTATAGTTGGTGCAAAACTCTGCAGCTAGGCTTGTCTGTCGTGAGCATTGCAGTTACCACAACACACCACTTCTCGCTGACCTGTTCCGGCTCCCAGTCAAGCAACGCATGGACTTCAAGGTTCTTTCAATCATGGTTCCCTACTGGCGTGAAGTGAAGCTTCAGAGGACTATTTCCATAAACAGTAGAGATTACGAAGAGATCAATTGACTCTAAATATTCGTTAAAGACAGGTTTATAGGAGACTTTTTTGAGTCAGACCTGTGACATCCGGCGCCTTTGGGAGAGGCCATTGGATACGCCCACGACAATCTACTCGGTCGACTGAGAAGAGGGCGTTGCGGAAGGGATGCGACATGGATTAGCCACTCACTTATGCCCTCCCAGAGGCTGCCGTCGAATGATCGACGCCGACCAGCGGCGGCGGTGGCGGTGATGGCGGCGGCGGCTCGCGGCTCGTGCCCGGCAGCCGGCAGTCTGAGTCAGTCCGTCCAATTGCCGCCCAATTGCCGTCCAACTGACGTCCAACGTACTCTGCCTCCAACGCAGCTCGGACTGAGCGGTTCGAGCCGCCCCGGAACATCCCGGCGATCCCTCTCTCGTCGCTTCCCGGGAGAGAGGGATTGCCGATTGCTCTCGGCCGCCATTGTCCTGAAACTGAGCGACGATGAAACCAAGCTGCTACTCGCAGTAATACTAATAATAATAGTAATAGCGATAATAATAACTTGTATGGCGTCCTCAGAGAACTGAGCATCTTTCTAGGCACTTCATAGATGCTGTGTACTAGGCCAAGGCCAAGGCCAAACGATTGGTGGTCACATCCCAGCAAGAAGCAGCCGAGCATGGGACGCGTAGGACGAGCAGCTGGACTGGGAGACCTTGGCTAGTCTAATTAAGATTTTGCTCCATTAAATAGCGAGGCTGTTTCGCGACCGTCACTGCGTGTTCGGCATTTAGGGCTTATCCCTTTCTTATTGGCTTTCATTTTGAAAGTTTCATTCGGAAGATGGCGTCCGCAGCTAGCCCTACCGTCCGATCGCCGGCGATCTTGTTAAAAGTATTTCTTAATAATAATAATAATAATAATAATAGTAAAAATACGTTTATTTATTGTAGTGCCCTGCGAGAACCCAATCTCTTTCTAGACACTTTACATTTGTTGTAAAGGAAGCATGATTGAATGGTTAGTGGTAGCATTCTCAACGAACGAGCATAACAGGGCTAGAGGCGACATGCACTGGGTCAGCATACAGATATGGTTAGTGGCACAACAAGCACAGTGTCAGCGCATAAGCACATTAAGGACGAATCACATAAATATCCCAATAAACTGTCATAAATAAATGCGTTTTAGTATCTTTTTAGTGGTCAAGTCAGAGGATGTCGTGGCGCAAGTCGGAAGTGAGTTACAGGCTTCAGGAGCATACAAACTAAAGGCACGGTCTCCTTAGGATTTTCGGTGCGTGCGTACGAGGTACGCGTAGGTAAACGGTTCGATTCCAAAAAGGCGAGTTCACTGTCCCTGGTTGTGCATATGCTTTGCTACTGCGTGTCCATTTTGGTTTCGCTACCGAAAAAAGGCGTCGCGCTTCTGCATCTGGCGATAACTAGAGCTGCAGGGTAGATAAAAAAAAATTCTCTCAGAAGTCGCAGCCGATGTTCTAGATGTTTCATGCGCATTGCGCCATTTCGCCATTGCGCCATCGAGTCTAATCTGCGAAGCTTCTTTGCTGAACAAGCAGCGATGATCGATCGGGTCGATGAGTGGATGCACAGCAACATTCTACAAGGCCAAGGCCACTATATCCACAAGGCCAAGGTCGTCGGTTCTGGCTCCTCCGTACCTAGCTGAACGGCAGCAGCACCAGCTTCGGCCTCCTCTTCGCCCTGCGATCCTTTGAGGACAATACAGTTAGCTGTTCATTATCTACGCCGAAAGAGGCCGTTGGCGACGTTAAAAAGTATCGCTCAGGTAGGTCGTAGACCGTGGAACCCACTCACGCCTATTGCTACCCAAAAATATCTGCTCTCCTGCTGCCGACAGAGGCACATTATTTTCGGCCGTCCTGAGCTATTAACTTAGCTATTAGCTATTAGCTCCCCTGCTGCTCACTTCTTCGACTGCTGCCCGCCTGACTCAGCCTGAATGCTTATTACTCTCTCTTTGTTGCGCGACATGAAGACTATTGCCTACCGTATGCGCATCGATAGCCAGACAGGCTTAAAGTTGGCTATTGGAAACTCTCCTGCATTAAAACCTGGTCCTCGCGGCTTTCTGGAGTTACAGACAGAGAAACGTTGCATTACCTTACATTACTTTGCACAGCGTTTGTCGTTTTATTTATGACGCCGAGGTGCCTCGACGTCACAGCCGCGTCGGACCTTCAAAAAAGAGTCACGAATAGCATTCGCTGTACGTTTTCTCGCTGTTGCCGCTGCGTTGCTCAAGACGACTCCGCTGATCGGCGCGTCGCCGGCTCTGGAAAGCTCGCGTGCTTGAGACCGTGCGTATGACCCCGAGCGAATGACCCCGCTCAGCAGCGTTGGCTACATCGCGCGGCCGCGGTCTCAACCGGATTTGCATAAAGCTAAACGTGGGATACCGTGGACAAATTGGGCTTTCGTGGTCCTAGCGATGCGTGTACGCACATGCACACACACACGCACACATGTATATATACATATGTACATACATACATATATACTGTATATATATATATATATATATATATATATATAGTATATATATAGTATATATATATATATATATATATATATATATATATATATATATATATATATATATATATATATGTAGATAGATAGATATATGAGCAGCTCACTTTGCTGAGTCATACTCACTTTGCTGAGAATACTCACTTTGCTGAGTCATCCGTCACGGAATGCAACGCTGCCCCATCTTGCCGGTTGACGGAGATACGCCATCTTGCCATGTGACGCAAGCGTGCTATCTTGCGGCGTGACGAACTTTCTCGCTTTAATTAGTTAATAAATATATATAAATGTATATGTATATACAATAATTTATTTTTATAGCACCTTAAGAGAACGTAATCAGACGCTTCACATATGCCACTTGGCTCGTGCCCATGACCTCATATATACAATGATTTCACCTTAACCATGCCACGTGAGAGCAACGTGACTTGCCGCTGCGTCGCGTCGTTCGACTTCCGTCGATGGATCAACATCCAATCTACGGATTCCAAAATCCTGCCAAGTCCGCGCGACCCATTTCGCGTTTCAGCCGCGCGGCATCGCACGCGGGCGACCTTGCTCAGCAAATCCGCACGCCAGCGTACCGGCGCGCTGGCAGGTGCCGCGCGGCAGCGAGCGAGCAGACGCCCGCCGGCCGGAGGTTGTCTGCCGCGCGGAATTTCGCGCGCTTCGCGATCGGCTCGAGGAACGCTGAGCGATGTTCGATTGCCGCTCGGAGCGCATCAGTCGCGAGCGCTCCCCTGGCACCGCGCTAATTGCCCCGAGCGGTGCGCACCGAGACGGCCGTCGACGCCTCGACGGAGACGACGCTTGCTGCTGCAGCGGCGGCGGCGTCAGCTCGCGGCAGCCGCCGCCGCAGCTGCAGCGCTTCGCGCGCACGAGCGCCGAGCGCCGGCGGCGGCGGCGGCGCCGGCGGCGGCGGCGGCTGCTGATTGTTTGGCGTCCAGACAGTATAAACAGTCCTGCGAGCTTCAATTAGATTAGCTCGACTGACGGAAGCGGCGCTCGCGCCCTGGCCGCTCGCGCCCACCGTGGCCGCGGAAATGCGGCCTGAGCGCCGCCTAGAAGCGTCGCTCAACTAAACGTCGCTAAACTAGCTAGGAAAAAACGAGAGGCACCTGGCTCCAGGGAGCAGCTTTCAGCAAGACGGCGATGGCGGCGACTAAAGGAAAAGCCGCCGCCGCCGCCGCAGCAAAAGCTTCCGGAGCGACTTCTTCCGGAAGTTTTGGCTGCGCGAAAGCCGTTTCGCTGCTGGCGTTCGCGTGCGGCGTACGTCGGCGGCGTGCGTTGAACGAGCCCTGCGCGTGCGCTCAACGCTCGCTCGCGGCCGGCGCCGCCTGCGGCGTCGCCTGAGCGTCGCCTGAGCGTCGGAGTACAAACAGGCGGCGGCGTGTCGTCATTTCTAAGGCTGCCGCCGTAAGAGTGCGCTCTCGCTGGATCTCGCGTAGCGCACTCGCCGGTCAGCGAGTGCGCTACGCGAACCCGAACGAGGCGGGCGCTCGACGTTGCGCAAGATCGGCGTCTGCTGCGCTGCGGCTAGGTCGTTGAAGCACGGCGAGACGTAGTCCGTGCTCTCTTGAGTAATGGCTCCGACGCTAGTGGAGCCGAAGCTGTTCAAAATTCCAAAGCCTTGACTGTATCTGCACCCAGCAGACCGTTTTGCAGTAGCAGCGATGGCGACATTTGTACTGCTTTTAAGGAGAGACACAACTAGAAGAAGCGAGAGACAGGGAGAGAGAGACAGAGAGCAGAAAGAGACAGACAGGCAGACAGACAGAGAGAGACAGGGAGAGAGAGAGAGAGAGAAAGACAGAGAGACTGAGAGAGAGACAGAGACAGAGACAGAGACAGAGACAGAGACAGAGACAGGGAGAGAGAGAGAGAGAGAGAGAGAAAGACAGACAGAGAGAAAGACAGAGAGAAAGACAGACAGAGACAGAGACAGAGACAGAGACAGAGACAGAGACAGAGACAGAGACAGAGACAGAGACAGAGACAGAGACAGAGACAGAGACAGAGACAGAGAGAGGAAGATTGATAGATAGATTGACAGATAGATAGATAGATAGATAGATTGACAGATAGATAGATAGATAGATAGATAGATAGATAGATAGATAGATAGATAGATAGATAGATAGATAGATAGATAGATAGATAGATAGATAGATAGATAGATAGATAGATAGATAGATAGATAGATAGATAGATACATAGATACATAGATACATGGATAGATAGATAGATAGATAGATAGATAGATAGATGGATGGATGGATGGATAGACGAATATATAGAGAGGTAGATAAATAGATAAATAGGTAGATAGATAGATGAACTTATGTAAATACAGAAAGAGCTACGCGCTCTGATAGGTCGAACTTGGACTGACGTACATAACACACGTAACAAGACGCATGCAGTGGAGTGATACAAAAGCAGAAAGTTGGCAAAGGTGTTCGCAAAGTAAGAGCGAGCAAAGCGTTGACGCTGTGCTCCGCTAGCTCCGTCATTACGCCTGCGGATAAGCCACAACCGCCGCACCGACGGCACGTCCGGAAAACGGCGGCAACATGAACCGGACATGTTTACGACGAGGTCTTTGATTGTCGCAGCCGATTCATTAGAATTACGATCCCCTCGGGATTCTGAGCGCGGCGGCGGCGCGCGCTGCGGGGCGCGCCGCCGCCGAGCATCGCTTCGGCCGCGGCGGCACGCCCCGCAGCGCCAATGCGAGGGCTGCGGTGGCTAGCGAAGAGAGCGCAGACGGCGGCGGCGGCTCATGGCGGCGGCGCTCACGTTGGCCTCCGCCGTCGCCGTCCGCCATCGCATGTCGCACGTCGCTAGGCGTCCGCTCGCGTTCGAGCCAGAGAGCTCAGCGTCGCGATCGCGACGCTGAGCTCCGACACGAACGCGCGTCGCCGTCAATAATATTTCGCAATCGCGCCAGCCTGATGAGCCGTTGACTCACGAGTTGCGTTTCGTCAGCCGAACCAGGCGCAATTTCAAGAGGCGCAATTTCTGCGTTTAGCGGCGGCGGCGGCGGCTCCACGCGCTCCCACTCTAACGAGCAAGCGCACGCACGCTGAAGCGATCGCGAGCCCGCGCTGCGCCCGGCGTCCTGCGCGGTGGCGCACCGGCATCGCGCGCGCGCGAGGTTGGCAGCGGGCCACTCGACGGAGCGGCCCGCTGCCAACCGACGGAGCGGCCAATCGATCGGCTGCCGCCCTCGTGCGCAAGCCAAGGGCGCTCGCAGCGGCCGGCCTCTGTCGCAGCGCCAGCCTCTGTCGCAGAGCGAGGGGCGCTGCCAAGCGTCGCGAGAGGCCGTGCAGCGCGCAGCCGTTCTCTTGCACTCGCGATCGTCTGCTCCGGTCGTCCTGATTTTTCCAATTACAAAACGCTGTGAAATTCGCGTTCCTTCAAGGCCGTCACCGCTCGCTCGGAGCGAGTGGTGACGCAGATGCGGAGGTTCAGCTTACGGTTCAAGGCCGTAGATTTGATCTCGCTGCCAGCAGCGTCGACAATTGAGGCCACCGCTGGACGATCGTTGATCGGAACGTGCGTCCAAGTGACGTCGAAGCGGAAGTAGGGCCGCCATGTTCGTTTGACGCTTCGTTCCTGTCCGAGCGCACTGATCTTTGCGAGTGCACGTGCTTTCTAAAATTTTGAATTGCACGAATAACCAATCGACACGGTTACTTTCCAGCACGTTCAAAGTGCCCAGATAAAGATTCGGCTCTGCTGTGGCTCTATAAAAATGCTGCATCCTCATAATAGTAATAACAATAATAATAATAACAGTAATAGTAATGCACTCGATTAAGGGCCATCAGAGAACTCAATCTCTCTCTAGCCGCCTTACATTATCCTCGCATCGTGTAGCAGCGGCGGCTAACTCCGTTTTTCGCTATCGCCACTGCACCGCTGCTGTACCTCAGGGCACTGCGTGCAGTTTAATCATGCGCATCGCACTAGATAATGGCGGACAATAACGGACAGAAGGCACTCCGGCCGAGCTCCGCTTAAAAAGCTCTCGGTGAGGTGGTGGGTTGGGTGGGGAGGAATTTCACTTGCGATTCAGCACTAAGTATATCACCAAGTTCTTCTAGAGCGCCTCTCATCTCGCCTGGGCATCACTGGCACTGCTCTACAATGGTTAAGGTCTTATCTCAATGGGAGACTCCAGAGTATTGACGTGAATGGACAAAGATCATCCGAGGTACCTCTGAAATATGAGGTACCTCAGGGCTCCGTGCTAGGTCCGGTTTTTTTACGGTTTATACTCTCCCTCTTGCTGACGTGATTGCCAAGCACAATCTGGGCTTTCACTTCTATGCGGATGACACTCAGTTGTACCTTTGCTTTCATCCCTCCCAGCCTTCGAGCACCTCGAATTCTCTCAACTCCCTTATGCATGCATTGATGACATCCGCACATGGATGGCAGCAAATTTTCTAAAACTGGACGATGATAAAAACTAACTTATTAGTTATGGGCAAACCAAGTGTGATTCAGAAAGTGGAAAGGCTGAGGCTCAAAACTGGCTCTTCCAGCATATCTCCTGTCGAATCAGCTCGAAATCTAGGTGTCATGTGTCAAAGTGACCTCTGGTTAGACGACCAAATCAGCTCCGCAGTCATGTCTGCCTACTTTCAGCTACATAACATTGCTAAAATTTGAGCTTGTTAAAGTAAGGATACCGTGTCTAAGTTTGTCCATGCATTCGTGACATTCCATCTCGACTTCTGTTACTTACTGCTTGCTGGCCTACCATCATGCGAAATTAGGCAGTTTCAGCTCTTGCAAAACTCTGCAGCTTGGCTTGTATGTCGTGAGCGTCGCAGTTGCCACATCACACCATTTCTCGCCGACCAGCACTGGCTCCCAGTCAAGCAATGGATCGACTTCAAGGTTTTTGTCACTCAATTTTTGGTCACTTCATTCTTTGTCTTCAGCCTATCTTTCAGATCTACTCCCCCACCAGGCCAAGCATCGCACCACCCGCCTTTCGGAATCCAACAGTCTACCAATACCTCGAACAAACCTCAAATCCCTTGGAGACCGTGCATTTAGATCGTATGCTCCCAAAGCATGGAACTCACTCCCGACTTGCGTCGCAACATCCCCTGACTTGACCACGTGCAAAAAGAACTTAAAAAACACTCTTATTTAGGACAGCATTTAGTGGGTCCCTGTGATTCGTCCTTGATGTGCTTATGCGTGCTGACACTGTGCATGCTGCCACTAACCACACTTGCATTCTGACCATGTGCATGTCACCCCTAACCATGTTATTCGTGTTATTTATCAAGCTTGATATTACTCACCATTCAATCGCGTTTCCCTTTGCAGCAAATGTAAAGCGCCTAGAAAGAGATTGAGCTATCTGAGGGCGCTCTAATAAAGGAATTATTAATAATATCTTTAATAAGTACGTCAATGTGCTTAGTGATAAGAGCATGCACAACGTCAGTGCGCAAGTGCATACAGCATGCATGTATGCACTGCATCTCCACCTGTAACTTCTCAAAGCCACAGGGACTAAGTGGGTGCATTATATTGTGTATTTATATAATATAATATATTTTATAAATATATTTAAGCAGGAGAGCTTTATATTGTGCACTCAAAGCCTAAGAAAATTTCGTTACACCTATGGTGAACTGATGCACCAAGCCAAAAAACTGTATATCTTAAAACTTTGAAACTGTATAGGAGTCAGGAGGGCCTTCGAGTGGCATGGAAATTGCAGCTCAGGACGGCAGAAAAGGATGTACCGCAGTCGGCAGCAGGAGAGTAGATATCGCTCAATAAGACTTGAGGAAGTGAATTTCACAGACAGAGACCTGAAGAGCTACAGCTTCTGTCACCAACGGTCATGGAGTGTAGGACTGGAACAGCGAATTTATTGTCCATAGAGGACCTGGGCGGCACGAGGATGCTTAAACCGGTGCAGCCAGCCGTTTAGCTAAGTATGTTGGAGCCAAGCCGTGGCATTGGCCTTGTGGGTCAGCGTAAGAACTTTCCTCTGCATCCGCCGATTAACCGAGAGCCATCGAAGCTTCTTCAGCAAAGGAGACACGTGGCTGAACGTGATGGCCGATCTGTGTCAACTCGCCTGGCAGCCATGTTAGCGATTGGCTGCAGAGATTTTTCGGTGGTTTTTTCAGTTTTTCCACGCGAGAAGGAGCACAAGTTGAGGCAGCTGGATTTCTTCGTAGCTAGCCACAGCGGTGGACAGATCCGATCACACAATCTTAGGCAGGGATCGAACATGTGGCTAGCCGTCCGAGGCGGCAGTGTTTTCTCGATGAAGCTTTCAAACTATCATCAAAGTGGTCACGTAAATTCCAATCACCTGGTGATGATCGCGCCACCAAAGCAGCAGAAGCAGTGCCAATGCACGGCAAGCCATCTTGTCGATGGCCTTGACCCACCGGAGCCAGAGCGACGCCACACGACACTGCACGCGCGCCTGGCGCTAGCTCTTCGGGGGAGGGGCAGGGGGCGCGGTCGCCCACCGGAAGCAGGAGCTGCCCAGAGCTGCTGACTGGGGCTGCACGAATAATGGGTCCGCCCGAATACGTCTGGCTGGAGCTGCCCGAAAGGAAGCTGGGCGTGGCAGTTAGGCCAGGTCTCCAGGCACTGCAGCAGCGCTATGACGCAGTACTATGACGGCTGGCTGCTGCCAGCAAAAGTGTTCGAGTGGCGCCCTCTAGTGGCGTCTGGGCTTGCTTTCCATGTTTCCCTTTGTAGAGACAGAGAGACAGACGGAGACAGAGAGAGAGAGAGAGAGAGAGAGAGAGAGAGAGAGAGAGAGAGAGAGAGAGAGAGAGAGAGAGAGAGAGAGAGAGACGGAGACAGAGAGAGAGAGAGAGAGAGAGAGAGAGAGAGAGAGAGAGAGAGAGAGAGAGAGAGAGAGAGAGAGAGAGAGAGACGGAGACAGACGGAGACAGAGAGAGAGAGAGACGGAGAGACAGAGAGACATAGATAGAGACAGACAGAGACAGACAGAGACATAGAGACATAGAGACAGAAAGACAGAGAGGGAGAGAGAGAGAGAGAGAGAGAGAGAGAGAGAGAGAGAGAGAGAGAAAGAGAGAGAGAGAGAGAGACAGAGAGAGATAGAGAAATAGAAAGAGGTCTATAGATACAGTGACTTAGAAAAAGATAGGTACAGGTATGAAGATATACAGAGATCGACAGCGGAAGGTATGGATAGATATAGATGGATAGATAGGAGGAGAGAGAACGATTGAGATAGTACTTCGTAGATGACGATTTCCCTTTTGACCCACAGTTGTACGTTGTCCCCTTGAAGTGTGACCGTCTCAACTGAGCTGGTTTCACACTCTCAAAACTCTTACGTAGTAACCTAGTAACCTAGAAGCCTCTTCTAGCGAAGTCGCAGCGCAGGCTTTCGTGCCTACAATCGTCCTAGCAGCCATTTCGCGTCTCATGGCAATGCATTCACCGCCTCAGATATGTCACCGCGTAATTATATTCAGCCCATATAATAATAATAATGGTAATACACTTGATATAGCGACCTCAGAGAACTCAATCTCTTTCTAGACTCTTTTCATTTGCTGCAGAGGAAGCACGATCGAGTGGTAGCATGCTCAATAAAAAAAAGAACAACCTGGTTAGGGGTGACTGGCACAGGGTCAGCATGTAAATAAGGTTAGTGGCAGCATACACCGCGTCAGCACGCTTGAAGCATATAAAGGTCGAATAGCAGGAACCCAATAAATGCTATGGTAAATATATGCGTTTTTAGTTTCTTTTTAAATGTGGACAAGTCAGGAGATGGCGTGATGCAGGTCGGGAGTGAGTTCCAGGCTCTGGGAGCGTACGAACTAAAGGCACGGTCTCCAAAGGATTTGAGATTTATACGAGGTATGGGTAAACAGTTTGACTCTGAAAAGCGGGTTTTACGATGCTTACTCTGGTGGTGAAGTAGGCCTGAAAGGTAGGCTGGAGCCAAAGAATGAAGAGACCTAAAAGTTTACCAATTTCCAAGTTCCAACAGTTTACCAATACCTCGAACAAACCTCAAATCCCTTGGAGACCGTGCATTTAGTTCGTATGATCCCAAAGCGTGGAACTCACTCCCGACTTGCTCCAGAACATCACCTGAATTAACCACGTATAAAAAGAACTTAAAACACATCTATTTAGGACAGCATGTAGTGGGTCCCTGTGATTCGTCCTTCATGTGGTACTGACAAAACCTTGCAGTCGATGCGTTGCTTGACTGGGTGGAACCCAGTGCAGGTGAGCTAGAACTGGTGTGCTTCGGCAGCTGCGACGCTCACGACAGACAAGCCTAGCTGCAGAGTTGTGCACCTGCTGTCTGCGTCTGATTTCGCACAAGCCGGTAATGCAGCGAGCAGTGAGTTACAGATGTAAAGACGGGACGTCGCAAATGCACGGACCAATTTAGATGTGGCATCTCTGTCCAAGCAAACAAGCGAGCCACCATCAGCAGACCGCGCCGGAAGAGCTTTGGGCGCGCCGCGGCGCGGGCTGCCGTGCTACCGGACGCAGCGACCGACGCCGGTCGGCGCGCGAAATCGATTCGCCGCGAGCGAGCGCAGCCGACGGCACACGCGGCGGCAGCTCGCGGCGGCAGCTCGCAGCGGCAGCTCGCGGCGCGATCTCCCAGAGGTTCGCCGCCACCGGCTGCCGGTCTTTGCAGCACCGGCGACGGCGATTAGTGTCAGCGACGTGAACCCGTGACCGTAGTGAGCCTCAGAGTCGCCTGTTTGCATTCTTCCGCTCTGCGCCGCCCGCGGCGGCGGCGGCGGCATCCCTGGGGACGCGGCCCCGTGCGGCCTTGTCCGGGCGCTCAGCGGGCGTGGCTGCGGACCGCTAACCATTTGCGTCGGCTCCGACGCACTCGGGGCCGGAAGCCGGAAGCGGTAGCGTGCTCTACGCGCCGACCCGCAGGCCGACAGCTTCGCTCCCCGTGCGCAAGGCGACCTGAAAGCGGCCCGCCGACGGTGGCGCCCCCTTTAGTCATCTTCCGGAAGCTCAGAGGGCCCTTTCGGGTGGTGACTAGGCGCACGACTCTTTCCAATGGCTGACTATGGTCTGCTGCTGCGCAGAGATCAAGGGGCTCACAACGACTTGCTAGAAATGAGCCATCGTCTGCAAGGCCAAGGGCGCGCAGGCGAATTTATCTTCCCTGCTATTGTTTCGCGACCCTGGACGCCTCTGGGTCGGCTAAGAGCTCGGCGCGAGGTCACTAAGCTAAACAATACCCACGCCATCGCTGCACTGCCGGACTCGCTTCACTGCTCGACTCGCTGTACTCGCTTCACCGCTCGATTCGCTGTAATCGCTTCACTGCTCGACTCGCTGTACTCGCTTCACTGCTCGACTCGCTGTACTCGCTTCACTGCTGGAAGCGCTGCAGATTCGCGTAGAAGACTGAGTGTGCGGACAATGCGAGCGGCATTGGCCGAAGAAAGGGCGGCGGAAGTCGCAAAAAGGGAAGCGGACGGCGCTTGCTCAGCCGAAATTCTTTGCGGTTTCCGTTCGATATAATGTTCCCGTTGCCCTTTTCGCCACCGCAGACAATCCCTCATTATCGCCGAATAGCCTTTAGGATTGAAACGGGCGCGGGTGATAGAACGAACGAACGCCAACTTTAATTGCGCGGACTCTTCAGAACGAGCGAGGGCTAAAACTGATATTGCCGTCGAGTCGCTGCAAGGGCGCGGAGCCAAATTGCGCGCTTCCGGAAGCCCGATCGCTGACGCGCGTGCGCTTTGAAAATGCAGCTACTTGTGCATATAGACAGCTCGAATGGCGAGAGCAAAGCATCACATTTTGGCAGCATACACATCCCATAGATAGACATCTGAACATAGCGAGACCGCGCAGCAACGCGTGAGCTCCGAGCTTAGATAGTCGCCAGGCATTAAGGAAAAATTAAAGCGAGCAAGTCCGCAACGCCGCAAGATGGCGCACTCGGGTCACGGTGGCACACTTCCGTCCAGCCCCAAGATGGCGCAGCGTTGCTTTCCGCGACGGAGCTATTGCGACTCAGCGTAGCGAGTCCGCAGGCAGTGAGCTGCTCGCTGTGAAAGGAAGCAGCATCGACGCATCGAACACTTATCGATGATGCAATGCCCGCTGTAAATCAGCGACCGGAAGAGGATGACGTCAAAGCTTGGAATTTGGGAAATCAGACGGAAGTGTCCGGAATTTAAAACTATAGACCTATGGGAAAGAGTTTTACGCGTGCGAGCGAGTGATATTTTGAAATAAGCAGAGTCCTGTTGTGGCCTACCGTGAACTCTGTGCAGCATTGTTTAGACGCCGCACTGCCGACGCGCTTGCACGTATGCCAAAAAGAAGTTACAGGCCTAGCATTAACGTGACGACTCTCTATTTTTTTTAATTACGAAACGAGCCGAAAACAAGGTTGCAGGTTACTGCATCGTTCTATAGAGCTGATCCTTTCCAGCGGTCCTGACCCGCTACTTCAATGCTGCTCACTTCCTTTGATTGCCCTCCTGACTCGGCTATGCTTCCCATTTTTTCTCGCTGTTGCGTGATATGAAGTCCGCTGGCCACCGAATGCGCACCGAAAGCCGCCTAGGCGTCGGTCGCGCTAAAGAAAGCTGTCCAGCGCCACACCCACTTAATCCTTATGATTTTGTAGAGTTACAGATAGGAGTTTGCCTTACACTAGAGCTACATATACTCGGTTAAGCATAATAATAATATTACTATTAAGTAATACATTGTTATTAATATTATAAGCTAATAACATAATAATAGCAATAATTGCAATAATGAGTTTGAACAGAGACCTCAGACAACTAAGTCTCTTTCTTGGCACTTCACGTATGCTGCAACGGAATTAAGGTCGATTAAAGGGTTAGTGATAACACGTGCAGCGTCGGCACGCATAAGCGAACAGAGGACAATTCGCAAGGGACCGTGCGAATGTTGTGAGGAAAAGGATTATACGTTATAGCTGAACCAGTGTTTCCATCTGAGATATGCGCCACCGATACTGTTCTGGGCTGAGCGCAGATTCGACAGTTTGGAACTCCATAGAAATGTGATGGTTTGGAACTCCATAGATATATGATGATTTGGAACTCCATAGATATATGTTTGGAACTTCATAGATAGATATGACGCCCAGTCGGAGGGGCTTCGGCTTTTGGGCGGCAGTCGTCGGAGAGAGTGCGGGTCAGCCAAGCGGTGAGCCAACGTGGACGTCGCATCCTGCTCGAACTTGTACGTCCAGATATAATACGTCCAGACATACTGATATACGCACATTTATTGCAGGACGCGAAAACCCGAATAACCTGCCAGCGAGAGAGCTTGTCGTAGTAGCTAATATTTCGTCAACTCTAGAGAATAACGGGCAAGCGACGCAGCGAGCGGACCGGACGTGGGTCGGAGAGTCCTCTGAGCCTCGTTGTCGCCGCAGCTCTTCGCGAAGCAGCGAGCTCCGATTCGAGCCGAGTCGGGAAACGCCCGAGGAAGCCAAAACCGATTGCGCCGCCAGAGTGCGGCTTTAGCGAAACCCGCAGAGGCGCGCAGATACGCCATTGCCCTTGAATGACGGACGGCGGCTCGTCTCGTCTCGAGAGCGAAGCCATTTTGTGGCGGATTGCGCGCTGGAGCGCGTATGCGACGCTAGTTGGACGGTCTCTTGAGAATGAGAAATAGCGTGAGAACGAGAACTTATAGCTCTTCCTTACGCAACGACAACTACTCTCCAACTGCCGACTATGGCACATCTTTTTCAGCGGTCCTGAACTGCTACTTCTATGCTACTCACTACCTCAACTGCTCTCCCGACTCTGCTATGCTTCCAACTTTCTCTTTGTTGCGTGAGACGAAGTCTGTTGCCTACCGAATGCGTACCGCAAGCCGCTTAGGCTGTGAGTGCGCTATACAAAACTCTTCTGCGTAACACCCACATGGTCTCTATGACTTTGTGGAGTTACTGACGGAGATACATTACATTCGAAGCAAGAAAACTATATAAATCCAATATTTAATTATTACATTTTAATATTAATAATATTCATTTATCATCAACCATGTTTTATTAAAAAATATCTTACGATAACGTATCAACTATTTAATCAAACTCCGATATCTAATTATTTAATGAATTTAATTTAATAATATTTAATTAATATAAGCAATATCTTGAATGATATCCTACGATAGCGTGTCGTTTAGTGCTTCCTGTGCGATGTTGCTGCTGCTGCTGCTGCGGCTGCTGCGGCGGCGGCGGCGGCGGCGGCCTGGCGTTTAGACAAGGCCAGCCAGCGCGGCGTCGCCAGTAAGCGCCGACCAGTAAGCGCGGGGCGTATAGTACCTGGGCGTAGCAGTCCATCCGGCAACGCCGCCTCCGCTGTAAACGCTTCTGCAGCGAGCGACGAGTCTAGAAGTACAGCAGCTCTGTCTGTGCGCCTTCTTCTTTCTGCGCCGCCCAAAAGCCAAAGGTCAGCTCAGTCAGGCGCGCGATCCGTGGCATCCAATCACATTCGAGCAACAGCTCGCACACTCTCGCTCGGCGCGCAGCGCGCGGCGGGCGAGCGCGCGTGGCGTGCCGAGCGCACTTCCGGCCGCAGCTCAGACGCACCGCTGCCTCCCGCCGCCGTTCGACGCCCGGCTGGCTAAAAGCCTCAAGCTTCGAAGCCTCGAGGTGCTGCAGCCCGCTGCAGTCTGCTGCACCTATCTCGTTGCCTATTGGATAGATCATTAGGCGGGATTATGTATGTTGAATTAATTATATTATTTATTTATTTTATAATTTTATTTATTCATTTATCGAATTAATTACAGTCGTATTTATTTATTCGTATTTATTTATTTGTTCTTTCTGTCGGCCTGCGCGCTCTCGCTTTTATTCGTGCGTCCGGTGTTACGTTTTCTCGGCTAATCCTTCTACCGCACTTGCACGTGACTCATCCACACCCTCCACGTTCGACCGGGGTCGCACACAAAAAAAAGAGTAAAAGTCGCCGGAAAAGCCACGGCTTGCTGGACGCGATCGCTGTGAAAGCTCGGTCTCTGGGCTCCGAATGTGCGGCGTGCGAGCGAGTGTGAGGCGTCGGTTCGGCGAGAAGTGGTACATTGTGGCGCGTGCCAAGTTCGTCACCGGCGTGACGTAGCTGCAGAATTTTGCGCCAACTGACATTTAAATCGCCTCATTTCGCCGGCCGGAAGTCAGTTACGCGAGTCCACCGCCTTGGTCTCCATCCATAACGGAATTGTAATTGTAATCGGCACGTTCCCACTCTTTCCTCTTTCCTGTTTCCTGTTTCCCGTTTTGTCCTGTTTACCATTTACCGCATTTCGCTCTGCACAATTTCCAGACGCGCGTCATTGGTGCTGATCGCGTACATAGCGAGCGAGCGAGCGAGCACAGAGTGCTGACATCCCGGAGCACCGAATGCGAACGCACAGTCTCTACGCTTGTATACTAAATAAATGTATACACGCATGCACTATATAAATATAAAACATACGTTTAGTTTTGTAGGTTATTTTATAATATATTTAATTCATATAAAATAAATAAAATATATAATAAATATCTAATAAAAATAATATATAATACAATATACAATAAAATATAAAAATAATATATAATATAAAAACATATACTAAATATATTAATATATTTAGTATTTTAATATATACTAAATATATTAATATATTTATAATATATTTAAATATATATATACTATTACATTATATATATATATATATATATATATATATGTATATTACGTTATGGAAGAATGTATGCCGCCAAAGGTGTAGTACATTTGAAAATTCTACTCAGCAAAGTGCGAATGTGCAGAGATTTCATAGCATCGTAAATGAGCAAAAAGTCAATTCGACCAATCGAACCAATGCGTTGCTAATATCCCGTTGCGGAGGTTCGACTTCAGATCGAGCCTGCCTCGCCAGCCTCGCGATCGCTCGTCCGAGATTGGGCACCCGTATTTCCTTCGCTTACTATTGGCCACTGTCAATAATTTAACCGGCGCCAGGGGGCGCGCCAGGTTTGGCCGAGTGATCGGTAGGCTCGAGAAACCTCAGCCAGCTGGCGCTGACTGTTTCTGCCATGTCTGGCCATACGTCGCCGATGGTATCGACAAGGGTCTCTGTTCTTCCAAAAAGTTTTCAGATTCATGCGCAACTTCCTCGAATTCGAACTAAAATGTTAGTCACGTGTTCTATGGTGAGCCGTAATGGCTCACTGGGTAAGGTGGTTGCTTTTCACGACCTCGGCCCCGAGGTTGTGGGTTCGAATCCTGCCGTGAGCAATCCTTTATTGCCACTGCAAGCGGTGACGATATCCGCAAAGGCTCTTCTGTAACTATCCAAAATGGGGCTGTTAAATCAGATAGTATTTTCTTTTTAGTAACGTACAATTGTAGTCGCGTGTCCTGCCATGAGTCGACGCCCAATTGGGGCTCAGACATTCTGCACTGAACGGCAAATTTCAGCTGAGGAGCCTCTGCCTCTGCTCCGCAGCTCTGGTACTTTCTGGTACTTTCTGGTACTTTCGCTCGGTGCCACGCCGCTGCCTGCTGCCGCGGCTGTTGCATACTGCCGCTGCTATGCTACCGCTGCAGCGGAAGCCTCGAGGTGCTGCAGCCTGCTGCAGTCTGCTGCACCTATCTCATTGCATATTGGATAGATTATTAAGCGGGATTATGTATGTTGAATTAATTACATTATTTGTTTATTTTATAGTTTTATTTATTCATTTATTGAATTAATTACAGTCGTTTTATTTATTCGTATTTATTTATTTAGTCGTCCCTCGTCAATCGCGGTGAATCAGTTCCAGGCTCTAGCGAGATAAGTGAACTTCTGTGAAGTTGGATGTATTATTTATAAATCGATTATGTTCGTAGCTAGAGCATAGAAAACCTGTTCATGACCCTAAAAATACGTTGTTTAATAATAATAATAATAATAATAATATTGCACTTGATAAAGCGCCCTCAGAGAACTTAATCTCTTTCTAGGCGCTTTACATTTGCTGCAAAGTGATACGCAATAGAATAGTAAGTAAAATCATGCTTGAAAAACAAACAAAATGAATAACATGGTTAGGGGTTACATGCACTGGGTCAGCATGCAAATGTGGTTAGTGGCAGCATGAACAGTGTCAGCACGCATAAGCACATCGAGGACGAATCACAAGGACCCACTAAATGCTGTCCTAAATAGGTATGTTTTTAAGTTTCTTTTAAATGTGGTCAGGTCAGGGGATGTTCTGATGCAGGTCGGGAGGGAGTTCCAGGCTGTGGGAGCATACGAGCTAAATGCACGGTCTCCAAAGGATTTAAGGTTTGTGCGAGGTATTTCTAGACTGTTGGATTCCGAAAAGCGAGTTGTACGATGCTTTGCCTGATGGGTTAGTGTATCTGAAAGATAGGCTGGAGCCATAGAATGAAGAGACCTAAAAGTGAGCGACAAAACCTTGAAGTCAATCCGTTGCTTGACTGGTAACCAGTGCAGGTCGGCGAGAAGTGGAGTAATGTGGCAACTGCGACGCTCACGACAGACAAGCCTAGCTGCAGAGTTTTGCACCAGCTGCAATCGCCTGATCGTACATGCTGGTAGGCCAGTCAGCAGTGAGTTGCAGAAGTCGAGACGAGATGTCACGAATGCATGGACCAACTTGGACGTGGTATCCTTATCTAAACAAGCCCTAATTTTAGCAATGTTATGAAGCTGAAAATAGGCTGATTTGACTGTGGAGCTGATGTGGTCGTCTAACGAGAGGTCGCTTTGGAATATGACACCTAGATTTCGAGCTGATGCAACTGGAGATATGCTGGCAGAGCCAATTTTGAAAGTCAGCCTTTCCAATTTCTGAATAACACTAGGTTTGCCCATAACTAGTAAGTTAGTTTTATCATCGTTTAGTTTTAGAAAATTTGCTGCCATCCATGATCGGATGTCATCAATGCATGCAGCAAGTGAGTTGAGAGAATTTGAGGTGCTCGAAGGCTGGGAGGGATCAAAGCAAAGGTACAACTGAGTGTCATCCGCATAGAAGTGAAAGCCTAGATTGTGCTTGGCAATCACATCAGCGAGAGGGAGAGTATAAACGGTGAAAAGGACCGGACCTAGCACAGAGCCCTGAGGTACTCCATATTTTAGAGGTACTTCAGATGATCTTTGTCCATTCACGTCAACACTCTGGAGTCTCCCACTGAGATAGGACCTGAACCACTGCAGAGCAGTGCCAGTGATGCCCAGGCGAGATGAGAGGCGCTCTAGAAGTACTTTGTGATCGATGGTATCAAAAGCTGCCGAAAGATCGAGCAAAACAAGAAGAGACACTCTACCCATGTCTGCATTCCTAAGTAGGTCGTTGTATACCCGAAGCAATGCTGACTCTGTGGAGTGATTAGCTCTAAAGCCAGACTGGAACTTACTAGCAAGGTGTGAGGTTTCGATATACGAGTTCAGCTGGTCTGCCACGACCCGTTCCAGTGTCTTTGATAGGAATGGTAGAAGGGAGACTGGGCGGTAGTTGCTTAAGTTCTCTTGGTCTAGTGTAGCTTTCTTGAGAAGTGGCCTGACTACAGCTTTTTTGAAAGGTGCTGGGACCTGACCTGAGGCTAATGACATATTAATGATACCTTATCATAGCCCTCTGGACTTGAAATGACACCCCGTTAGTCACCATTAATAATAATAATAATAATAGTAATAATAAATTTGTATAGCGTCATTGGAGAACTGGATCTCTCTCAAGGCCACCGGTTCTCAACCTATGGGTCGCGACCGCTTTGGAGGTCGAACGACCCTTTCACAGGGGTCGCCTAAGACCATCGGAAAACACGCATTTCCACAATTTCGCACACAATAATTTTACGGTCGGACGTCACCACAACATGAGGAACTGTCTTAAAGGGTCGCAGCATTAGGAAGGTTGAGAGCTACTGCTCTAGGCGCTTTACAGATGCTGCATATATGCATGTAAAGCATTACCAAATATTTGGTGGTAGGGCTGGCTTACTTGTTCAAGCCGACGGCTAACATGTTAATGGTAAATTAACGGAAGCTCTTGTGAGCATTGACTCAGCACTGCCATGTCCGACAGAAAGTGTTTACCGCAGCTTTACTTATCTAATCACTATCTATTCACTTTTCTAATCACTTCTCTAAGCACAAGTAGGTCCGGCTGCAAAAAGACGCTGCGCAAAGAGCTTTTAGCTCGCGCGTCGTCGCGGAAATCCAGGGACTCCGCACGTAGCCCTTCTCGCATGGGGAAATCCGATTTTGCGAAACCCAGGTCAGGCGGCAAGAGGTCAGATTTCTGCCACACCCTTTCGCTCAGCTCTCAGGAGCTTGAACTCTGTACAGTTAAAAACTCACAAACTGCTGCAGAAAAATATTCTTTCACCCGACGTCAACTATTGCCGAGCATTCGTGACCGGAAGCTACAGCTAACCAGACTAACTTCGGCACCTAAAATGATTTAGAGCGACATTCACACGGGGCATTCAGACGGCCGTTACGGTTGACCGTATTTTTGAAGAAATTCCTAACTGCAGCCAGAATTGGAGCCAGGATTTTCATGTTGGAGGAAATTTCCGAAAAGAATTAAAAATTATAGAGAACGAGTGTCGCAGTGTTTATTCGACATACACTCTGAGGTTGCTCATCGACTGGAAGCGACTATAATAAATAAATAAACATATAAAATAATTTATAACAATATAGAAAGAAACAATAAAAAATAGTCGAAATATATACATATTTTTTCATCAGAATTTTTCGTTTTAAAGTAATATTTTATTTAAAAAATTCTATTAATGATATTTAATATATTTTTTCAATTTAAAATGTTTTCAATTTTTATTTGATCAATGATCCTTGTGATCCATTCGTAATCCTGTGTGATCCATTCGTAATCCTGTGTGATCCATTCACGATACCCATTCAGGACCCGTCCTTCCTTCGTAATCCAAGCAAGCCCTCCGAATCCAGTTCGAAAAGCGAGGATCGTGAGGTTGCCTCGTTTTCGTGCGTTTGAGATGTATGGTCGCATGCTTTTCTTCAGACCCATGGGCTTCAGCTTTGACCTTCAGCCTTGGCCAGCCAGAAGGTCAGAGGGTAGTGACTCGCTCACGAGCTACCGGCCTAAAAACTGTCCCCCCCGACCTAATTAAAGGACCGGCTAAGACTGCTCCTAATTTCGGTTGGCCATCCACGGACAGCACAGTAAATGAGGAGGAGATAACTCTGCAGCAGACACTCGACAGCAAATGGGCCGCCTCCTACACGCCCTGCAGCAAGTGATATTTTAAGTGATTATTTTTTCATCTGTAGCTGCGATCGTTTCGAAACGGTCGCAGCTACATTTGCATCCTTCCTACAGCGACCCAAAAGGCCCCCTCTGTAGCGCTTGGCTGCTTGGTGTCTGGCTGAACTGCTTTTGAAACAGTTTCAGCCGCCTCCTCAGCGTGCTCCTAGATGGATATCTATGTTATAGCTGTATATCTATGGTCAGTAGACTAGCCGTTCCATTCCCTTACGCTCAGAGAACGTTTGGCGACAGAAGCGTTTGCTCGGCAGGTCGTAGACTGCGGAGACCACTTTGAAAGCTCTTAAGAAACGACATCTACTCTCCTGCTGCCGACTGTCGCACGTCCTTTTTTCCAGCAGTCCTGAGCCAGGCCACTCACTACCTCACACACACGCACGCACGCACGCACGCACGCACGCACGCACGCGCGCACGCACGCACGCACGCACGCACGCACGCACGCACGCACGCACGCACGCACGCACGCACACACGCACGGACGCACGGACGCACGGACGCACGGACGCACGCGCACACGCACACACACACACATATATAGTATTGCTAATATATATATACATATATATATATATGTATATATATATATATGTATATATATATAGCATAGCTAATATATGCAGCTGCGTACTTATGAGGAAGAGACGGCGTCACTGGGAGCGAAAGTGGCTGTGCCAGCCAGCCTGCTTAATTGAAAGAGCGATCTCATTACGGAGGCACTCGGCGTCTGCGGCGGCGAAGACTCGTCGCCGTCGTCCTTGACCGTTCTGGTCCGAGCGCCGCCGGCAAATCAATTCGACGCCGATCGAGTTATGAGTAACGACTTCAGCGCTCTCATCCTTCTTCTCAGATCGTACCGAGCGACCCTGCTACGGCCGTGCAGCAGACGATGAGCAGACGACGAGCTAGCAAACTCGACTTCCGGCGGCGGCCCCGGGCGGGGTTACGCTCGAAACGATTGATCGGCAGCAGCAGCAGCAGAAGCAGCAGTAGCAGCAAAGCAGCAGCAGCAGTAGCAGCTGCAGTCGGTACCGTTAGCCGAGTAGTCGATCTCGCGAGCACCACCATTGGTGAGCGGCCGCTCCCGCCCCACCCGCCCCCGCCCGCCTCCATGATCCGCCTCCATCGCTGTCGCTCAGACGCCGGCAGAGCGGATGCAACGCCGAGGGCGCTCGGCCTCCGCTTGGCGGACCGGGCGCTGATGCAGGCGCTGACTTTCGCGAGCTTCAGCTTTCGGTCGCCGCTATTATACGCGGTCGCCGCCATTATTACATTGTGAATCGACGATATCGAGGGATCGCGCCAGCGCGCCCGATTTCGCGGCGGGTTAAGCTGACCGCGACGCGAGAAGGCGAGATCGCTAGCGAAGCGAAGGTCGAGGTCGGCCGCTAACGCTTGCAGCCGACTTCCTGACAACTCGGCGGCTGCGGCATTTCGTAGCTTTCGGCGCGGCACGCATGGGCGACGCCGGCGCGGGCCGGAAGCTACCGAGAGTCAGATACGCCGACAGCTGCCGCAGCACAGCGAGTGCATCTGTTATCTGAGTCGCGTCGCCGTCGCCGTTTGCGCTGCTTCAGCGAGACGCGGTCGCGCGACACCGTCGTCGCCGTTGTCGACACCGTCGTCGAGTTGTACTGTCCGCCTTTACCGTTCCGCCTGCGCCTGCGAAAACTGGCTTCGAAAGATAAGATGAGAGCCGCGACTGGTTCACGACTGTTTGTTTGTAGGAATGCATGCATGCATATACGCATGTATGAATGAATGCTTGTATGTTTGTGCGTGCGTGCGCGTGTGTGGGTGCGCACGCACGCACGCACATACATGGCTCCATCAGTAACTCTCAAATCCACAAAGACTGAGTGGATGTTACAATGGAGAGTTTTCTATGGAGCAGTCAAAGCCTAAGAAGTATTTGGTGCACACATGGTAGCCAACAGTAGCCTCCATTTCAGGGAGCAAGGAGAGAGCTTCATCCGGGCCTCTGTAGCAAATCACTTTTTCCTATCTCTTTTTCGATGAGTCAAACGTAGAAAAATCGCTCACCATTGTTCCTAGATATTAAAATTCGCTTGGCTGCAAGCTGCTTTGACCCAAGAGGGATTTGTAAGACAGCCAACCAGTCACAATAATTGAAACTCTTTGAGCCTTGAATAAAAATATCTGCAGCTCTTCCTGGAGTGGCCGTTGCGTCAAATGGCGTGTTAAACGATTGTGGTGCAGACAATACCGAGTCCAATGGGTAGTTTCCAGCGTGTAATTTCCGTACGGCCATGCATGCCCTCGGTGCCGCAAAGAAATTCGTCAGCTGAAGAGGTTATAATTTTGTTTGAACTTGATTAACTTCTCGAGGTGCAAAACGCACTGCAACACCAGGCCGTCTGTCGCGAGCGTTGCAGCAGCGCTGTCACGTTCTCTCTGACCTTCATTCCCTTCATTTCCGGCAGCTTCCGGCTTCGCATCGTACCCTCCTCCTGATCCTCTTCCTGTTCGGATCTCTTAGCCGTTTAGTCCTGCCAATAAGCCGGAGCTCAAACCTTGTAGAGACCGTGTCTTCAGTTCGCCTGCTCCAAAAGGCAAGAAAACGTCGACTTCTACCACATGTCATCCCGCCGAATAAAGATAACTAGTTCATTGCAACTTTCTCTCAGTCCGCGTTCAATGCCCTCAATGTGGATCCATGTGCTGAAAGTGTACATGCTGACGTCACATACACCACGTGACGTGCTTTTTTCCAGCTTAGGACCAAGTGCTCTCTCTCTGTCTCTCTCTCTCGTTGTCTCTCTCTGTCTCTCTCTGTCTCTCTCTATCTCTCTCTGTCTCTCTCTGTCTCTCTCTGTCTCTCTCTGTCTCTCTCTCTCTCTCTCTCTCTCTCTCTCTCTCTCTCTCTCTCTCTCTCTCTCTATCTCTCTCTGTCTCTCTCTGTCTCTCTCTGTCTCTCTCTGTCTCTCTCTGTTTCTGTCTCTCTCTGTCTCTCTCTCTCTATCTTTCACAGTAGCTCTCTGTCTCTGTCTCCCTCTCTTTGTCTCTCTCTCTCTCTCTCTCTCTTTGTCTCTCTCTCTCTCTCTCTCTCTCTCTCTCTCTCTCTCTCTCTCTCTCTCTCTCTCTCTCTCTCTCTCTGTCTCTCTCTCTCTCTCTATCTCTCTCTCTCTCTCTCTCTCTCTCTCTCTCTCTCTCTCTCTCTCTCTCTCTCTCTCTCTCTCTCTCTCTCTCTCTCTCTCTCTCTCTGTCTCTCTCAGTAACTCTCTATGTCTTTCTCTCTCTATCTCTCTCTCTGTCTTTCTCAAATACTCTCTCACCTCTATCTCGCCCTTCTCTCTCTCCCTGTTTCTCTCGTCCCCACTTTCTTTCTATCTCTGCGCAGAGATTCACTCAGCAAATGCCACGTTGAGCGTAGCTTCTGGCTTCTGTTGCTGATTGTGAGCTGCGGAACAACTGGACGAGCATTGTGGTTAGGTCGGTGAGCACGAACAAGCCGTCGCTCGCTCGACCTGCTCAGCGCGCTCCGCTCTCAGCGCTCGTTCTCGCTCCGCTCGTCGACAGCGTCCGAAAGCTTTCGCTCCAGCGAGCGCACACGTCGTCACCGCCGCCACCGCCGGTCTGACGAGCAGACGACGAGCGCGTGCACATTCGGACAGCCACGGAGCTGAGCTTCCGGTCACTGAGGACATGAAACGTTGTGGTGCTGGAAGGTTGACGGCGCCGCCGCCGCCGCGGTTGACGTCGCGGCCAATCGCGGCCGCGAGCGGTGCGGTGCGCCGCCGCCGCCGCCGCCGTCGTCCCCCGCACTTCCCGTCCGATAATAGAATCCACGTCATCGCCGCCGCCGTCGTTCTCAGTAACGACGAATCGATCGCCGCTCCGCGCGCATGCGGGCTCGGCGCCCCAGCTCCAGAGGAGCCTAACCCATTCAGACAATTGCCAGCAGCTGCTGCGACGAGGACGACGACGACAACGACGACGAGGTCGGTCACTCTACGGTACGCTCGCTCGCTCGCTCGCTCGGCTTAAGCGAGATCCCGCGCGACCGCGCCGGTCGAGCAGCAGCAGCAGCAGCAGCAGCAGCAGCAGACGGCGCGGCGAGCTCGCCGCGCCGTCTGCTGCTGCGCGCGCCGACCGTTGGCGGGCGGTAGGCGCAACGATGGCCGCCGTCGCCATTGCAGGAACTCGCCATGCCGCACGCCACCGCTGCCGCCGCGTGTCGCCTTCTCGCGGTCCTGTCGTTGCTCGCCGTCGCTCACTGCCGGACGCCGCCGCCGCCGCACGGCGACGGCCTCGGCGTCCAGCAGCGGCCGCTGCAGCTGGAAGGCGGCGACCCAGCTGCGGCTGTGGCGCTGTGGGACCGGCTGACGTCCGGTCTGCACCGAGGCGCATCGTACGGCGGCGGTGGCCGCGGCGACGAGGGCGACGCGGCTGCGGCGGAATGGATTGGCTCGTACGACGACGGCCGCATAGACGACACGGAGCCCGGGTTTGAGAGCCTGCTGGCCGCCATTAGCGGTCTGAACGTGGATCCGGAGAGAGAAGAAGGTGCGTTCGCGCACGCGGCTGCAAACGCCGCCGCCGCCGCGGGCGGCCGGGGCCGCTCGCGGCCGTTCGTAGGCGCGGCTTTTTTCGTAGTACTTTTAGTACTTTGCGTAGTAATTTTTTCGTAGGCGTAGTTCGTGGCTCGAGCGTGCGGGTCCGCGATTGAGTGGGCCGCGTGAAATGCCGCCGTCCCTCCAGTCAGCCCGACCAGATTGACCGGCCGTGCTGTCCCATTCGCGGAGGAGATGGGCCAATTACTCGGCGCTTCGAGGTTCTCTAGAACAGCGGTTCTCAACCTTCCTAATGCCGCGACCCTTTAATACAGCTCCACATCTTGTGGCGATCCCCAACCGTGCAATTATTGTGTGCGAAATGTGGAAGTGCGTGTTTTCCGTTGGTCTTAGGCAACCTCTGCGAAAGGGTCGTTCAACCCTTCCCAAAACGGTCGCGAGGTTGACCACAGGGTGAGAACCGCTGCTCTAGAGCGACGGCACGCGCCGCCGCTCTTTCATTCGGTCAATATTTTAGTATTTTAATACTTTATTGTTGAGTATTTCGTTTCGGTCTTGGAAGCGAAGAATCGACTGCCACTGCAAAAGGCCTGCTGCCCACTCAGACCAGCGGGCGCCTTGAGGTCGGAGGTCATTGAACCTTAAGGCACCCGCCTTTGTCACGGTCGCGCCGGTTAAGGCAGAACGCTGCCGCTTACCGAAAGTCTCGCTCTCTCTCTCTCTCTCTCTCTCCCTCTCTGTCTCTCTCTGTCTCTCTCTGTCTCTCTCTGTCTCTCTCTGTCTCTCTCTCGCGACCGAGCACTCGTAACGAACGCGCCGTTGCCCAAAGCTACGGCTGGCGCCGGAGGGTTCGGGAGACTGACGAACGAATGAATTGAGTCGCCGGAGAAGGAGAAAAACGAAGTTTGCGTCAGTCGCTCTTTTGCAAGAAGAGGATTTGCGTGTTTTGGAATTGTGGCCTCGCGAATTTGAGCGCGATAATTGTTCTCTAGTTTCATCCGGGGATCCCCCAGTCGCGCGAAAGCTCCGAGCTACCGTTTAGGCGGCGGCGGCGGCGGCGGCGGCGGCGGCGGCGGCGGCAGTGGCAGCAGGGTGCACGTCGCGTGACCACAGCACGTGACCGCAGCACCTGACCGCAGCGAAATCTGCTGCCGTCGCTTCGCAGCCCGTGACGTCAGCCCGTGACATCTGCACCGCTAAACGTTCAGCGGAGTCGAACTTTTCTCGAGCGTCGAACTGCAGTCATGACTGCACTTGGGCAACAGTTCAGAGTCGAGACAAGCATCGCTGTTGGACTCCGACTCGTGCATACGCTCTCGCTTGATAACAAGAGAGATCTCGGAACTTTGAAGGTCGCTGTCAAGTTTTTTCGTTTTGGGGAAAATGAAAATTGAGCTGAGTCTACCTGCGGATGCATATTTACTACAGCCTACATGCGCATTAATACCAGTCGTCAGAAACTTCGCCGCCCTCAAGGCGGCTTTATTTATTAATAAATTCCGATCTCTTTATCCATAGATTCTTGAATTTCTTATCAATAAATTCCCAAATTCCTTCAACTCGGGCAGCAGTCTAGCAGATTGCTCTCTCCATGCAGCGCGTCTATGAAGGCGGAATCCATGTTGTATTTATGGTCTGCTCCTGATTGGTCGGCTGCCTCGGAAGTCTCTTATCTACTGCCAAGACGTCGACCCTCTTCCGGCTGATTCCTCGAATCCGGCCCTTGAGACTTGGACCATTCCCGTCAGCCGCCTCTGCACGCCCTTTTCTGGTTACAACTGGCGGCGCGGCTTCACGTTCGCGGCACGCTCTCGACTCGGAGCACAGCGCCAGTGGGCAAACGCAGCTCGGCCACCGGCGTGCGCCCGCGAACGCACTTTTCCTCCTCGGTAGCACGATAGAGACACTGTCGATCCAAGAGCGCGATCCAGAGCTGCTTACGGGACGATGTCAGGGTCAGGCGCACGTTTGCTGCCGTCCCACCGTTTGTTCCGAACTGTCTCGCACGCCCGTCCGATGGAGAGCGCGCACGCGCTCCAGAGCTCAGCTAGGAGAGCGCGCACTCGAGCTCCATTCTTCCTCGCTGCGTCCGGTGAGCCCATTTTTCCTTGTTGTGCCTCGGCAATGCCATGCTACGCCCACAGGAAGCCGTGCCTCGCGCACGCGCGCCAATGGCAGGAGCTGCAAGAGCCGCGTTTCTCCCGGCCGCCGTTCTCCTCGCGAACCTGTTTGCGCGCGGGTTCGCTGAGATAAATTAACGCGTAGCCAGGTTATGCATATTTATACCGCCACCGGCGTACGAGAGAGAGAGAGAGAGAGAGAGTGAGTGAGTGAGACATAGAGAGAGAGAGAGAGAGAGAGAGAGAGAGAGAGAGAGAGAGAGAGAGAGAGAGAGAGAGAGAGAGAGAGAGAGAGAGAGAGAGATTGATCTCACATGTGCCTAGTAATTTGATAGCGTACAGTTGCTACACGCGCCTTCCGAGCCGGGAATTGCCTAACATCCGAAACAGTGCGCCCGCACGCGACGCGGTCGCCGGTGCTCAGCCGCCGGCCGCTAAGCTCTGCCCCGGCGGCGGCGCGACTTTGGCCAGCCGTCAGCATTCAGCACTTTTTCGCTACGGATTCCAAATTGCAGCTGGGATGGGCGGCGGCGGCCGAGTTATGGTGGCAGCCTATCGATATATATATCGATATATATCGATATATATATATACATAATCTCTCTCTTTCTATATATATATACATATATAATTCATTTGTATAGCACCCTAAGAGAACTCAATCTCCATTCAGGCGCGTCACATATGCCTCGGGGGCTCGAGCCCACGACCTCAGCCAGACCTTGGTCCCCCGAGCGAGAGCACCTTAACCGCTGGACAAAACCAGCTCGGCGAAAGGTAAACGGGGTTTTAGACTAAAGGAAAAAATGGAATAGCTGTCGCCACGTTTGTGGGGGGAAAATGCCATATTATTATTATAATTTTTATTATTATTATATATGAGTGGTTCGGTCGTGGCAGACTTGGACGGCTGCAGATTGAGGTAGCGGCAGGGTCAGCAGATTCGTGATTTCGTGAGAGAAGAAATTAATTGAGTCGCTGTGTCGGCAGGCTCCACAGCATTCGAGCGAGTTCAGCGAGCGAATAAGCTCGCTCACGGTGGCTCTCTCCCGCCAGCTCCAAGTCGCATCATCGGGTGCATTGTTGTAATCTGTCGAGTGCGCACTTCCGGCCAAATATCTCGAGGCTTACGAGAACAGCCCTTAACATCCACGATCCGACGGACTAAAATGAATTTAGAAATCCATTTAGGAAGAGGAGGGCACTTTCATTGTGCTTAACTTAGAAATCGAAATTGCTCAGAAAGATTCCTCGTAGATGGTGGACGCCGCGGCCGCAATTACAGCGCCTTTCCGGAGCGCCGTTACTCACGCGACGCACGTAGGCGGAAGTCGGGCGACTCAAGCGACGAACGTACTAACTTCAGCCTTAGGCGAAAGTCGAAAGACTCGGGAAGGGAAACTTAACCGCTGTGTACCTTATTCGTGTTGCTACAGAGAAAAATCCCGTTGTCATGTGAGGCTAGTTCACAATACTGTGCATTACTTCACCTCGATGCCTGTGTGCTTGCTTCCTTTCCAGAATACAATAAGTGCTTAAAAAAGAGAGTCAGTTCTCTTAGGCCAGTAAAAAATGCCTTATTATAGTGATTACTATTATTTTTGTCAGACAAGACATCTCACTACAATCCACTCCTTTGGCAAAGCAATCGGCGCAGTTCCGGACGTATAGCTCACTCTCTCTCTCTCTCTCTCTCTCTCTCTCTCTCTCTCTCTCTCTCTCTCTCTCTCTCTCTCTCTCTCTGTCCCTCTCACCTCGCTCTCTCCCTCCCTCTCCCCTCGCTCTCTCTCTCTCTCCCTCCCACTCTCTCTCTCTCTATCTTTCTCTCCTCCCCATCTCCTCTCCATCCACGTATTTGATGAGCCCTTTGGCATATGTGAAGTGGCCTAATAGAGATTAGGTTATATCGGGGCGCTATAGAAATAAGTTACATACATACACACACACACACACACACATATATATGTATATGTATATATGTATATATATATATATATATATATATATATATATATATATACATATACATATATATATATATATATATATATCCACACGGCAGTCAGACCTACTTTTACCGTATGAAGCCTGGCTGCGACAGCCACGCCTACGCTCTCGCCTCAGTTTCGCTTTCGTGTCTCGAGTTGTTTTCGCACGCTTGCGGTGTCACGTCGTAATGGCGGCGCTCATTCCTAATGTGGTCCACCAGCTTCCGGTGTCGCACGTGGATGACCGTCCGCGATGCTTTTTGATTCGCAGGAATTCATCCCGCGGCTGCTCCGCCTCAGCGAAGTAAGCGTGCCAGCTACTGCAACCCACCCAATCCGTGTCCGAAGGGCAAGACAGGTAAGGCGATGAGGCGAGCGAATGGCTTCGCTGTAAGGAGGTGAGGCGAGCGACGGGCTTCTATTTCAGTAGCTAATGAAGCGCGATTGACAGCACAACTCAAACTTACCGGCCTCAAACTTACCGGCTCCGTATCGGCGGGGGTGGTGTCCGCTACCACTACTGCTTCCACACGCCCCCCCCCCGACTTGGCAGAATCGCTCGGCTCGTGCGACCTGCTGCGCCGTCTGGCGAGCGGCGTCCCGCGTCGCCAGACGGCGCCACTTCTCCGACGGCGGCGGCGCGGCAAGAAGTCGTCGATTTCTGTGCATGTGCGCCGAGCGGCCCGTCAGCGTTGGCGGCAGCGGCGGCGATCGCGGCCGGTCGGTCAGTCGGCTAATGGCGGCCTTCCGTCCGCCATTAGCCGAGCGCGCCCCCTCTGCTC
>WPIO01000088.1:1655000-1702500 GCA_009760855.2 Cristatella mucedo
AAGTGAGAAGCATAGCTGAGTCAAGAGAGCAGTTGAAGTAGTGAATAGCATGCAAGCATCAGCTTTAAAAAGGATGTGCCATAGTCGACAGCAGAAGAGTAGTTGTCGTTGCGTAATAGTTGCGGAAGCAAGTTCCACAGTCTACGACATGCAGAGCTAAAGCTTCTGTCGCCAACGGTCTTTAAGCAGAGCAATGGAACAGCTAATTTATTGTCCACAGGACCTCAGGGCACGAACAGGCTGAAACTGATGCAGCAGTTCAGCTAGGTACGAAGGAGCCAAGCCGTGGCGGGCCTTGTGGGTCAGCGTGAGAACTTTACTCTATATCCGTTGCTCAACCGGCATCCATCCTAGCTTTTTTGGCAAAGGAGACACGTGCTCAAACCGCTGGGACTTGAAGACTAGCCTTGCAGCCATATTCATAGTCCACTGCAGTGGCCTAGTTGCTTTCTTTGGTAGCCCAACCAAAAGGGAATACAAATAATCAAGCCGAGACAGAACTAAGGAGCTAGTTAAATTTTGTACAAGTCACTGTGGAAGACAGCTCCTAATCTTGGATAGGGATCGGATGTGATGGCTAGCTGTAGAAGCAGTCTTCTGAATGAAGCTTTTGAAATTGAGGCAGCTGTCGAACACGGCACCTAGATTACAAGCACGTGGTGAAGGTCGCACAATAGCATCACCTATTAGAACAGCAAAGCCTTTTAATCCAGCCACACGCTTAGGGTGTCCTATGAGCAGCAGTTCGGTTTTATCGTCATTTAATTTCAGGAAGTTTTCCGACATCCAGGATCGAATATCGGCAAGGCAAGCATTCAGTTTCTCAGTAGCCGCAGCAGATTCCGACTGTTTGAATGACAAATACAACTGAGTATCGTCAGCATAGAAGTGATATCCTGTTCCACGGGCCTTAATCACTTTTCCCAGAGGTTGTGTATAAATGGAGAACAGCAAGAGACCAAGTACAGTCAGTCCCTTGAGGGACTCCACAGGTGACCCTTCTCGTGTGTGAGACCCCACACGACACGGATTGAACACGATCAGACAAGTATGATTTAAACCACGCCAGTGCTTCGTCTGCCAGACCGATCGTTGTCCTCAATCGTTCAAGCAGAACGTCGTGATCAATGGTGTCGAAGGCAGCAGACAGATCTAGCAGAGCAAGGGCAGTGACATTCCCGTCGTCGTTGCCACGTAGAATGTCATTGTTAACACGGAGGAGAGCAGTTTCAGTGGATTGCTGCCTCTTGAACCCCGGTTGAAATGTTTCTGACATTTGACGTTTTCCAATATTAGCAACCAACTTATTAGCGACAATTTTCTTTCAAGAATCTTCGACTAGACAGGAAGAAGGAAAACTGGGCAATAGTTTGCTAGGACCTCTGTGTCTAATCCAGGCTTTTGAAGAACGGGTCTAACGATTGCCGATTTGAAGGACTTGGGGACGACCCGCTTCCCAAAAAAGCATTAAAAATCTTGGTTATGCCAGGGTTTAGTTTTTCCTGCTAGTGAAGACCACAGAGATGAAGGTATATGGTCTTCAGGAGACGAGCTCTTTTTGCTAGACCTTATTAAGGCAGCCACGTCGCTTGCAGAAACCTCGGAGAACCTTTTGAGGAAGGTCACAGGTTGAGGAACGGCGATTGCCTTGGTCGGAGGGGGCTTAATAGAGGCACGAATGTGCACGATTCTTTCTGTAAAGAAGGCTGAAAACTTTTCGGCTGAGCCCTTAATATCTGGAGAGTCAGACCTCACAGCATTGGCAAATAAATGGTTTACTGTCTTACAAATTAGTTTAGTGTCCGACTGGCAGGAATTCAGCTTTCGAATGAAAAAAGAAGCCCAGGTTTTTTTAAGCGGGTGTAAACTCGAAGGAAGTCTTTAAAATTGACTAGATCTGCCTCAGACCCCGATTTGTTGAAACGACGTTCTAGCCTGCGCTTAACCCGGCAGATCTTAAGGAGTTTTTTTGTAAATAGAAAGGAATTTCCACGACTTTGAACACGGATAGAGCGAACGGGAGCATGCTTGTCAAGAGCTGTCCTGAGTGTCATGTTCATCGCATCAGTGAGGGTATCGAGGTGGCCGGTAAAGTCTGAATGCATCAAGATCAAGAAGACCTGCATCGCAAACAGATCCATGGTACATCCAAGGTACACTGCTCCTGTCCCTTGGGCCAGGTGAAATTCCATAGAGGTAGCCAGTAGAAGCGACCCGTGCAAGTGCAAGATGAATGAACCTAAAAGAGAGTTGATCTAAAAGGGAGCTGAAGCTGCTGACGCAAGCCAGTGCAAGCAGAGAGAATCGGTATATTATTTTTGTCGAGGAAACGAGTAGCCATGCACTAAACGATGATACAAATAACTTACTTGTTATGGGCAAACCCAGTGTGATTCAGAGATTGGAAAGGCTGACGCTCAAAATTGGCTCTGCCAGCATATCTCCAGTTAAATCAGCTCGAAATCTAGGGGTCATATTCCAAAGCGACCTCTCGTTTGACGACCATATCAGCTCCACAGTCAAATCCGCCTATTTTCAGCTACATAACATTGCTAAAATTTGGGCTTGTTTAGATAAGGATACCACATATAAGTTGGTCCATGCATTCGTGACATCCCGTCTCGACTTCTGCAACTCCCTGCTTACTGGCCTACCAGCATGTGCGATCAGGCGATTGCAGCTGGTGCAAAACTCTGCAGCTAGACTTGTCTGTCGTGAGCGTCGCAGTCGCCACATTACTCCACTTCTCGCCGACCATCGCTGGCTACCAGTCAAGCAACGGATTGACTTCAAGGTTTTGTCGCTCACTTTTAGGTCCCTTCATTCTATGGCTCCAGCCTATCTTTCAGATATACTACCCCATCAGGCCAAGCATCGTACCACCCGCTTTTCGGAATCCAACAGTCTAGAAATACCTCGTTCAAACCTTAAATCCTTTGGAGACCGTGCATTTAGTTCGTATGCTCCCTCAGCCTGGAACTCCCTCCCGACCTGCGTCAGAACATCCCCCGACCTGACCACATTTAAAAGGAACCAAAAACACACACCTATTTAGGACAGCATTTAGTGGGTCCCTGTGATTCGTCCTTCACGTGCTTATGCGTGCTAACACTGTGCATGCTGCCACTAACCACATTCGCATGCTGACCCTGTGCATGTCACCCCTAACCATATTATTCATTTTGTTTGTTTTTCAAGCATGATTTTACTTACCATTCAATTGCATTTCACTTTGCAGCAAATGTAAAGCGCCTAGAAAGAGATTAAGTTCTCTGAGGGCGCTTTATCAAGTGAATTATTATTATAATTATTAACGAGAGCGGAGAGAAGTCGCAAACGAAAGCGGCAAAAGCGGCCTCGCTCGCGCGCCGCCGCTTTCGACTCTAGCGGCGCTGGCGAGGAGAAGGGAGGCCGGTTCGAGATACGGCGCACCGAGTCAAGCGAGTCTTACTTACTCTTCTGAAGTTTCGAGTCAGAAGAGCTCGCGGCAGCACGACGCCCGGCCTGACTGGGAGCTGTTTTCGCATATTCTACAGAGTATGCTAGAGTATTCTATCCTAGAGCAATTAAAGCTCAAACTGCGTGAGCGGACTCGCACAGCTAAGTCCCCGTAGAACGGCACGTCTATTGCACGTCACTCCCGGAAGTTCCGGTCGCCATCTTTGCCGCGTGACGGAAGGAAGGACGGGCTTTCTCGCTTTAATTAGTGGAGAGGAGGCAAAGAGACGGCGAGTGGCGGAGCCTTGAATTCGATACGAAGCTATTATTGGGAGCCGCGTGCAGGTCCGCGATATCCGGGTCGTACTGCGGCAATGGCGGCGTTCGCGACTGACAAGCTCGCGGCTGCCAAGTTTCGCACCGAGTGCGAGCGAACTGTTTGCACTAGCACGTACACCGACGACAAACTGTAAGCCGCAGTCACAAGTGAAAGATTCAAAACCCTCCAATGGCTGCTACGCATCCGTGCGACCGCTGCGTGGGGGCCCATCAGCCCGAGCGAATGTAGTAATATAAATACTAATTAATATACTTAATATAAATTAATATATATATATATATATATATATGTGCACGAGGCAGCGAAAGATCAATGCACACACACACACACACACGCACACACATATATATATATATATATATATATATATATATAGAGAGAGAGAGAGAGAGAGAGAGGGAGAGAGAGAGGGGAGTCGCTGCTGCTGCGGCCGCCTCTCGGGCGCTCCGTTGGCTGCTCGGTATTTCCGGCAGAACGACGTCTGGCTGCTAGGGAGTGAGACTGGTGTCGAGAGCAGACGAAGTCGGAGGCGAGACCTAAGGATTGCCAAGGTCAAGGCTGAGGCTCCTACTGGAGCTCTTCCGTCCTCGAAACTGCGCAAAAAACGCTGCATGAATTTCAAGACAAGCCGATGCAACTGCCTCATTTTAAAATGCAAATACTACTACCACTACTAATAATAAGACATTTGCATGCCTTCCTAAGAGAAATACTTCTCATTCTAAGCGTTTCTGTACGTATGCCGTAAAGCGCTATGACCGCACAACCCTCAATAGTTCGGGTGGCGGCACAACGCGTGCAATGTGCAAAAAGCGGAAGCTCGCAATACGCCCCACCGGAAATGGCAATGCGCACCGCGCGCTGAAGGCAGAGCTAACAAGAGTGCCGCATTAGAAAAAGGCGCGCAGACTCGCTCGCCTGCATAATATTACGGCTGAAAATTTCGAACGATTCATCCACAAGCTTACACAGCTCACGCTTATCGCATATTTATTTATTAGCGTAGTTTTTACGTGTATGATAAATAAATCCTAGCTGATTAAACAGCCTTTTTTGTATAGTGACAGAAGAGCCTTTACGGCTGCTATCGCCACCGCTTGCGGTGTGCGATACAGGATCGCGCCCACCGCAGGAATCGAATCCACGTGACCGCGGGAACGAGTTCGTGAAAAGTAACCGCCTTATGCCTATAGCGCTTACTCTGGAGTTCTGGCGGGAGTTTTGACGTCCTCGAGCTCCGGCGATGACTCGGTACCAAACGGCTACAAGCGCTCACCTTCACTTTCACCCGAGAAGAACTACCGCCGCACACCGCCGCCGCCGCCGCCTACCGTTGCTTACATTACGCCGGCTGCTTGCGGATGTAACAACCAATCCTTGGGTAATTCTTTCTAGACAGCGTCTCTAAAGTGCCTAGAAAGAGATTCAGCTCACTGAGGGGCTATACGAATGTATTATTATTATCATTATTATTATTATTATCGATGACGCAGAGCTTCCGGAAGCAGGGTCACTTGGGCGCGTAGGGTGGCACGACCGCTGTTCTCCTCCTTGGCTGTAGAAAGTCTCACGCCCTGCGCGCTTGCCTAATTAGCTCGCCGACCGGCGGACCGTCGCCCCTAGAGAGGGCGACTGCGGAGGTCAGGCAGAGATCAGAGGTCAGGATCGCGCCTGCTCCGTACCGATCGCGTCATCAGTCGTGCGATACTCGTGTTCCGCGAGGCGTAATGATGCGTCGAGCTGGTTGCAAGCATCAGCCATCAAACAGCAACCATTTCTTTTTCGCTTCTTCGCTCATAGTCTGCAGCCGAAGATCAAAGTTCAGAAGTTCATTTGTCTTAATCGCAGGTCGTTGTTGTTCTCGAGAGCTCAGAGTTTAGAATCGCATGGCATCGCTTAAAGGAAGCGTGTCAATATTAGCTCACGATAGCGCGCTCCGTGTCACGGCGCGCAGGAGCGAGCACGCACAGGACAGCTCGCGCGGACTCTGAAAAAAAACCGCTCCAAACGAAACATTTAGCGGTAAGGATACACCGCGGTGACGCCGCGGACATAGTCCGGAGAGACGCTCGCATGCGTTACGTGTGCGGACAGCAAAGATTCGCTGCTGGAACACCAGAGCCAACAAATGGTGGACCGGAAAACGGGAGCAAACGAATGGAGGAGCGAGCGGAGGCGTCGCACTCGTCGCACGTGCGACGGCCCATCGTGCGTAGGGATCGTCGACCTTGCTCTCACTTGACCCTGACCTTGCTTCAGTTGGCTGACTCCAATGGCTGCACTTGTGGCTAAATTAATATAAAACACTACATTAATAGTATTTAAATATGATTACAGTACTATTATGTAATACTACTACTAATAATAATAAAACACTTGAAAAGCACCCTCAGAGAACTCAATCTTTTTCTAGGCGCTTTACATTTGCTGCAAAGGAAACACGATTGAATGGTTAGAAGTAGCATGCTTGATAAACAATATGAATAACATGGTTATACACATGCACATGCACATGCATGTTATGCACATGCACAGGGTCAGCATGCAAGTGTGGTTAGTGGGAGCATGCACAGTGTCAGCACGCATACGCATATAAAAGACGAATCACAGGGACACTAAATGCTGTGATGACATATGTGCGTTTTTAATTTCTTTTTAAATGTGGTCAAGTCAGGGGATGTCCTGATGCAAGTTGGGAGTGAGGTCCAAGCTTTGGAAGCATGCAAACTAAAGGCACGATCTCCAAAGGATTTGAGGTTTGTACGAGGTATAAGTAAACAGATTCCGAAAAGAGGGTGGCACGATGCTTAGCCTGGTAAAACAGTAGATCTGCTAAGTAGGTTGGAGCCAAAGAATGAAGAGACCTAAAGGTGAGCGACAAAACCTTGAAGTCGATGCGTTGCTTGACTGGCAGCCAGTGCAGGTCGGCCGGACGTGATGTGACGCGGCAACTGCGACGCTTACGACAGACAAGCTTATCTGCCAAGTTTTACATCAACTGTAAGCCCCTGAATATATATTAGCACATATTAGCCTTTCGCATTTTTCCACTTATCCAGAGCGTCCAGAGAGTCCAGAGCGTCCAGAGCCTTTGAGTCCCTTCGAGTTCTCTCTCTCTCCCCCTCTCTCTCTATATCAAGCGTGCTGAAATCGTGCGTACGTCGTTACGTGACGTCATCGCCACTAAATTTATAGGCTACCTTTCCAGTGTGCGTCGAGTGCCTGGGAGAGAGCAAATTATTTCTCCGAAATGAGCATTGCGATTTATTATATGTTACTCATTATTATCAACTAAGTAAGAGTGGAGTGTGAACGCGTGAGAGAGGTGGGCAAGTTTTTATCAAGCGGGACTTCAAAACAGCAATTACTAGCAGTCCCGATCCGTTACAAAAGCGTAGCAGCGGTCCCGAGGAGATGTACTCTGGTAGACTCAGAGAAAGACAGATAGAGAGAGAGAGAGAGAGATACAGAGAGACAGAGAGACAGAGAGAGAGAGATACAGAGAGACAGAGAGATAGAGAGACAGAGAGACAGAGAGACAGAGAGACAGAGAGACAGAGAGACAGAGAGACAGAGAGACAGAGAGACAGAGAGACAGAGAGACAGAGAGACAGAGAGACAGAGAGAGACAGAGAGAGAGAGAGAGAGAGAGAGAGAGAGAGAGAGAGAGAGAGAGAGAGAGAGAGAGAGAGAGAGAGAGAGAGAGAAACGAACTGAAAGAAAGAGGTATTAGTGTGCGATCTCACACAAGGGCATAAACTGCGGCATCGGACGTCGTGCGCCCGCTGTAGTCGTCGCTCATTTTTGCACGACAGATCGCGCCTTCCTAAAATAGCGCCTGCTCTCGGAGAGCGCTCTCGGCTTCGGTCATGTATGACAACGAGCGACAACGATGGCGGGCCGCCGTGTTGCACCTCTCTTTAAAGAGGACATTTACTCGACGTCGGCCATGACGTCTTTCCGGCCGACTTTGCAGCAGCGCCGCCGTCCGCCCCCGCTCAGCATTCGAGCTCGTCACCCTAGAAATTTAGATCAATTTCTCCGAGGGTGCTGCACAAATAATATTATGGCTAAATATATATATTATTATAAATAACATCGTCGGAGCTGCATCGCCAAGACTAATTAATCTAACCTTAATCTCCTCTTTCTTTCTCTCTCTCTCTCTCAATGTCTCTTTTTGTGTCTTTCTATCTCTCTCTCTCTCTCTCTCTCTCTCTCTCTCTCTCTCTCTCTCTCTCTCTGTTTCTTTGTCTCTCTCTCTCTCTCTCTCTCTCTCTCTCTCTCTCTCTCTCTCTCTCTCTCTCTCTCTCTCTCTCAATCCCTTCTATTCTCTCTCTATCCCCCTCTCTCTCTATCTCTCTCTCCCTCTCTCTCTCTCTCTCTCTCTCTCTCTCTCTCTCTCTCTCTCTCTCTCTCTCTCTCTCTCTCTCTCTCTCTCTCTCTCTCTCTCTCTCTCTCTCTCTCTCTCTCTCTCTCTCAATCGGGTACCAAAGCGATGGAGCACGCGTCAGCCATTTTTCTTTAGAGGTGGGTTGTACGAGCTTGCAATCGACCTGAGCAATCATTGCCTCGGGCGGCGGCGGCGGCGGCGGCGGCGGTGCTAGCAGCGACAGCAACAATGTCCTCTTTTGCCGATGTAGGCGACCGGCTGCCTCGACAAGAGTTTGGCGACGCAGAGCCACCGGCCGCAGCTGCACTCGGCCACCGCGCTCGGTCGCAGCGATTCAAACCGCCCGGGCACGTCTGGGCACGCGAGGAGGCGAGCGGCGGCGAGAGGCCGCTCATCTCCCCCCATCGTCCTGCTCTTCCTTCCTTCCTCATGTTTTCGAGAGCTCTTACTCGCATGCCGACCCGCAGCTGCGGCCGCCAGATGACAGCACTCGGTGGCGGCGGCTGCGTCGGCGGTGTTGCGCGTCGCTCGTTCGCGTCGCGGCATTCGACCCGTCGCCGTGTCGCACCTCGGAAGCCGCGGGGCCTCGATGGGCCGGCTCGCCGGACAGCCGCCGCCGCCGCGCCTGTCAGCTCTCGCATCAGGCGCCGGCTGACAGGCGCGTCGCGCGGCGCGGCGACGCGCGATCGCTTCAGCGCCCGCGGGCACTGGCGGCGGAGGCGGCGGCGGCGGCGCGATGCAGCGGCGAGATACGCAGCGGCAGAGGCCGAAGCTCCGATCTCGGCTTGCGATGCCCGGCTGCGATCGATGGCGAGGCCGGCTTCGCAGGCGCGGTCCACCGCCGCCGCGATCCCTCCCTCCCCCGCCGCGGGGCAGTCTCAAAGTCTGTCTGAAGCGTGAGCAGAGAGGTAGGGGAGGAAGAGGGAGACGCTAGCTCGATTTAAAGCAGACGATCGCGCACGGCACCGCGGCCCAACGTCTGGAGCCCGCCGCCGACGACAGACGAAATCAGTGCGCCGCGGCGTGTGCCGCCGCCTTGGCGGTGCGGGCGCAGCCGCTCGGCATGACGCTACAGACGGAGCGTCGCTCGCGCGTTGCGGCTTCGGCGACACGGTGGCCCGCCAGCTCGAAGTCCGCCGCTTCCGGGCAGTTCCAGGAGTGCCGCGCACGAGCACTGCAGCTCTCGAAGTCGCCCACCGCCGCCGAGGGCTCCTTTTCGCCGCCAGCGTTCGCTGCGCGCCGTCAGCGCCCGGTCGCGCCGGCCCCGGCCGCGGGCGCTCGTACGCGAGGGCGCGGCAGCGCCGATGGAAGCTGAGTCTTCCGTCGATGCGCGCGCGGTTGGCCGGCGCGCCGCGGCTTTATCTCGCCGAGCTGTCATTTTTTCGAGCCACCGCTGCCTGCCGTCTGCGCTGCCGCAGACATCAGGCAGCAGCGGCTGTCGGCTGCTAGCGGAGGCTGTCGGCGTCGTCCGGCAGCGCGCGCGCGCGTGACTAAGAGAGCGCCGATTACGGCGGCCGCCGCGATAGCGTCCGTCCGTCGCCATTGCTTCGGAGCGCCGCCAACGCCGTGCCGCGCGCCGCCAATGCCGCGCTGCGCATTGCAGGCTCGTTGCATGGCCACGGGAGCAGAAGCGCTTCGCGAGCAAAGTGCTGAGGGTGTCTTCCGCATCCGGTTTTCGGAAGTAAAGTACTCGTCCACGCTCGGGAGCTCTGAGCCTCACAGCGTTTGCGTCAGATTCGGTGGCGCCTCAAACTCAAAGCATCCGCGCGCGCGGCCGCGATACACGGGATAGAGAGTTCAACAACTTCCTTTGAGTTTAAACCCGAAAGGTTGAATCAACCAGGGCTTCTTTTTTCATTCGAAAGCTGAACTCCTGCCAGTCGGACCTTAAACAGATTTACAAGACAGTAAACCACGTGCGGGCCAATGCTGTGAAGTCCGACTCCCCAGATATTAAGGGCTCAGCCGAAAGATTTTCAGCCTTCTTTACTGAAAAAAATGTGCACATTCGTGCCTCCATGAAGCCCCCTCCGACTAAAGCAATCGCGGTTCCAAAACCTGTGACCTTCCTTAAAAGGTTCTCCAAGGTTTCTGCATGCGATGTGGCTACCTTAATAAGGTCTAGCAAAAAGAGCTCGTCTCCTGAAGACCCTCTACCCTCATCTCTGTGATCTTCACTAGCAGACCAACTTGGACAACGTGGACAATAAATTAGCTGTTCCATTGCTTCGCTTAAAGACAGTTGGCGACAGATGCTTTAGCTCTGCAGGTCCTAGACTGTGGAACTCGCTTCCACAATTCTTACGCAACGACAACTACTCTCCTACTGCCGACTATGGCACATCTTTTTCAGCGGTCCTGAACTGCTACTTCTATGCTACTCACTACCTCAACTGCTCTCCCGACTCTGCTATGCTTCCAACTTTCTCTTTGTTGCGTGAGATGACGTCTGTTGGCTACCGAATGCGTACCGCAAGCCGCTTAGGCTGTGAGTGCGCTATACAAAACTCTCCTGCGTAACAACCACACGGTCTCTATGACTTTGTGGAGTTACAGACGGAGATGCGTACATACATACGTAACGAATCTTACATGATGCGGAATCGGATGCCGAATCGGAAGCGAAAGGAGTGTTTGTCTATCTATGTTCAGCCGCAGAGCTCAGCTGAAGAGTGCGGACATTGTGCTGCATTATCCGCGAGTCGGACGTGACGGCGTGAACGGGCGCGGTGACGCGGGACGTACGTTCCGATCGACGGGGGAGTCTTTCCATATTCGCTCTTCGACGTCCGCTCTCTCTGTGACGTCGGCTGTCCGAAATCCGATGCCCGCTCTCTGAAGTCCGTTAGCCGACGTCTGCTAGCTCGACCGCTCGCGTTTGCGTTCAGGGCTGATGCTGGTACTCGACTTGAGTGTGGCGACGCGGCGATATTGACGCTGCGGCGAGGTGAACTTTCTCGGGGTCTTGGCCCAGAGTCAAGATGCTAGCTCCTCACGATCCAGGTCTTGAGTTCGAATCCAGCTGTAGAGGCAATCTTTCACTGCCCACTGAAAAGTGGTGGTGATAGCCTTTAACGCCCTTCTGCCGCCGTAAGAAAGGGGCTGTTATATCGGCTAATACTTTGATCGACAGATACAGAGTGAAGTTCTTACGCTGAACCGCGAGACGAGTCATCGATTCAGGCTCCTTTATACTGAGGCTGGTAGCGGCTGCAGCCGTTTCAGCCTCCTCATGCCTCCAGGTTCACTATGGGTTTTTAATTACCGTATTTTTACGAGTCCAAGTCACACCCAAGAATAAGTCGCGCCCTAAATTTACGGACACAGTTTATTGAAAAAGTTTCCATCGAAAAGTAATGTTAATGAAGATATAGCTCATTTGGTTGTATATAAGTTTCCCTTAATCGTCACAGTTAGCAAGACACTCGTCATCAGTATCGCTGCCAACAGTCTTCGCAGTCTTCTGCAGCATTGTCAATGTCCTCATCGTCACTTTCACTGCATGCAGTTTCCGACACTGAATTGCTGTGTATAAGTCGCAGGTTTATTTTTTCAAACGAAAATCGGAAAAAAGTGCGACTTGCACTCGTAAAAATACGGTCTAAAATTGTGGTCTTTTGTATTTTGGATTATGAACGTTTGCTGTTCCTTTCCTAACGTTGGCGCGACAGCGACATTTCCTCTGCAGACTGTGGAACGCGCCTACGCAATTCTTGAACAGCGACATCGACTCACCTGTTGCCGATTATGGCGTATCCTTTCCACCTGTCTCGAGCTGCTGCTTCAATAATACGTCACTTTCTCCACCGCCTTCCAGACTCATTTATACTTCTAATTTGGTCTCCGCTAGGCGGGGTGAAAGCGGACAGAAAGCCGCGTAGGCCGTGAGTGCACCCCAGAAACTCTCGCGTGTTGTACACATTCAGTCTTTGTGGCTTCGTTAATTTAGAGACGGAGATGCGTTACCTCACATTTCTTCCACAGACGGCCACATGAGCCACCTTCATATTTAGCTATACACAAAGACACACACACGCACACACATATATATAGTCGACCCTCGTTTATCGTGGTTAATCCGTTCCAGACTCTACCACGATAGGTGAATTTCCGTGAAGTAGGAGTCCTTACTTATAAATAGAATATTTTTGTAAATAGAGCATCGAAGATCTGTTAATGACCCTCTAAATATGGTTTTTAACATTACTAGAGCCCCCGGACAGGAAATAAAACCCATTTAGTCACCATTACACTCGTATTACCAAACTTATTAGAAAAAATAAGAGAAAATAAGACGTATAAGACGCTACAAATATCCTTTTGTTATTACTCGACATTTAATTGGACACGCACACAATTCTTACGCACAAGCACTAAGCTATGAAAATAGTGCGTTTGGTGATGAAGCGAGCTAAGATGATTAAGATTAAGATTACGATTAAGATGATTAAGATGAAGAGATGTACAGCGCAGCAAAGAAGTGTAAGGTTACTGCTCCTCTGAAGGCCCGACTTCAGTAGGAGAGTCTTCACGCGGTGCGATATCTTCAACGGGTGCGTCGTCGTCTTCATCCGCGTTCCATGCGTACAGTAATTTTAATTTTAATTGTAATACTGGGGTGCGGTTTAATCGACTCGGGCTCTATCATTTCCATGATGGCTGATATCATATTTATCATTTATCATTTATCATATGATATCACTATTTCCACTATTTCGCGCTGATGGCGGCGGCGGCCGCCGCGTGACATCGACGACTGCGGCGACGGGTCGCTGGCGGGGCGGCGCGGCGCCGCTCGGTGTGCGTTCGCTCGCGGCCGCCGCTTTAATTTCCGCTGCCGCTCGACGGCGCGGCGCTGCCAAGCGGCGGCGGCCTCAGCCGCGCGCGAGCTCCGCCGGTTCTTCGGCGGCGGCTCCACACGGCGCTTCGGACCGACGGCGCCGGCCGAAGACGGAGCGAGAGCGCCACCGTGCGGAGAATCCGGAGAGTCCAGAGAGTCCGGCTGCGAGGGCGGCCGGCCGGCCGGCCACCCTCGCGGTCGCCGAGCGCGCGGTAGGGCGACGCGTCGACAATTTACTGTGAAAACAGTCGCGCGGCGCGGCGCGGCGAGGCGCGGCGCGGCGGCTTCCGCGGCTTGCGATCGGGATCCGTTTCCTGACGCTCGCTCGCGCCGCGCCTCGGGAGATGGCGAGACGCGGCGCCAACCTCGACGAGGCAGCCGCCGCCGCCGCCGCCGAAGCGATCGCGGCTTCTCTGCCAGCGGCGGCGGCGGCGACGACGCAACCTTTGGCGGCTCGGGGTAGACGCACCGACGGTAGCTCAGGAGTGAATCGTCGCGAAGGTGCCTTCTGCTTCCGCTTCCGCCCCCGCCGCCGTCAGCGTAGTTGCTCACACCGTTTCGATATATGGACGTGCGACCGCAAATGCTAACGTTTTTAGGGAAATACAGCCAGAGAGCGAGAGGCCGTTTAAAGAAATAGAAATAGTTAGATACCGAGTCTAAATCAAATGGTGGTGCTAGTACATAGACCGCATGCCTCCGGACCCAAACAGAAATGGATAGGTTACAAGATGGATGGATAGAGACGGGGGAGAGAGAGAGAGAGAGAGAGAGAGAGAGAGAGAGAGAGAGAGAGAGAGAGAGAGAGAGAGAGAGAGAGAGAGAGAGAGAGAGAGGGGGGAGAGAGGGGGAGAGAGGGAGAGAGGGGGAGAGGGGGGGAGAGAAGGAGAGAGAGAGAGAGAGAGAGAGAGAGAGAGAGAGAGAGAGAGAGAGAGAGAGAGAGAGAGAGAGAGAGAGAGAGAGAGAGAGAGGCAGGGTTGGCGGGAATGAGAGAGTGGATATAGGGACAGCCAATTTAGAGAAGAGAAAGTGGGAATTTGCAAGTGGAGGATCTACAAACGTTAAAGAGAGAAGTCAACTTCTCGGAAAAAGAAGTTAATCACAGAAATCGAACAAATGGAAAAAATGGATGGAAATGGAGCAAAAGAGCGATGGCATAGCAATGATGGCATCCACTTACTTTACTGGTGGAGGCTATGTTGGATCTACGTATATATATATATATATATATATATATATATATATATATATATATATATATACATATAATGCTAAAGCTTTGATCTATATCTGGGATCTATCTCAAGCGATCTACTGTGGCTTGGACTACGCTCCGGTTTCGCTGGCAGAGAATGCCGACATCCAGCCGCGGGCAAAGGCATGACCTATTTTTAATCGGCGCCACAGTAGGCGGAGCACGGATTGGCAAGGTTTGAAAGCGAGCAGACAGAGACGAGAGAGGGAGAGGAAGAAAAAAAGGGAAAGAGAGAGAGGAGAGAGATAGAGAGAGATGAGAGCGAGAGAGAGAGGAGAGGGAGAGAGACACAGAGAGAGAGACACAGAGAGAGAGAGAGAGAGAGAGAGAGAGAGAGAGAGAGAGAGAGAGAGAGAGAGAGAGAGAGAGAGAGAGAGAGAGAGAGAGAGAGAGAGAGAGAGAGAGAGAGAGAGAGAGAGAGTTATCCTTTACCCTGTTCTTAACGGCTCTAAACCCGTTCATTTGTGCCGTTGACCGACATGTGCGAGCCCAGCTCAGGCAGTAAATATATAGCAGCGAATATGCGGGTATAATATCTATGTAATTCGTGGTGTGCAAAACGAATATGCAATTCGTGGAAGTCGTCGACCCGAGATCTCCCGAGATTTAACTCGTGGCGCTTGCGGCGTTCGCGCGCGCGAGCAACCGCACTCGCGAATGCAAGCTTGCATGCTTGCATTCGCACGCGCTCACCCGCTTGCGACCAATACGCGTCTTCGTTCGCGAACAAGTTCGGAACGCGCGCTCAATCGCGAAGCGATCGCATCGCGAAACGCATCCGAATTTCGAACGCTCGCAATCGCGAACGATCGCGATCGCGCGCTGCGTCACGTGTTGCACAGGAAATAGACGGCCAATAGCGTTGCCAAAGATCACCGACTCGGTTTTTAGGACCAGTCTACGCAATACGACTCTTCACGAGCCTCCAGGACCTGCCCTGAGACGGAAGCGCCGAGGGACTGGCGATTCGCCGCCAATTCTTCTTCTTCAAGCTTCTCGCGAGCAGGTGCGAGAGGAACGTTGAGCAGTAGTGGTAATCAATCAATCAATCGTGCTCAAGAATGAGCCGGTGCCCGTCCCCCTCAAAAAAAGCTCCAGGGGGTCCAGACCCGACCGTGCTCGCGTGCGAAATCGTGCGAGAGGATAGAGACCGTCGATCGATCGACGGAAGAGCGACGCTAAGATGTAACTAAGATGTAACTAAGATGTACGATGTAACTAGATGTAACTAGATATGTAACGCTAAGATGTAAGATGTATGTATGCATGTACGTATCTCCGTCTGCAACTCCACAAAGTCATAGAGACCATGTGGGTGTTACGCAGGAGAGTTTTGCATATAGCGAACTCCTAGCAGCCTAAGCGGCTTTCGGTACGAATTCGGTGGTCAACAGACTTCGTCTCAAGCAACAAAGAGAAAGTGGGAAGCATAGCAGAGTCAGGAGAGCAGGTAGTGAGGTAGTGAGTAGCACAGAAGTAGCAGTTCAGGACCGCTGAAATGAATGTGCCATAGTCGGCAGTAGGAGAGTAGTTATCATTGCCGTTGCGTAAGAGCCTGACCCCCACACGACATGAATTGAACATGATCAGACAAGTACGATTTGAACCACGAAAGTGCTTCGTCTGCCAGACCGATCGTTGTTCTTAATCGTTCAAGCAGAACTTCGTGATCAATGGTGTCGAAGGCAGCTGACAAATCTAGCAGAGCAAGGGCAGTGACATTCCCGTCATCGTTGCCACATTGAATGTCATGGTTAACACGGAGGAGAGCAGTTTCAGTGGATTGCTGCCTCTTGAACCCTGGTTGAAATGTTTCTGACATTTGATGTTTTCCAATATTTGCAACCAACTTCTTAGCGACAATTTTCTTTCAAGAATCTTCGACTAGACAGGAAGAAGGGAAACTGGGCAATAGTTTTAGATAGTTTGCTAGGACCTCTGTGTCTAATCCAGGCTTTTGAAGAACGGGTCTAACGATTGCCGATTTGAAGGACTTGGGGATGACCCCTTTTCCCAAAGAAGCATTAAAAATCTTGGTTATGGCGGGGCTAAGTTGGTCTGCCAGTGAAGACCGCAGAGATGAGGGTAGAGGGTCTTCAGGAGACGAGCTCTTTTTGCTAGACCTTATTAAGGTAGCCACATCGCATGCAGAAACCTTGGAGTACCTTTTAAGGAAGGTCACAGGTTGTTATACCGCGATTGCTTTTTCGGAGGGGGCTTAATGGAGACATGAATGTGCACATTTTTTTCAGTAAAGAAGGCTGAAAATCTTTCGGCTGAGCCCTTAATATCTGGGGAGTCGGACTTCACAGCATTGGCCCGCACGTGGTTTACTGTCTTGTAAATCTGTTTAGGGCCCGAAAGGTAAGAATTCTGCTTTCGAGTGAAAAACGAAGAGCAGAGTGGAAGCGGAAGGAGCGGAAGGGAAGCGGAAGCAGGAGCGGAACGGAAGCGGAAGCGGAAGGAGCGGGACGGAAGCATGACGCGCGAGCGAAAGCGACTGACACGGCGGGCGGTCGTCGGCGGAAAGGGGATTCATGGGGCAATAGTCGTCGGCGACGATAATGCGTTCGATAGAGCGACGAGAGAACGTCAACAAGAAGACTAGAAAGAACATGGAACTCGATCTCTTTCTAGGCACTTTACATTTACTCGCAAAGAAAGCACGATCGAATGGCTAGTGAATGGAGACTGTCGGCGGCGGCGGCGGCGGCGACCAACGGGGCGCGAGTTTCACTGGTCAAAGCGAGAAGCTTCGGTAGGCGGCGGCTCGCGCCCCTCGTCCCGCCGACGAAGATGACGTCATCTTCGCCATTTTCGCCATCTTCGTCGAGCGCGAGCGGCGCAGCAGCAGCAGCAGCGGCAGCACTGGGCATTACTGGCTGGAGGCCTTGGGCCGCGCCCCCTCTCTGCGTAGGCTTCAGTGCGTCGGCAGCTGCGGTGGGCGGGCGATCGCGGGGCCGGTCGCGGCTAACCAGAGTCGCCCAATTACGAAGCGAGAGGCGTCGTCCGTCCGTCAGATGGTCGGAGCGCCAGAGCGGCTCAGTATGAGTACTCGAGCAGTGTCAGCACTAGACGTCGAAATTAGACGACGACCGGTGGCACCAACGGCTACCAACGAGCGGTCGGCGCCTGTCGGTGCCACAGTTATAACTGCGGCACCGGCTCTTTGAGGCGGCGGCGGCGGCGGCGGCGGCGGCGGCGTCCGCGCCGAGCGGTGCGCGAGCGGCAAATTGAGCAGCGTCTTTTAATCGCTCTAGGAAGATAGTAACATCAAGGAAAGAGTGCGTTTATTGCTTTCACCGCGGCGCTGCCTGCGTCGCCGCGCGCAAGCATTCGCATTTAGCGGTCTGTACACAAAGGCTATCGCGTCTGGCGCCAGCGACCAGCGTCCATTTACCCGCGGCGGCGCGCGCATCCCCTCTGCCAGCTGCCGCCAGATTTCGCCGCCGCCGCCGCCGCCGGCCCGCCGCCGCCGCCGCCGCGAATATCGGCCGCGAACGGAGCGCGCGCCGCCGCACTCTCAGCTGATGGGCGGTGGCGCAGGCTCGCTCGGCGGGCCGCCAGGCCGGCGGCAGCGGCTGACTACTCGCGCGCGCGCAGCGCGGCGCCGCTTCGCGCGGTCTAGGTCGTCGGCTCCGTCGCTCGCCGACGGCTCGGCTCCCGGCGCCGAGCCGTCGGCGCTGACGTCAGCTATCGGCGGCGGCGGCGGCGGCGGCCGCCGCTGCCGCGCGGGCGCGCGGAGTCGCTGTCGGCTGGTGAGCGCTCTCGTCGCTCAGCAGGAGCGGAGAGAGCGCTCGCCCGAGAGCGGATGGCGCTGTCGACGGCGAGAGGACCGTCCGTACGAGCGTGTCCGACGGAGGAAATTGCCGCTCTTTCTTCGTCGAAACAGAGCCGCCGGCGGCGGCGGTGGCGGCGCGAGCGATGCTTCTCCGCGCCCACAGCAGCCTTCGGCGGCCAAAGGGCGGCGGCGGCGACGGCGCACCCGACGGACGCGGTTGCGCGGCTTTAGAAAGCGCGCACGCGTTTCGTAGTTTTTCACTGCCTCGGAAAGCGTGCGCGTGCGCGCACGCGTTTCCCCATAATTCTCGATTTCCACGATCCACAGACAGTGATCCCCCACGAGTTTCCTCACGAGGATGATGGCAGGTAAGAGAGCGGAGAGGAAAGAGGACTGGAGAAGAGGAGCGAGGAGATGAGAGAAGAGAGGAGAGGAGATCAGAGGGGAGAGGAGAGATAGCAGCAGCGTGGACGAGACAAATGGAGGGCAAAGCGAAGTAGCCGCGCGCAGTCGGAAAGAAGGGTGGAGATGGGAGAGAGAGAGAGAGAGAGAGAGAGAGAGAGAGAGAGAGAGAGAGAGAGAGAGAGAGAGAGTGACAGAGAAGAGGAGATTGGCGAAGGGTAGAACGCACAGCTGAGTGGAGGAGGCGAGAGCAGACGCAAAAGAGACGCGAGAACGGCGTACGGTATACCCGAGGTCAGGTGGTACTAAGCCTAAGCTCGAGACGTTTCGAGACGATTCCGCCTTAAGCGATCGAGATATCGAGTCTTCTATCTTGTTGAAAGAGTTTCTAAAGAAAGAATTCTCGGAATGCGGGCGAACGATCGATCGCCTTCTGAGTGCATCTCAGTCGAGGGCGCGTCGCGCCGGATGGGGCGCGTCGGGCGATGTGAGCGGGGCGATCCTTGTCTGTCTGTGTCCTCTCTGTCTCTGCAGCGGTTGGAATGAGGATCCTGATCCGGTTGACGACAGACGACAGACGAGAGAGCTTGCAGCGACGAAGTGCAGCCACCGAACTCTACACGAAGGTGGAGGAAGGGGGAGATAAGTCTCAATATCCTGCTATCGTTGTACTCCGCTTGCAGATGTACACTAATTACCAGGCAGCTAACGCCACCTCGTCCTCACATTCTATCTCACACGGCGGGTGCGTCTTTTAGCGTTCCTGACAAATAATCCGTGTAGGAGACGGTCTAGTGGAGGAGGAGACGGTCTAGTGGAGGCTATCTGTTCGCTGTCCTCTGAAGGCGGCGTACCAAGTTCGCCAGTGGCTCTTGGGCCTGTGCGGATGCAGACCTGTCTAACGCGGATGCGTTTTTGAAGCATTTTATTTTCACGAAAAAATAGCGTGGAGCCCAGATTGAGATGGAGTGGGACAGAGATATATAACTCCAGAGTGGGACAGAGATATGTAACTCCTGGGAAAGATAAGAGGAGGAAGAGGAGTCGGAGGAGGATTAGGTGGAAGGGATAGACAAAAGCAGAACTAATTGAAAGGTAGGGAAAGGGAGAAATAGAGAAAGAGAGAGAGAGAGAGAGAGAGAGAGAGAGAGAGAGAGAGAGAGGGCGACATTGCCATTTGCTGATTCTCTTGTTCCGCTGGAGCGGGACATTCGGCCTGTCTGCCTGCGAGAAGCAAATTAGAATAGACGTCGGCCGCCATTGTTCGCCAATGTCGGCGCAATAAAGAAAACCAAAAAGCTCGTAAATATGTCCGCGTTCCGCGGCGGCGCCCGAGATTAGCGATTAAAGGAGCGCCGCCCCGTTTCGCGGCGGCGGCGGCGGCGTCGTGCCGCCGCCGCCGGCTCTCTGCCCGGCGCGCTGCGCGCGATGCCTGGCGCCGCCGGCCCCTGCAGCGGTCGGCCGCTGCAGGGGCCGGCCCGGATGATCCCGAGCTCCCGGACAGGAGGCGCGGAGGACGCGCTCGGCTTCCATTGTGAGCCTCTGTGAGGCGTGGAGGAACGACGGAGGCGGCGGGCGCCGGCGCTGTGCTCAGCGCCGGCGCGCTGGCGCTTGGCGCCGCCGCCGGTGCTGGACGGACCGATCGCTCGCGGCGGTGGCGGCGTCGGACGATTGTAAGAGGAACTCGGGGGCGATCTCACTCGGAGGGGGGGAGCAGGGGCAATCTCGGGGGGGGGGGGGGAGCGGCGATCTCACGCTCTCGTCGCGCGTGTGCGCCGTCTGGAATAATTTTACTTCTCCCGCCGTCCGCTCGCGTCTCTATCTCTCGCTCCGCTCGCCGTCGGCTGCACCACGCGCTAAATGTGCGTGCGTCGCTCCGGCGCAGGCGGACAGCTGCCGCCGCCGCACGCGGCTCTCGTCCATTCGTTCTTCGCGGCGGTCAATGCTAGCTGTCGGTGGGTGGGGGGGGGGAAGACAAGTCGGCAGCAGCGGTGGCTCGCTCTCCAACTCGCTCGCACAGCCGGTCGCCTCTGCAGCGCGAAAACTCGAGTCTCGGCCGCCGCCGCCGTAAATGGCCGCTCGCTCCGCTTCGAGAAGGGGGCGGAAGGTTCTTCCGGTTCTTCGTCAGCTCGTGCCAAAGCTTCGTCTCGCTGCGACTCGGGCAGCAGCAGCCGCCGCCGCCGCCGCCGTCGCCGCCCCCTCCGCCGCCCAAGCGCGGAAGCCGGCAGCGGGGGGGGGGGGGGGGGGGGGGGCGCGCCCGCCCGCAGCCGGCTTCCATCGGCCGCCAACATCGATTCGCGGCGTCGGCGCGTCGTCTGACGCCGCTCGCTAGCGCCGGCCGAAACGGCCCCGTCTGGCGGAGAGCGCTTTGGCGGCAATTTGCAGAGCGGCTCTCGATCTTGGCAGGCGCTAAAATCGAAATTGTTCGGGTTCGCGCGCGCCCACGGCGGCGGCGGCGGCGGCGTGCGGCGAGTGCTCTTCATAGGCGGACAACCTGTCAGCCAGCGGACGAGTTGCGGCGGCGGCGGCGAATGACATCTCAATCCTTGCACAGGAGCGGAGACACTCTCGCGGCTCTGTCCGACGCGAGCGCCGCACCGGCCGCCGCGGCGGCCGGACGAGAGCAGCCGAGCAGCTGCCGAGGGCGCCGCGGCGGCGCGTCCTGTCGGCGGCGGCGGTGGCGGTGGCGGGGGCGGCGGTGAGGTCGCGCGACGGCGCAGCCTGCGAAGCCGGCTGCGCCGTCGCTCCGCCCGAGTAATTGCACCGAGCTCTCGAGACCGGCGGCGGCGATGGCAGCGGCTCAGGGGGGGGGAGGGAGGTAGGCAGGGAGGTAGGCAGGCAGGGAGGGAGGGAGGTAGCCTCGAGATGGTCTCGCTTTAATGGGGCGCCTCGGTTGACAAATCCGGCAATTATCTAATTAGCCGGCACTATAAAACCGCCGCTGCTGCGCGAGCGGCGCCAGATCGCAGCGATGCCGCGCGCAGTGAAGCTGCTGGCGCTAGCCACGCTCGCTCTGCTGGCCGCTCGCCACGAGGCGGCGGCGGCGTCCGAGGTAGGAGCCGCCACCGCCGCCGCGGCGTCCCCTTCCTCCTCCGCTATGGGCCTATTCGGCGGCGGCGGCGGCGACGGCAGGAGGCATCGCCGAAGCAGCGGCGGAGCAGTGGCGTCTCGGTCGCATCGGCCGTCGACCGTCGACGTTGCGGCCGCGGCGACGCAGCAGCCGCCGCCGCCCGAAGAGCGCGGCGCCGCCGTCGCTCGCCACGGCGGCGCTACAGAGGCAGCTGATCGCGATCGCGCGATCGCCTCGCTGTCATCCGTCGACGTTCGGCTGTCTTCGTCTGCTCGAGCTCTCGCGGTGGCCGCGGCGGCTGCCAGGAAATGGACGACCGGCGACGACAGCGGTGCACCGCCGCCGACGACAGCCTATTACAGGCGGAAGCGTGGCGACCTGGACAACTCCATCGGCGGCGGCGGCGAGTCGCGGTCGCTGGCTGAGGCGACGGTGGCCGACGACGACGACGAGGAACCCTGGCAGACTCGGCCGGCAGCCGCCGCTACGCCGTCGGCCTCCTTCTCTGCGGCGGCGCCGTCCGCGTGGGACGAAGGAGGCAACCCGGCGGCGGCTGCGGCGGTCGACGCCGCCGGGCTGCCTCGGCAGGCACAGCCGCTGCCGCCCGGCGCCTCGGTGGCGGCTGCCTCAAGGGTTCGCCTTCTCGACCAACCGGACCTGAGCAGCGGCGGCAGGGCCGACGGCAGCTTGCTGGCGGCGAGCGAGCGAGCGGCCGACCTTCGCAGGGAGGTTTGCCGCACTCTGCCCTCCCGGCAGCTGCTCGGCCAAGCCGGCTGCCTGAGCAGGTACGTGCCGAACCGGATGTGCTCTGGCCAGTGCAACTCGTTCTACGTGCCGGCGGAGGGCGTTCGGCCGGCGCCGCGGCAGCTGCCGGCGATTGGCCGCGGCGCCGACAACGAGGAGGACGAGGACGAGGCGCTTCGGGGCGGCGGCTTTAGCTCGTGCACCTGGTGCAGGCCTGTCAGGTGGACGCATCGCACGGCCACGCTCTACTGCCCCGACGGCAGCGGAGCATCGGTTCGCCTGCTCGCGAAGAGGTACGCAGTGGTCGAGCGGTGCAAGTGTTCGATGCACCGCGGCGGCGGCGCGTCGGCGTCAGCCGACGCGCCGCCCCAGCAGCAGCAGTCGGCTGCCGGAGATTTCGACACGTAGAACCAGTGTCTGGCAGCAGCTTCAGCAGGGTGCGATCGCAGCAGATAAGGAGCAGGAGCACGTGACATTCCTGGCTTGGGCGAACGAACGCGAGGGAGGCTGGCTGCACACTTCCAGGAGAGCTCTCGGATCTCTAGCTGCCTCAGCTGCCGCGTCCGTCCGCCCAAGCAGTGGTGTCAGCCAGCGGTGGCAGAAGCAGCGCGTCGGGAAGCCGTCTGCTAAGACGCTACGCTGTGTACCCGACAGCTGCCTGCGAGATACCATTATTATTATTATTATTACTACTTATTTTCAGCCGCTAGCTCGGCAACGCACGGCTGCTGCTGCGGCGGCAGCAGCAGCAGCAGTCGGGTCGTGCATTCCAGCAGCAGCAGATCATTATAATTTTTTACCACGGCAGGCGGATGAGGCTGGCCAGCAGGAGGCAGGAGGCAAAGCAGCGGCGGCCAGGCCACTCTGCTGCTCTTAGTGCTCAGAGCAGCTCGGGCGACTCGTGTAACGCAGCTTGCAGCAGCTTGTCACAGACTCGCGTGCGATTCGGCGGAATAAACTGCTGCTTTATTGCCATCGAGGAGCATTCTCCTGCGGCCGCGCCCGCTTGCTCGCAAGCTTCGTCGAGCACTGACTGCTGAGCGCTGAACAACGCAACGGCCGGCTGGCTGCCTCTAGCCGATGCTGCTGTCACAGCTGCTGCCGCATCCGCCCGCCACCAGCCTCGATGACGCAGGCGCCACTCGGCCGAGTCTGGTGGCGCCTCCAGAGAGTTCCTAGAAGCGCTCCGACGAGCGCGAGGCGATCGAGCGCATGTTTCCGTAGACCTTGGAAGGCGGGCTGCCTGCAACGAGCCAAGCAACGAGGCATTCAGCTGCAGCAGCAGCAGCAGAAGCCGCGGCTAGCGCCACCAGCTTCGGAAAATGGAAACCAAACGAAAGATGGCTCTTCACAAGAGGTGCTGTCTGCGACTTTCAGCTGCTTTCACTTGCTTTATGCTGAGCATGAGAACGTACATCCACCAAAACGCCGAGCACGAGAGGGGAGAAAAAGGGATAGAGAGAGAGAGAGAGAGAGAGAGAGAGAGAGAGAGAGAGAGAGAGAGAGAGAGAGAGAGAGAGAGAGAGAGAGAGAGAGAGAGAGAGAGAGAGAGAGAGACAGAGACAGAGACAGAGACAGAGAGATAGAAAAGTAACCAGACCCACATTGTGATGGCACGTTCTAACGAAACGACAACTACTCTCCAACTGCCGACTATGGCACATCCTTTTCAGCGGTCCTGAGCTGCTACTTCTATGCTACTCACTACCTCCTGTTGGCTACCAAATGCGTACCGAAAGCCGCTTAGGCTGTGAGTGCGCCATACTTGACTCTCCAGCCTAATACCAAATTAGTCTTTATGACTTTGTGGAGTTATAGACGGAGATATATTACATTACGTACAGTGTACACATTACAGTGTGTGTCTGTGTACCACGGACCACCTGGTGTTATTTTTTTTTAGCAGAAACATTCCTCATAGCTTAATCATCGCTCGTCTCTCTGGCTTTCTGTACATCTTTCTCCTCTTTCTTAAGGTGCAGTGTTCCCCTCTACTTCCTTTCTTTTGCTCCCCTCTCTCATTCTACCATTCTTTCTCTCTCACCTACATAATCTCCCTCTCTTCTCACCTCTCTCCTTCCATTTTTCTCTGTCTCCTCTATCTTTCTCATTCTTTCTGGTCTCTCTCTCTCTCTCTCTCTCTCTCTCTCTCTCTCTCTCTCTCTCTCTCTCTCTCTCTCTCTCTCTCTCTCTCTCTCTCTCTCTCTGTCTCTCTCTCTCTGTCTCTCTCTCTCTCTCTCTCTCTCTCCATGTCTGTCTGTCTCAAACACTGCTGAGCTGTCGCCAGTCAGGAACAGCATCTAGAATCATCATAGAACATCTATAATCATCACTAGGAATTCACCGTGGCAGCTCTGTGCTTCGAACACCTGCAGCTGCCCTACAGCCGGTGCTCCCTCTGACCGAAGTAATCGCCAAATACAACCCTGGCTTTCATTTCCATGCTGATGAGACTCTGCTCTACATTTACATTCACTGAACTGTGCTGCCGCTGCAGACGAGAAACCTGCCGCTGTGCTATATGCTGTGTCTGGCGCCTCGTCTCGTAACGGGTGGACTGCGGGTACTTTGCCGCTGCAAGACCACTCGCTAGGCCGTCTGCCCGCGGCGTATTCTCCACAGCGACTCTGCTGCGCCGGCGCAGCCCTCGCGAGGCGGCGCCGGCAACGCCAGCGGGTAGTGGGAGACGGCAGAGACGGCGGCGCCGTCAGCGCGTGGTGGGAGACGGCTGTGCCAGTGCTTCTGGCTCGACCTATCGACTGGCACTCTGACTCATCGACGGCGCACTGACACGCGGACAAAGCTTAGCTGGCGCAGCGGGCACTAATAGCCACGAAAACTGCCCGGGACAAGAATGAGCCTCCGCTGCCGAGGCCGCTACCGCCACCGACAGCGCTCGGCAGCGGAGGCCAGACATCGGCGCGGCGACGGTACAATGGACCGACTTGCCACCGCAGCTAGTCAAGTGGCAGCAGCTGTACAGAAGCGGCTGACGGCGGCGGCGTCCAGCTCGACCGCAGCCGGTGCCGCCGCTGCGGGCGGGCGGCGCCTTGATCTGCGCCCTGTCACAGGAGACGCGGGCCAATAATAGCCGGCTGCCTGCTATTTACCGGCGCCGGCACTCAATGCGCTCATCCGGCCAGGCTGCAGCGGCTGCTGTGATCTCGGCGGCGGCGGCGCTCTCACGGAGAGCGAACTGGATATCCAGCTGCTGCTTCGGCGCCGCCACCGTGCGACTGGCAAAGCGAAGCGTCGACTATGCTAGCCCGTAATTGCCGACGGTGGTTCGGCGCCGTGCCGCTGCCGAAGGACAGATGCGGCGGCGCCACCGACATGCCGAGCAGACACGTACCGGCAGGCCTGGCACCGACCACCAGCTCCAGGGCGGCTCGCCCACTCGGTGCCAAGCGGTGGCGTCTGCTCGATTCCCTTCATCTGAGAGGCTTTTCAGGCTTTGCTCCCATTTGAAAATACTTGCCGCCAGCCCTCCCCCCCCGGTGCTCATAGGAATGCGCTAGCCACCACCTGCTCGCTACGCTAGCAGTGTGACTCGGGCAGCCGAGCCAACAGCTCTAAAATCCTGTGGCCGGTGAGGGTGCGGTCTCTCAGTTCCTTTGTACCTAGAGCCACTATAGTTATATAGCCCCACCAATAGAGACGTTCACCGACTTGACGATATTTGACGTGATAGAAAGCAAGAAGGAAGACGCTGCCTGGCATGACAGCATGAGGTCCTTCCATCCAAGCCGCCAAGGCTTCTCTGCTTCCGCTGGCTGCTCGCACACGCTCAAGCTTGCCTGCCACCGGGAGGCTACGGGTGGTGGTGGGGGGAGGAGGCATCGACGCTACCGGTGTCAAGTCAGGCCCGCATTGCGGAAACGGAGGCCGCGCCGGTCTGCGGCACCACGTGGCAAGCAAAGCAGCGCTCAAACCGCCAGCCCGCTCAAACCGCAAGCCCGCTCAAACCGCCAGCCCGAGTGACGCTTTCGCGGGCCAAAAGCTGCTGCCGGCGCTAAAAGAGACAAGTCGCGCAGGTCAAGGCCGCCGCGAGCACCGACGCCTCACGCAGAGCTCCTTCACCTACCGAGGATCAGGTTGCTGATGGCACGCCTGGCGATGGCAATGTTCTGGTATGAGCCCAGTATGTGAATCTTGCTGCAAACGAACCGGCGCCAAGCGTTCGACGCTGCTGGGCGGGGGGGGGGGGGGGGGCACAGCTGCTGAACGGCACCGGAAGTGTGCAAAGTGCTCGGCAACAGAAGGCGCGGACCGGCGTCCGAGAGCTGGCGAGCGCACGCACGCACTTGTCAGCCAGTACGATCCTGGTTTTCGTGACGTTCTCAATTGTGAATCGCGTCTTGCCTCCCTTCCCGGCGACACGTCCGATGGCGCGCGACAAGTGGTCGCCTTTGAGCGGCTTGACTGTGAAGAAGTCGAAGGAAGAGGCGTGCACGAGTCGGTCACGTGGGCGCGCCACGTGTCACGCGGCGCCAGGGCGAGACGAGGCTTGCGCAGCGCGCCGGCGAGCGAGCGCAAGGCGCGCCACAATAAGTCAGTGGTGGGTGCATGCCTGGCACACCCAAGCACTCACCGTCTTCCACTTGGAAGGACTCGAGATAGAGGTCGTCGAGACGGACGAGGGCGAGCGCATCCTGCGCGAGCCGAGAAACGAAACAGAGAAAAAAAGAGCTCGTTACGCTGCATTACGTCAAGGCTCGGTCGTTGCAAAAAACAAGGCTTCTTAAAAGGCGGACGCCGGCAGAGCAGGAAGCTGCTGTTATAATAATAATAATATTAATTTAAGGCATTTGTTATAGTGCCCTCACAGAGAATCTCTTTCTAGGCACTTTGCATTTGCTTCAAAGGAAGCACGATCGAATGGTTAGTGGCAGCATGCTCAATAAACAGCAAGAACGACACGGTTAGGGGTGCCCTGCACAGGGTCAGCATGCAAGTACGGCTAGTGCAAGTAAGGTGGCTCTGCCAGCATATGTCCTGTTGAATCTGCACGAAATCTAGGTGTCACGTTCCAAAATGACCTTTCGTTAGACGACCACATCAGCTCCACAATCAAGTCTGCCTACTTTCAGCTACACAGCAGTGCTAAAATTGACTTGTTTAGATAAGGATACCACGTCAAAGTTGGTCCATGCATTTGTGACATCCCGTCTTGACTTCTGTAACTCACTGCTTGCTGGCTTACATGCATGTCAGTCAGGCGCTTACAGATGGTGCAAAACTCTTCAGCTAGGCTTGTGTCCGTCGTGAGCGTCACAGCTGCCACATCACAACACTTCTCGCCGACCTGCACTGGCTACCAGTCAAGCAACGGATCGACTTCAAGGTTTTGTCATTCACTTTTAGGTCTCTTCATTCTTTGGCTCCAGCCTATCTGCATCATACCAGCCGCTTTACAGAATCCAACTGTTTATCAATACCTCGTACAAACCTCAAATTCTATGGAGACCGTGCATTTAGTTCGTATGCTCCAATAGCCTGTAACTTACTCCCGACGCAAGTCGCTACACCCCCCTGACATGACCTCATCTAAAAAGAACTTGAAAAATGCATCTATAAATTTACAGCATTTAGTGGGTCCCCGTGATTCGTCCTTTATGTGATTCTGCGTGCTGACACTGTGCATGCTGCCACTAATCATGTTAGTCACGTTGTCGTTGTTTATGGAGCATGATACCACTCACCATTCGATCGTGTTTCCTTTGCAGCAAATGCAAAGCGCCTAGAAAGAGATTGAGTTCACTGAGGGTGCTTTATCAAGTGCATTATTATTATTATTATTATTATTATCATTATTGGCACTGTGCAAAGTGTCAGCACGCATAAGCACGGGCTCTTACTGCTTCTTACTGCTGCTTCAAGAGCACAGTGAGCTACAGAGAGCTACAACTACAACTAACTGCCTGCCGCCCATACTCAGATGTTCTCTGTGCGTAAACAAGCAGACTTCAGGCGAATCAGGTACTTGAAAAACACACAAATACACACACACACACACACACACACAATTTATAACATTCATCTGAACAGCGACTTAACATATTTGCTATTCAGGTGCTTCACAGGGTATGAGTCCACCACACCCTCGGTTATCACATGCATTCCCCTCGGTTGGGGCAAGCACTTTAACTTGAGGTGTAGTTTAACAATACGACTAGGGAAATTGGGCTGCCGGTGTGAAGAAACCCACTAATCAACATACATCCAAGTTGAAAAAATACAGCATAGCATGCTGCAGCGGCTAGAAGAGGCTAACTGATAAAATAGCAGCATGACCTTTCATGAGCCGGTGAAAGTGGAACCGACTAGGCGTCATAAACACATCGTCCGACTGAAGGCAGGACGACAGAAAGCGCACAGAAAGCGAGAACCGAGGCAATCGCGCCGATATTGCACCGCATGATGCAGCCGAGCCGGATGCAGGCTCAGCACAATTTGCAGCAGTGTCACGAGATCACCAATAGGAATGGGATACCATTGCGAGGGCGGCCACAGCAGCGGTGGCAGCAGCAGGTCACACACTTACGTCGACCTCGAAGCCGAGCACGAATGCCTTGACGAAGTCGGCAGCCTTCTGCAATGCTCCTATGTCTTGCGTTTCTCCACAACTCTGAAAGTGGGCGGAGCAAAGCGATAGATAGGGACGAGAGAGAGAGAGAGAGAGAGAGAGAGAGAGAGAGAGAGAGAGAGAGAGAGAGAGAGAGAGAGAGAGAGAGAGAGAGAGAGAGAGAGAGAGAGAGAGAGAGAGACAGAGAGAGACAGAGAGAGAGAGACAGAGAGAGACAGAGAGAGACAGAGAGAGAGAGCACTGCGCACGCAATGACCAGCCAACATTAATGCAGAGTTGGCAGCTAAGGCAGGCAAAGATCAGAATCCACAGGATTCAGCTACCATTATGTCTGCAATGTGGCCGCCTCGATCGGGACACCAGTGGGTGCGAATGATAAAGCAGACGATCAGTAGTTAGACTTTTGCAAGCGACTGCTGAGACTGTTATTGGGAGGCCTAGAGCACCACGCCCGGCCCTACCAAGCCTGGCATCTATATCGAAGTCGGTTCAATTAAACTCTTTTTTTTTCAAGAGCAGCACGAGGCAAGCACTAAACAAGCTACAGCTCGTAGGATACAGCTCTATTTCGTCGACACGTTGTAGATTATAAACCGATCAAGCCAGTCAGCTCGAACAGTGGAGGGCTAACTATCTGTCTATCTATCTATCCATGCACGAGACTGCATACATAGTGCAAGGCTGTTTATCTGTGCACGAGGCTATCAATCTATCGCACTACGAGGCGAGTGGCACATCGCAGGTCGACTTGCTTTGAAGGCATTACCAGGGACACGAGTCGAAGACACGAGTTGCAAAAAAACGAGAATAACATATTATCAATACAATAATTATATATGATAATTTGCCCAAGACCCTCCCCCCACCGTCACAGTCGAGACGAAGCTGGTATACTCCTAGCTGGCCCTCTAAGTCCGGGACGCCAAAAGAATATTAAATGGCTTAGAGCAAAGCCGGTGCTTCGACACGGATTACGGCTGCCCTAATGGCCAGGGAGTGCAGCAGAGTTAGGATTTCCACAAAGCCCGGCAGCAGCAGCTGGTTCGGACGGGGGGGGGGAGGGCAGGGCAGAGAACAAATGAGCCACTGAGGCAGTAAGCTCGAGCGAGGCAAGAATGCAAGAGCTCATCTCCCTTCGGGCTAAGTTCAAACTTGCACAACCCAAGAGCCGACAACTCCCAGCTGCCTGCCCACACAGGCACCTGGCTCTGCCGAAGGACGACACAATGCTACAATTGCCCACAGCGCAAGGAGCACAGCTGATGGACTACTACAGGAGCGACCGGCGGCAGCCATGCTTGCGGCGGCTCGGGAGCTGCGTTGCAGCTCGGCGGCTCTCACTCCCACTCCCTGGATGCTTTTCACGGGCTCTTTCGCCTACGTGCCAATCCTCTTACGAACAGGTGCAGCCGCACTGCCTGTCGGGTCCAGCCGGCTGGAATGCCATGGCGAGTCACGAGCAGACGAGAAGCAGGTGCAGTTGCACTGAGCGCGCAGGTCAGTGGCGTGCTCGCTCCAAGACCATCTGGGCTCGGCCAAGGCCGCGACAGAGTTTTCGTGCGTTCACCAGGTCCGAGCAAAGTCCCGGTAGCATCCGGTTCCGGCCAACCCGGCGGTTCTCAAAATCTCGTTCAACGAGGTGAAAGTGCGCGCCTCCGAGCGATGCAGCCGAGCCCAGGACTGAGGCGTTCGCAGCGAAACGCTGCGAACGCCTCAGTCCGGAAAGAGGCTGCAGCCGACCGAGTGGTCGGCCGCAGCAGCCGACCACTGAGAGCTGCCCGAAGCTTAAGCTAGGCTCGAGAATCAATAAGCAAAGCGCAATGCTCCTCGTGCAGACGACGGCTAGGTCAGGTCAGACTATGTCAGGCAGTTGCTATTCACGAACTCTCAGTCCCGAGGTCGTACGTTCGAATCACCTGCGGTGGGCGATCCTCTATCGATAGCTGTAAAGACTCTCTTCTATCGGTCGCCATATAAAAGAGGTCGTTGAGGCAGCGAGTCTTTCGTTTCTTTTCTTTCTTTCACACCCTCACTTCCTGTCCCCCCAGCCCACCGGCGCAGGTGTGACGTGTTCACTGCCTATTAAAAACCGACGGACGTCAACCCAAACTCGGCTGACACGCGGCGGCTACCGACCCCTTCGCTACCATGGCGGCGGCGACTGCTACCCTGAGCTGCCAAGCAGCCAGACTGACGAGACAGACCTACACATAGGATGCCCGGCTCGAGTGGGCAAGGCCAAGGCCGTTGCAGCAAGGTGGCAAGGGCTTCAGCAGCGCAAACGTGACGTCGCAACGTGATGCACTCGTCGCACAAGACAAGCCAGGGGCAGGGGTCAAAAGAAAGAAGTCACCCACTTTCTACTCTCTAGCGCAAGAGAGCTAGATGGGTGACATTGTCAGCTTCCGGTAGGACGCACCGCCCAGCACCTGCCAGCCACACACACACACACACACACACACACACAAACACACACACACACACACACACACACACACACACACACACACACACACACACACACACACACTACCGGTTCATTCGCGCCGGACCGCGGTGGCTTGGGGCGACAGTCAACCGGCTGCAGAGGTGAACGGATGATCGTAGGACGCCACCGCGCTCGCTCGCGCACGAACGAGAGGAAGTGACATTATCGAGCTGCCTTCCCTCTCCTCCTTTGCTCGAAGGGACTTGCAAGCCGCGTCTTTTGACGTCTGCGACAAAAGCAGCAAATTCGACCGAGGGCAGATTGGCAGGCAGACTGGTCTGGGTGGCAAAGCGGAGGACACAGAGCACAGAGCGTTAGAGCACAGCAGCAAGCACTGCTGACATTGATAACTGGCTTGACATCACAAGGCCGCCATGTGCCAGACTCTGACAGCACGGCAGCAGCAGCGATGGCCCGACGGGCCGAGCGCAGTCTTTAAAGGAGGCTCAGCAGCAGGATGAGTGCTAGCAGAGCAAGAGCGATCAGGATAACCCTGCACTAGTTAGGTGGAGCCCTCATCAGAACTAACAGCTAATTAAGCAACCCAGTGTTAGGGCTCTAATGACCGGATGCAGACCAGTTGCACACACAAAACTGAACTGGCTTCATTGCAGGCGAGTTGCTGCTAGGGTTACATACACACATCAACCACTCAGGCCCACACAGCCGGTCACCGAACCTGGGTTAGAGCCTGCAGCAGCAGCAGCAGCAGCAGCAGCAGCAGCAGCAGCAGCAGCAGCAGCAGCAGCAGCAGCAGCAGCAGCAGCAGCAGCAGCAGCAGCAGCAGCAGCAGCAGCAGCAGCAGCAGCAGCAGCAGCAGCAGCAGCAGGCAGCCGGACACAAGACACACGATTTCACTGGGAAAAAGGGTTTGCAGATCAAGCCATCGTCCCATCTATCATTTTGCAACCGCGGTCGCCGGTTCAAGGGCTTTCAGTGGGCCACCCTTTATTGCCAACTTCTGCAAGCCGTGGTAGGACAAGCCTTAAGCACAAGCAGCCGAGCAGCCTGTCAGTAGACTCAAGGTCATTTGATACACTCAAGGCCGAGAGACAGACACTCAGTCGCAAGAAGATCCCTCTCAGCCACGGTTGCCACTGCAGTGGCTGTAAATTTACAGCCACGGTTGCCGTGGCTGTAAATTCGTTCAGGTAATAAGAGTATTTTCTTCGATGGCCGGTACATTGTGGTTTTGCAAAGCATGTGAAAATATTTATTGACAACTAGAAATGAGCTGTCAATAAGCTGCTAGCGTGTATGCATTTAGTATGCCGTCGTCCGACTGCGATTCTTTATTACCTCCCTCGTCTGGTCACCACCATTGTGGAGGCCACCACCTTCTGCAGTCGGATTTCGTGCGGTAGCTCATTCCACGGAGCCTCAGATTTACTGCAAACTTTTTGAGCTTTACTGAAAAAGTTCGTCTACTAGTGTGGGCCAGACATCTGGCCATCAGACGCCTGTCGATATCGCTCCGTAGTTGTTCTACGTGGCTCAAATCAGGCGGCTGGCTCAGCCACTTTACCAGCAGCATGGATTCGAGGATTCGTCAACAAGAACCTCAACTGGTCTGGCAGTGTGCATAGGGTCACTATCTTGCGGCCAAATATAGTGATCCCCACGCAGAGTACTCGAGCTTTGAAATATATAACTTGCTCGGCAAATCGCAACTTGAGAATATTTTTTTTTTGACGAATCCTAGCATGCTGCTGGTAAAGTGGCTCAGCGAGCCGCCTGATTTGAGCAATGTAGAACGACTGCAGAGCAATATCGACAGGCGTCCGACGAGGCCAGATGTCTGGCCCACACTAGCAGACGACCCTGTCAGTAAAACTTTATGCATACATACCAGAAGCTACATACATGTGCTTGTTTCGGGTAATCAATAAATATTTTCACAGGCTTCACATAACTTAGGTACACATCTGGCACGGCAAAACAAGCTCGTATTACCCAAACGAATTTACAGTCATGGCAGGCAGTGGGTGCCATACTGCAAGTTCTTTTTTGCAACCGAGTGTAGGCCGCTGCCTCCACCTCAGGGCTTCCTACTTCTGTTGCATCGCCCGAGGCGTCGACCAGCTGGTGCCAGATCGACAAAGCAAAGAAGCATCCAACGTCGGGTTTACGTAGCCCACGCGCGGCCAGTGCTGAAGCTAAACACGTGACCTGGCGCAGTCAGGTCACGTGCCCCACAACCAACGAGCGATCACAAGCTGCTGCCGCTGCAAGAAAGAATGCCGGCCCTGCTCAAACTAAAAGCTGGGCAAAACGACACGACGACATAGCATGTCGGCCCGAGAACGCTTCGTCAGAGTAAGTTTCCGTCGTCGTCTTCGACACCGGACAAATCAGCGAGCTAAATGATCACGTGTACTGACACGATCTTCTCGTTTCATTATTTTCTTTACAGGACAGTCGACCTATGACCCCGAAAGGTGCCAAGGCAGGCGATAACATTGTTTTTGCGTTCACAACTCGACACAAGACGCCACACCGGAACGATAGCGAATGCACCGGACGTGTCTGCCTGTGGGCAGAGAGCAAAATCCGAAAATCCCGCAGAGACCCGTCGAGCACACGAGAAATGCAAAAGAAAAGGGCGATTTCCTTCGAGCGCCGGCGTTGGGAACGTGGCGGCGGAGGCCTCAGCTAGGCGAGCGTGGCGGGGCAACAAGCCGTCTTGGCGTCGTCGGTCAGCCGGACCGTTGCAAGAAAACGGGGCAGAAAGAAAGAAACAAGGCAGCAAGTTCGCCAGCATCGAAATCGGGGCGTTCCACGGGCATGCAGAGAGTCCAATCGTTTAGCTTGCAACACAGCAGCAGCTGCACATCATGACTCACCGGCATTCCTTGCGGACTGGTGCCAGGGCATCGGGTGCAGTGCAACTGCCTTTCGTGGTAGATCGCACTTATTTACTCGTTCTCCATTTAGGGCACACTGAATTTAGCTGACTGGTCATCGGGCACAGCTGCTGCCCGATGACCAGGACGACCAGGTGGCCGTCGGACACTTTGGAACTTGGCAAAACCGACGGGCCATTTACAGCAGAGCCACTTCTCAGATCTCCTCCTTCAGTGAGCCGCCCTCGAGGCAACTGAACGGACCTGGCCGCTGCAGCCGCAGGGCTCCCTGCTGCACCAGGGCTAACCCATACCGGTTGGCGGTCAATAATGATAATGGGAATAATAATAATAATAATAATAATACACTTGATATAGCACCCGCAGAAAACACAATCTCTCTCTCTAGGCACTGATGGCAAACACGTGAGAGCACGAGCGAAATCCTGCCTTGGACCGAGACTGGATGTCCGGCGTGCTCTGCCACACATTCGCCACCATTTCGATCGACCTACGATCGGTCTCAGCCGGCATCATGTCGCACGAAAAGCTAAGTTAGCGAAAAGCGGTTAGCAGGGCCACCACATGAACGAGTTCAATGCAGAGAGAGAGAGAGAGAGAGAGAGAGAGAGAGAGAGAGAGAGAGAGAGAGAGAGAGAGAGAGAGAGAGAGAGAGAGAGAAAGAGAGAGAGAGAGAGAGAGAGAGAAAGAGAGAGAGACCCTAAATTGGGGCCCAAGTCAGGAGCCGGCAAGGTCCCTACTTCGCAGCATACATGGACCAATGCTTCGAGGAGGATAACTCCGACGCTGCAACTAGAGGCTGCATCTGGCGGCTGCGCTCTCCACAACGAGTGCCGTTGCCGCGGCGGGCGTCGAAGGGCCACTCGTGCACACGCTGGGATACTTATTCCTAGTGTGCCCTGCCTGGCAGCGACTCGGACGAGCGACGACGAGGAGGAAGCAGCCGCGGCCCCGACGGACTGGCGAGCCAGCTGTTGCCACGAAGAAAAAAACGAAGAGAGCGGAAAAAATCCGACGAGCTGCACGAGCGGCACCCACCACACCAAGCGGGAGGAGGAGGAGGAGGAGGAGGAGGAGGAGGAGGAGAGGCAAAGAGGGACACGGGACAGGGCGAGGCGGCCGGCTGGTAAAAAACGAGCGTGTGCCAGTGTGCAGCTGCAGCCTGCCGATTCGTTTGCACCTTGATCTCGACGTTCCGCGTTTTCAGATTGAAGCGCACTTGCAAGCGAAGCTGCTCGACGAGCGGCGTGAATATCCTCGTCCAGCTCTCCTTCAGCGGAGTGTAGCGATGGGCCGGCACGGGCACCTTGCGCAGCTCCGCTCCGCCGGTGGCCGCCTGCAACAGGAGGCGGAGGAGGAGGCGGCACAATGCGAGCGCGCTCTGCTCTGCAGACACGTGGACGATTGGACGACGACGCGCAGCAGAGAGCCGAGCCCCAGCAGCACGGCAGACGCGAAGCAGGCACAGGGCAGTCCAGCCCTGGCTGCACCGTGCGCCTGCGGCCAAGCATTCGACGACGACTGGCGCTGCTGCCCACGCACGGCGCCAATGCAAAGGCACACGGAGCCTGGAGGAGAGAGAGCGAGCAGCACACCATGCCACCTCCCCATTTAGTACCGACTCCCAAAGCTTACAACAATGAACCGCACATATAGAAAACTGCTGGCCGAGTCGCCATTCGATTGGCTCACATCGACCAAAATCGAGGTCACAGGCCCCCTTAGCAGCTTACATCTCTCTATTCCCCAACCGATGAGTCAAAGCCAGAACTAGACACAATAATAATAATAATAATAATACATTTGCATAGTGCTCTCAGATCTCTCCCTCTCTCTGGGGGTACTTTGCATATGCTGTAAAGGAAGCACATTGCATCAGCGTATACAGAAATTACATCATAACAGTACAAGCTTCGGGACTGAGAGGTGGGGGGGGGAGGTTGAGTAGCCAGCACGTGCTAAACGTCCAGAGCCACACAAAATGCAGCAGATGCTGCCAGAATCTGGCAATCACACACTGACGGTTGAAAATAATGGGTCCGTTGGAGTAATCAGGTCGGTCAGCAGAGGCAGCCAAGCCAGCCTGGTCACCCCAGAGCTCTCTGATGGTTCACTCCCTTCAGCCGACATCCGGGTGTCAGCACACCTCTGCCAGAGCCAAGTTAAGAAAACAATCCAACAAATAAACACTGGCTGATTAACAGCCTCTTTTGCATAGCGACAGGAGAGCCTTGACGGCCATCACCACCACTTGCAGTGGTCAATAAAGGATCGCCCACCGCAGGACTCGAACCCACGACCTTGGAGACGAGGTCGTAAAAAGTAACCCCCTTACAAAGTGAGCCACCGCGGCTCACCACTTTTATAGTAGTGCTTTAATCTCCTACGAGGCACTTCACAGAGGCAGAAAAAGTGGATAAACTAAATTGTGACTATAATGAATTCAGCTGTAGCAACGCTTAGCACGTACAGAACCATTTGCACAGACGAAACATACAATAACAATAATACAATTGATATAGCTATAACAATAATATAATAAATTTATACTTGATATACTCAGAGAACTCAATCTCTACTTCTTTTTTCTTCTTTTCTAGGCACTTTACACTTGCCGCAAAAGAAGCACGCACCAAAGGCTGCGATAAATACATGCGTTTTTAGTTTCTTTTTAAATGTGGTCAAGTCATGAGATGTCGTGACTCAAGTCTGGAGTGAGTTCCAGGCTTTGGGAGCATACGAACTAAAGGCACGGTCTCCAAAAGATTTGAGGTTCGTGCGAGGTATAGACAAACGAGTAGATTCCTAAAAGTGGGTGGCATGATGCTTAGCCTGGTGGGGCAGTAGATCTGATAGGTAGGCTGGAGCCAAAGAATGAAGGGATCTAAAAGTGAGAGACAGAACCTTGTAGCTTGTCGATGAAAGTCGATGCGTTGCTTGACTGGGAGCTAGTGCAGGTCGATAAGTGGTGTGATGCGGCCATCCTAGCAGTAGAGTTTTGCACCAGCTGTAACCCCCCCCCCCCCGGATTGCACAGGCCGGTAGACCAGCAAGCAGTGAGTTACAGAAGTCAAGACTTCATGCCACAAATGCATGGGCCAAATTATGCCTGTCAGCGGCTTGTTTGCACAGGCGCAGAGCACTAGTGCAAGCAAACAGCAAGTTGCAGAAATCTTCAATGGATGTCACTTTATACTGCAAGGACAACTACAGTACAGTACTGAGTTCATCCATGCAACTGAACGTAGGCAGACATGATTTCAGGGCTGAACATCATCTGGGTCATTCAAAATGGGACCAAATTATCTGAGAGATCATTTTGAGGAAGGACACCCACATTCCGAGCGTAACAATAATAATAATACATTTGATATAGCGCCCTCGGAGAACTCAATGTCAGCATGCATAAGCACATAAAGGACGAATCACAGGGAGGGACCCACTAAATGCCGTGATAAACAGATGCCTAAATAGACTGTGGGGGCTTACTCAGATAGTTTAGATGCCACCGATTTCCGAGTGTCGCTGCTGCTCACTCATTAGGTTGGCTATATAATAATAATAATGTACTTGATAAAGCGCCCTCAGAGAACACAATCTCTCTCTAGGCGCTTTACATTTGCTGCAAAAGAAACACGATCGAATGGTGAGTAACATCATGCTTGATAAATAATAATAATAATAATAAAATAATAATAATTCACTTGATAAAGCGCCCTCAGAGAACTTAATCTCTCTCTAGGCGGTTTACATTTGCAGTAAAGTGAAATGCAATTGAAACAACATTAATAACATGGTTAGGGGCAATTTGCACAGGGTCAGCATAATGATAACAATAATAATAATGTACTTGATAAAGCACCCTCAGAGAACCCAATCTCTTTCTAGGCGCCTTACATTTGCTGCGAAGGGAAACACAATTCAATGGTGAGTAATATCAAGCTTGATAAACAATACGAATAACATGGTTAGGGGTGACATGCACAGGGTCAGCATGCAAGTGTGGTTAGTGGCAGCATGCACAGTGTCAGCACGCATAACCACATGAGGGACGAATGTTGCCCTTCATTTTAAAAGCTAGCTGGCGTCCGGGGCAGTGATCGACTGGTGACCATTCCAGCCAGTGACAGTGAGAAAGCGAATACTAAGTCTGAGCTGGTGAAAGGCAGCAAAGGATCAAGGCATCAGCAGGCGAATGTCATGGTTTGGCTGCACCACCAATGCAAAAGGGGAAAGGGAAGCAAGCCATCAATGAAGTCATCAGAACAATGGGTGGTGGTACTGAACGTACTTGACCTGGCTCTGAAAGCAGAAAGCGATTTCTGAGTGGCAAAGATCGATGAACCATTCTCTCTAGGAGTCTACCTTGCCTCAGATTAGGCTACATAACTATGTCGGCTAGCAATTAGCAAAGCACATTACTACTGAAGGCTCTCTTTGCCATTGAAGTGACATAGCAGCACAGGCAGGTATGTCTCACAAGGAGGTTGGCACAAGAGCAAAGGACTAATGGAAATGCACTAGCAGCACCCATCACATTTAAGATTCTTTCATTGCCAGTGATGCAGGTAGGCATACAGCTCAGTTTCAAAGGGGATGATGGCCTGTGGTCTGGCATTTCAGTGCACAACCGGGAAAGAGCTTACAGGGAAACCCAAGAGATTTATAGACAACCTAGTCAATTAAGTGGCATCATTAGGTTAACTTTGGTTTTGGGCCACTTTGCTTTCTGGACAGCAGCCCGAGGTCAAGTGGCTGCTGCTGACAGATGCTGGAGGATTGGCAGATGCCGAAGCAGAGGCAGCCTCCGAGCAGAACGACAGGCACTGACAATGTAGGTGAAAAACAAGACACAATATACGCCGAGCTAGTTTGCCTAGAATCGTTTCGACCTCAAGCACCACTCTGTTCGACCACTGGCATTTCATGAATGAAGCAGCCAAAACTGCAAAGGGCTCGATTGACAAAGAGAAAACGTATAAGAGGATGGAGCAGACGCGAGGTGCCCCCTTCCCGACGAAACGCTCAGCTCACACATCTTTACCAAATGGCCAGAACGAAATGGAGCAACAAAGCGAACCGACACGCAGAATGGTCACGAGGAGGCCGGACGAGGCGATCGATCGAGCTCGTCACCGAATCGCCATGCTCAAACACAAACGCGAAAGATGGCAGCGTCGGGAAAAAACATGCCTCGCCGACACTGCCGTCATCCTGCTGCGCGACTCGAGAAAGGGAATCGGCGCCAACCGAGCGACCTCGAGGGCAGGGCAACGAGCCGATCGCTAGCACGCAGGCAGCAGATCGCCGGTTCGAATCGGACATAGTCACGGGGCAAGGGCTAAGGCTAAGCAACGGCTAGCTGCAGACGTCCCAATGGCAGGAGGCCGTGCTATAGCGAGCGGCTCTAGGCTGACGATCGCATCATTGAGGCGGCCGATTTTGTTTGCCGCTGCGATCGACAACGATAACGACCAACACTGGCCGCCGCCCGGCATGCACTCTCTGAGCCAGCGATCTTGGGTGCTTTCGGATCGAGCGATCCGAGGCAGCAAAAGCAAAGGTGCAAAGGCTGGATACACGGAGGAAGGTGGCAGAGAGAGAGAGAGAGAGAGAGAGAGAGAGAGAGAGAGAGAGAGAGAGAGAGAGAGAGAGAGAGAGAGAGAGAGATATGAAGAGGAGCTATGGCTCTGGTCACCTCTTTCTCTCTCCGAAGCAGAGGCGGCTGAGCCCAGAGCGGCTGAACGAACGTAACTGTGTGACTAAGGGACTAAGGGAAGAGAGAGAGAGAGAGAGAGAGACAGAGAGAGAGAGAGAGAGAGAGAGAGAGAGAGAGAGAGAGAGAGAGAGAGAGAGAGAGAGAGAGAGAGAGAGAGAGAGAGAGAGAGAGAGAGAGAGAGAGAGAGAGAGAGAGAGAGAGAGAGAGAGAGAGAGAGAGAGAGAGAGAGAGAGGGGAGAGAGACAGAGAGACAGAGAAAGACAGAGAGATCAGTAGCTAAGGCGTCGTGGTAGTTCGTCTGAACTCTTGGCGTAGAGAAGACGCACGGTGTAAAAGCTGTCTAGCTGCGGCTGCCCTCGGCTAGACAGGCGACGAGAGCTAAGAAAGATCAAGTAAAACAGCTACCGCCGACATATCACGCGACCGCACCGAACAACATTGCGACTGCAATCACGACAACAAAACGACGCCGGCGCTTGCAGCGAGCCGTCAGATGAAAGGATGCAATTGTCGGCTCGAGTAGGAGGAAAAGCGATCTGCGACAGCTGCTGCAGCAGCAGCAGCGGCGGCGGCGGAAGGACCACTTTCGAAGAAACTATCAACAGCTGAGGCAAATGAACGGAACGGAGAGAGAGAGAGAGAGAAAGATGCGACGGCGAACGGCCAAATAAACGATCCTCCTCTTCGGCTGAGCCGCGAGCGAGCTCCGGGACGAGAGAGCGCCGGGCGGCAGGCAGCTGACCGCGGGCTTTAAATTTGATAGGCAATAAATCCGCGAGGCACGCAGGTCCGAGCTACCGGGCAGGGAACGCGCTACCCTGGCCACGCCGCCGACCGATTTACGAAGTTAGCAAGCAACAGTTGCCGACTGGCGCCGAGGGTACGGCAGCAAACGGGGAAGCGGCGGCGGCGGCGCCGACGCGACGGCTGCTACAGTGCCGCGGGCCCGCCCTTGAACGCGTCGGGGGTAACGGAGATCAACAGGCGCCACCCCATTAGCCGAAGACCGGCCTCTAATTGACTGGCGACCTACCATTAACCTTTCGCCGGTCATGGGCGGGAACGCCGGTCTCTTCGGAGCCGTTTCTGCTTGGACGAAGCTCTCCATGTCGACATCTTTACCCAGCTGCTTTCTCTTACGGCTGGGCTGTTGAGCAGGCAGGAACGCGCCAGCGAGATCGCACGCGGCATCGTTGCTCGCTACGTCGGCCATTTTGCAAAGGAGGTTGATTTGGCATATCCGGCGGCAGTGCAGAGGTTGTTGACGCCGCAGGTCAAGGATGCCGACGCCCGGCTCGCGGGCTCCTCAGTTCTGCGAGGCGCACCACTGCTCGCTGCAGTCCCAGAGTAATATCTATGGCTTGTCGTCGATAAGCTCTGTAGGAAAAAATAGACTGCTCGTTTCCTGCCTCTGCGGCGAGGTCCTGCTGATCGAGCACCAGGATGCGGCCGCGTCCGACCCGGACTCCCACCGCCTCGGCGGCGGCGGCCTCGTGTCGAGGCCGCTGCAACTGACTTTCTCCTCAAGTGAGCAGCCGACGCGATGCCCTATATTGGCCCCAGTTTTATTTGAAGATAATTGAATGACTTTTTGTGTTACCTTCGAGGTGTGACGAAGGGGCGCTCGCGCGTGCGCGCGCGGCAAAATGCACTCCGGTCGTTCTTACTTAAGCAAGTCCAGGGAAACTGGGGGGGGGGGGGAGCGGCAGCTGGAGCTGGTGCGTCAGCGTGCGTGCGTGCGTGCGTGCGTCAGCGTGCGTGCGTGCGTGCAGGACGGCGCAAAGCGTATCAGGCAGGGAAAAAGCGCTGTTGCTGCGTTGCTGCTGCTGCTGCTGCTGCTGCGCTATTGCTCCGTTCGCACCGATTCGCGCGGTCGTGGCCGCTAGGTCGTGGCCGCTAGGTCGTAGGTCGTAGGCGGTGCCGCAAGTTTTATAATCGAGCAGGTATGGGTCACCCATTGCCTCGCCACGTCGATAGCTCAGCACCGCGATTGCCCGAGAGCTCGCCGCCGGTGGTCATTCCGGCTTCGGTTGCAAACTAGAGTGAATTAAGCCTATACGTGCAGAAGTAAATAACACGATTCATTATGCGGTGCCCTAAAAGAAAACGTAGTCTCTATTCGGACGCTTCGCTTATGCCGCATTTCGCTCGAGCCCACGACCTTGGTCGTTGAAGGCTAGCGCCCTCTTGGCCAAACCGTCGGGGCGACATCATTCAAGTCTAAGCAACGAGGCATCTGTTCGGCTCAGCTTTCTGCTTTCTCTGCCCCGCCAACGTGTGAACTGTGAACTGTGAACGTCAGCTGGAGCTTCAACCTGAACTGTGACCTGTGAACTGTCGAGTGTTTTCGTTCCAGTTTGTTCTTTCGCTTTGACCTGTGTTTGATTCTGTGTATGTTACTAACCAGGGATCCTGCTAACCGGCTGACCCTGACCGTATTCTTTTTTTGTACCTTTGCATGCTTATCTGAGTGCGATACGTTTCGTGCAGTCACCCTCGGTTTGACCTCCCTTTCATTCAGCAAGTCGTAAAGCGCTTAGCTAGGTAGGAATTTGGTTCCCTTTTGTTGCCATGCAAACGACACGTGATCATAACTATTAGCATTAGATAGTGGTTGCGAGAGCAGATGTAGCCGGCAGCCAGCTGGCATTCAGTTAGCTAGTTCGTCAAAGTGCTAAGCAGCCCTTGATAGTGACTTGGTGGGCGTAATATCTCAACCTTGACCTCTACTGGTGCTCTTGCTGCTTTCCGTGCTGCTTGAGTCTCCTTACGACCGTCGGCTCTCATGTCGGTGTCGCCACATTACAGAAATTTGGTCAAGGCTGCCGAACCTCAAGAAAGCTGAACCTTCACAGCTAGCAAGCAATTCATAGTTTATTGGCGCGCACTCTCTAAGGCTTGAGAGGGCTTTGCAGGCTTCTGGTGCAGCCTGCTCGTGACGTCACCCTGGCCACGTGACCCTGGCCACGTCTGCCGAGAGCGCTGTGTCGGCTGAGTTTGTGCTGGGGGGGCCCACCACGTGGCCACCTGCCCTTTTAGCCAGTCACCTGACTAGAGGATTTTAACGGCCCCTCAGTGCGCGATCTTCCTCCGCTCGCGCGTGTCGCGCTGTCGTGCCGCCGCACTGGACTGAGGGGCATCTCGTCCGTGCCACGTGACCTCACGAGCACTGTGCTAGTGCTCAGCAGCAGCTAGCGCTCACCGTGCTCTCGCGAGCCGCTCTCTCGAGCCCGGCGCCTCGTTCTCGTTCCACTCTGCATTTTGCCGCACTCGCATCAGCGCCGCCATTTTTGTGGAGGGAGGGAGGTTTGACGGTCACCGTCCTTTTGCCACCGAGCCTATCCGACGGCTCCATTCGGCTGCCCGCTCCACCGCCAGACGGCGCCGTGAGCGCTCGTGCGTCTAGCCTCGTACCCTGTTGCTCTGTTTGCAGCAGCAGCGTCGGTAGAAGTGCTCGCCATCGATGCTTACTGCTGCCATTCTTTGGCTGGAGACGGAGGCAGCGAGGAGGTCGTTCTAGCCGTTGCCACTTCGAGGCCGGCTCGCTCCGCCACCTCAGCCGGTCCAGGCGTCATCGCTGCAGGGGCGACAGTGCAGAGCCGCGAGCACTGCTTGTATCTGTATCGGGCGGCTGATGCCAGTTCGTCGACCTTCGTCACAGGTGTGCGCATGCAAGCATGCATGCACACGCGCTCGACGGAGCCATCTCTCTCTGTCTCTGTCTCACTGTCTCTCTGTCTCTGTCTCTGTCTCTGTCTCTTTCTCACTGTCTCTCTCACTGTCTCTCTGTCTCTCTCTCTCTACCTCTCTCTCTCTCTCTCTCTCTGTGTCTCTCTCACTGTCTCTCTGTTTCTCTGTCTCTCTGTCTCTCTCTGTCTCTCTCTCTCACTGTCTCTCTCACTGTCTCTCTCTCTCTCTCTCTGTCTCTCTCTGTCTCTCTCTCTCTATCTCTCTCTCTCACTGCCTTTCTCACTGTCTCTCTCTCTCTGTCTCTCTGTCTCTCTCACTGTCTCTCTCTCTCTCTACCTCTCTGTCTCTCTCTGTCTCTCTCTCTCTCTGTGTCTCTCTCTCACTGTCTCTCTCACTGTCTCTCTCTCTCTCTCTCTGTCTCACTCTGTCTCTCTCTCTCTGTCTCTGTGTCTCTGTCTGTCTGTCTGTCAGTCTGTCTGTCTGTCTCTCTCTCTGTCTCTCTCTCTCTCTCTCTCTCTCTCTCTGTCTCTCTCTCTCTCACTGTCTCTCTCTCTCTGTCTCACTCTGTCCCTCTCTCTGTCTGTGTCTCTGTCTGTCTGTCTGTCTCTCTCTCTGTGTCTCTGTCTCTGTCTCTGTCTCTCTCTCTCTGTCTCTCTGTCTCTCTCTCTCTCTCTCTCTCTCTCTCTCTCTCTCTCTCTCTCTCTGTCTCTCTCTCTGTCTCTCTCTGTCTCTCTCTCTCTGTCTGTCTCTCTGTCTCTCTCTCTCTCTCTCTGTCTCTCTCTCTCTCTCTCTCTCTCTCTCTCTCTCTCTCTCTCTCTCTCTCTCTCTCTCTCTCTCTCTCTCTCTCTCTCTCTCTCTCTCTCTCTCTCTCTCTCTCTCTCTCTCTGTCTCTGTCTCTCTCTGGTCTTGGGCATATTCGCATGTGATTCTTCTGTGAAGCTCCGTTTTTTCTTGCCTGTTGTTGTCGCCTACAGCTCTGTTGTTGTCAAAAAAACAGCTGATGTTGGCTCGACAAAACGCTGCCAGAGGTAATATTATTTAAGAGTTTTCCCGTGATCCACAAAACGGGGAGTCCTCAAAATCCAGCTGCTCTAGAAGCCTGGGCCTGTGTCGGCGACTGCAAAAAACCGGTGAAGGATCCTGCCTCCTACTCTTCCCTAAGATATAGAGCAGCTGATCGCCTGCTATTCTGGCTGGGCAGGAACCATCATTTCACACAAAAAAAACATGACCTTACCCTTGACCGTAGCCTGTTGACTTTAATCTGTCAGTGTCGAAGGTTTATCATCAGCTGCTAGAAGAAGTTCGAAATCATTCGAAGTCTTTGCGAGATTGAGGCGACGAGTTTTTGCCGTAAAATTGGAAATGAAGCGACCAAAATGAGCAGGGAGCCGTCTAGGGAAGTTGTTCAAATCCGGAGGTTTGTTTCGGTTTCTGCTCTCCTTCAGATCGATATGGATGTTTTCCGAGTTGCACTGATTGATCGGATAGAGACCGACCGACATGCAGTTGGCAGATGCAAAGGAGATAGAGACAGTTGCTTACGAGACAGACACCGAAGGGAGTGACCTCCGAGTGATCGCAGAGTCAGACTAAGTCTGAGATTTGTCGAGAGAATGAATGAGTGCATGGGGAGAGTGGGATGGTATGCTTTACACTGTGTTCCGGCTTCGGTAGCCGGCTCGTGAGATGCTCAGCTGATCGCTGATGCTCAGCGTCAGCGATGGCAGCTCAGACCAGTCACTCACACTTTCTTGGGCGTTGATATTAAGAGACAGCTTATTTATCCTTTCAAGTCAAAGACAGGCTCTGTAGTTGTGAGGCATTTGTTTTAGTCTGACAGGAACTGCAACATAATGACCTACACTGTTGCATGGATGGGGGTCAGAGATCAGAGGCTCTGAATCCAGCGTTCCAGATATTAGTCTGCTATGGCTGCTGTGTTTGCAGCTGTAAAAGAACAAGTGTTTCCTGTTGATGGAGGCTGCCAGGTGGTTGGTTGGCTGCTTGCCTCAGTCTCTTTAGTCACTTTTGGAGCCAAGTCCACTGAGAGCTTAACCCGTCCTCTGGGCATTACGGGCCACGTTCAAGGTCGATCGAGATCTGTAGAGCTGATGCTGCAGCAGCAGGTCGTGCCTTTTGCCGACGGTGCCAACAGCATGTTGCCTAAGTTGCAGTCAGAGTGTCAGGCAATTGCAACACCTCTAGACCGAGGCCCTCCAGGACGAGAGAGGCTAAAGCCGGCGCATTCCCCTGTCTGCTTAATCTAGAGCTGAGGCGCTGCCATCTGCGAGGCTGATCAAGCCTCAGAGGCACACGGTTAAATTCATCGTTTTTCTTCATCTGACCGACCGAGCTAGCCGCAGAGCCGAGTGTTCCCAGCATTCCGAGCTTTCCCAGCATTGCTGCCGGAAGCTGATTGCACACGAGAAGCTGCTTGATTCACTGGCTTCGATTGCAGCCAACTCTGCCACAAGGGATGGCTGATCATTTGGCTGTTAGAGGTCAGAGGAGGTAAACACTGGCATGCCTGCTTGCAGGAGTGTCTGGTGGCTGGGATCAATTTGGCAGAGAGAGAGAGAGAGAGAGAGAGAGAGAGAGAGAGAGAGAGAGAGAGAGAGAGAGAGAGAGAGAGAGAGAGAGAGAGAGAGAGTGAGAGAGAGAGAGAGAGAGAGAGAGAGAGAGAGAGATCTGGTGATTTGTCACCACCAGCTCTTGCACAACTTCCTGTCTGTGTGCCGTGCTGAGCTTACCAGAACATCTTTTTACGGCCTTATGCGGCACGGCAGTGTTGAGTAAAGCTTGTGGGGGTGAGCGCTCAAGGCGATCGTTTTTTCGATACCAGCAAAACGCTCGTTAGTCGTTGCACGATGAGCCTCTAACTCTCGAAGAGTATGAACTTCCAGTCCTTGCCCCCAGTCTGCGCTAGCAGGCTGTCCATGTGCGAGCCCCCATCATCATCATGATCGTCCTAAACAGGTCGTAAACGATAGACACGGCATCAGGAACTATTAGCTGCTCCCGGTGAGCAAGCGAGCAAAAAATGCTAGCTGATTTAACAGCCTCTTTTGCATAGCATTGACAGAAGTACCTTTAAGCAATCACCGCAGCTTGCAGCAGCTATAAATGGATCGCCCACTGCAGCATTCGAACCCACGACCTCGGGGGACCGAGGTCGTGAAAGCAATCACATACAAGATAATGTGTACACAATCTCAACTGACGGTAGGCCGGTCGGATCAGTGAAGTGCTTTACGGAAGAGCCGTGCCGCATAGGCACCCCCAGGCTTCTCCTGTAGGGGACTGCTGCGTCAACAGCTCATCGCACGGCTGGCTAGCTAGCTAGCTAGAGCCCAGCCGGTTACTAAGTCTTGTCAGCAGTGTCTGAGATGCCTACTGCAGTGGCTGGTTGGGGGATGGGGCGGCAGCCGCACGACTGGAGTGTTACTTTGCTTGGCCGCAGCGGCTGGTGGCTGCTGCTGCTGTGCTTGCTCCAGCCTGCTGGATGCAGCTCGGTACAGCTCCCGGCCAGAGGCCAGCTGAAATAGGCAGTGGCAGCAGCAGCACACCTCCTCTCTCTCTCCACCCCCCCTGATATCTGCTGGCTTCCTCGCGGACCTTCATCGAATCACTCCAAGCATGAGCACAATCCTGGCGGCGGCTCCTCAGAAGTTTGTTCATTGGCATCGATGCCGCCGAGATGCACAACTAGCACAAATGGCCGGCAAAGAGTTTAATTTTGAGCCAGCCCTCTTTGCTCGTGGGTTTTAGTGGGCTGCTTTTTTGGCAAGGCCCTTTTTAAATGGGTGAGCTTGTTCACTGTGAAAGAGTTTGATGAGGCAACCTCCTGCTGGTGACCTGGGATCAAGCTGCTTGACTGTTCCTGTCCC
>WPIO01000088.1:1707500-1754863 GCA_009760855.2 Cristatella mucedo
ATTGCACAAACTAATTATGGAGTACTATTAAAATGTGTTTTCTATCTAGTGGTAGGCAATAGAGCTCATAAGCTTCACCCTATGCTGTTTTGTTGGCGTTTTAACTGAAAGAAGTCGGAAATCACCAGCAACAGGCCATTAGAGTTATCTCCCCACCCCAAAACTAGGGTAGCATATCCAGGTAAACATGACCAGCCTGCTAACGAGAGTCGCAAAGGAATGTCCGGATGCAATCGAAAGCCTTCTGGGTACCATGCGGCTGGACCATTTTGGGTTCAGAGGCTCTCAGCGCTAAGCAATGGTCAACCGAAGATGACCGTATTTTCCAAGCTCTCAAAGTGCCAGATGGACACCCTCCCTGCATTTGAAAACTATAAAATAATTAAATAAATAAATACTAGCTGATTTGACAGCCTCTTTTTGTATAGCGACAGAAGAGCCTTTACAGCTATCACCACCGCTTGCAGGGGCGATAAAGAATCGCCCACCGCAGGAATCGAACCCACAGCCTCGGGGCCGAGGTCATGAAAAGCAACCGCCTTACCTAGTGCGAGCCATCACAACTAGGACTATTCTAATCGAGCAATTGCGATGAAGATCGGTAGTACAGACGCTGCAACGATTTACAATTTGAAGAAGCTAGAACAGACCGGAAGCGATGAATCAATGCACGATCCGAAGGCTACGAAGCTACGATACCAGAGGACCGGAAGATAAGGGTGGGGCGATGTGTAGCAGGCTCATAGCCAGTTAATAGAAAATTAAGAAATAACTGGATCGCTGTCTCAGGGATCGCTGTCAGCGAAAGAGTGATCCAGGAAGAGGCTTAACGAGCAAGGCGTTCGGTCCAGAGTTGCTAAAAGGAAGCAGCTACTTAGGGTTACTCTCAAGCTTCGGAGGCACGAAGCTGAGTGCCAGTAAATACCTGCACTGGACCTCAGCTAAGTGGAGCAAAGTTCAGTGGACTGACGAATCCAAGTTTCTACAGAAATCTCTTTGATACCTCAAGGGGCACTCAGCCAGTGAAAAGGAGTGAAAGGGGCGGATGTCACAAATGCAAAGACCACCTTAAATGTGGTATCCTTATCTAAACAAGCCCGAATTTTAGCAACGCTATGCATCTGAAAGTAGGCAGACTTGACCGTGGAACTGACGTGGTCGTCTAACGAAAGGTCACTTTGGAACATGACACCTATATTTCGTGCAGATTCACAGCAGATATGCTGGCAGAGCCGAGTTTAAGCGTTGGCCTTTCCAATTTCAGAATCACACTTGGTTTGCCCATAACTGCAGTTCAGGTCCTTCAGGTCGATCAATGATGGCCCGTAGCTGACATTGAATAAGTGTATCGCCCATCCTATGCATAGACAACTGAACGCCTCGCTGGTCCGGTCCTGTGGTACAAGTGATTTGTTTGATTTCATGGCAATTTTGTGCACAATAAACTGCCTAGGGCATTCTTCGGTTCATTTCAACACAGTATTGGCTTTTGCGATTTATCTTGTTTTACCTACCTACCTGGCTGAAACCAAGGGTGGGACGATTTTTTGAGCCGGCACTGTGTGTGTATATATATTTAAAATATTATATAGGAAAACCTAGGACTGGCCACTCAGTATTTGTAGCTTTGCCGAGCTGTAAACTTCGATGAACACAATGCTCTCGCTGCTCGCTCTAGGCACTTTGCCTCACACTTGATTTGACTCGACGATTGTTTACAGCCGATCTCGGAATGTTAATTTTCAGCAGACTTTGCTCTGTAGGGCTGCTGCTGCTGCTGCCGCCTCGCCCCGCCCTCTTCCACTGCTGTCCACCCAGTGCAAGGAAGCTGCACCTGCGTTTAAGGCAGCAGCTGCAGCTGTTGTTTCTCCGCTTCACTTTTTTTTCGTTCCTTTGCTGCTGCTGCAGGGGCTGCTGCAGCATGCCACCACCGCCGCTGCTGCCGCCGATGGTCCGGGCGCTGCACGGAGTGCCGCCGCCGCCTCAGCCTCGGGAGAGCCTCGCTTTCGTTGCTTCGCCGGCTCCGAAGCGAACGAAGCATTTCCGGAGTTCGATCGGCCGTTCGAAGACGAGTGAGCCACGCCCTCCGCCCCCTTGCCGGCCGGCCCGCCTGCCACCACTGTCTCCTCCGCCCCCTTGGCCAGCCAGCGAGCTGGATCGACGCGCTCCGGGCCGCGTGCCGCCGAAGCAGCCCCCGAGGAGACAGGCATCGAGAATAGCTAAGGCCCCTCCCTCCCCCTTCGAAGCAGCAGCAGCCCAGGACCTCTCAGCAATGGCTGCCAGTGAGCTTGCAAGCACACTGCACTGCCCCCCCAGCCTGACTCACCTTCGGCCCGGCGTCGTCCCAGCTTCGGCGAAGCAGCTGCTGACCGATAATAGCCCAGCGCTGCTGCCGTCGAGCAGAGAATTCTTTTAGCTAGGCACTCGTTTGGCGATTCCTGGAAGCCGAGGGGCTGCTGCCGGTGCTCACCATCTAGCGATGGGCGCGGCCGCCCGGGAGCGGCTTCGTGATAAAAAACAACCGGGCGGCCACGCCCGGTGCTACCGGCTGCTTGCGGTTCTGTGCGGTGGGCGGCGGTGGGGCTACGGCGCCGGCCTCTCTCTCTCTCTCTCTCCTGCTCTGGGCTTCGCCACGCTTAGGAGCTGCAAAGGTGGATTTCACCGAGCGCAGTTCCTTCGTAGCAACAGCGCAAAGGAAGGAATGCGTAGGAACAGAAGGATCCGGCACCGCCGCCCGCGATATGTGTGTTCGGGCGAACGAACAAAGGAGTTGGCCGGCGCCACCGGCCGCTTCTCGCTGGGTTCTCATCCTGGTGGCTCGAGCTGGCGGCTGCATGCAGCAGTAGCAGCAGCTTGCAAGGGTCCCCGTTGCAGGCCTCTTTGGATCGACGTGCTCTACACGGCCGACAGGAGTCGACGAGCGACGGCCGTGGGCTGCAGGCGAGGCTTCACGCTGTGCCTCGTTTCCATTCCGCACCGCGGCTCATGCGGTAATTGGCCGCGCTGCGGCACTGCTCGGCGGCTGTGGCACTGCTCGGCGGCGGCCTTGGTGGCTTGGCAGGCCGCCTGAGAGCTGCTTGAACGCTCTGCCAGCGGCTCCTCTCTTCTCGAACGTTCTGTCAGCCGCTGCGACCGACGTGAGCACACGCTCACAGAAGGGCAGGGAAAGAGACTCGGAGAGCGCTTCCGCTGCGCTTTCGACCTCGGTCGCCATCTGCCGGCCTGCAAGGAAAAATGGCCGCAGCAGCGGCCGCTCGTCTAGCAGAGGTCGTCGTCGTCACCGCCACCGCCGCCAATGCCGCACTCTTTTGGCTCTTTTTTGCCGGAAAAATCGAGCGGCAAATTCGCCAGTAATTTTCGTATTCCCAATAATAATAATAATTGAGCTTGCCCAGCCGCTGCCGAACCGAATGCGCAGCCTCTGCCAAGCTGCAGAGAGAGAGAGAGAGAGAGAGAGAGAGAGAGAGAGAGAGAGAGAGAGAGAGAGAGAGAGAGAGAGAGAGAGAGAGAGAGAGTTAGAGTGAGAGAGAGAGAGAGAGAGAGAGAGAGAGAGAGAGAGAGAGAGAGAGAGAGAGAGAGAGAGAGAGAGAGAGTGAGTGAGAGTGAGAGAGAGAGAGAGAGAGAGAGAGAGAGAGAGAGAGAGAGAGAGAGAGAGAGAGAGAGAGAGAGAGAGAGAGTGAGTGAGAGTGAGAGATAGAGAGAGAGTGAGTGAGAGTGAGAGATAGAGAGAGAGAGTGAGAGAGGTGGAAAGACGAATTGGCACCGACTCGCGATGGTTCAAGGTCAGGCAGCTGCTTGCATCATTGGTTGCCTCAGCTTGGTTCTCACTGCAGGCGTTGGGGCCGTTGTAAGTTTATAAGTGCCTGTTGGAAGATTAATTTCTCTGCTGACTGGGGGCCTGTACAAAAGAATAGTATTGTTATTATTACTTCATTTCAGACCGACTCGCTTGCCGATCGTCGGTGATGCACCGTCTCGTGTCCCCTCTAGTCTCGATTACTTGCTCTATTACCTCTGGCCTTACAGTAGAAAGAAAATCTGATAGAGCCTACGTGTCTCCGACTGTCCCGACTCTCCTTGCCTATTGATCACGTTTGTCACCGACCGATGGAGGGAGACTGCTAGAATGCAGCATAGCCTTTCCACTGTCAATACAATTCCTGACGAATACTGCCAGTTAAAGTGCTGTTAAAACTCAGTGTCTCTTGAAGTGCTGACATCAAATTGGCTTGAAAGCCCTGTCATTATCTGTATCTTTCTCTTCCATCTCTCCCTTTATCAATCAATTCTATCAATCTTAATTAAATCTAATAAATATTAAATCTATCAATCCATCAATCAATCAATCTGTCTGTCTGTCTAGCTATCCATCAATATTGCTAAAATTCGGGCATGTTTAGACAGGGATACCACATCTAAATTGATCCCTGCATTTGTTACATCCTGTCTTTACTTCTGTAACTCACTATAACTCGATGCTTGCTGGCCTACCGCCCTGCTGGTGCAAAACTCTGCAGCTATGCTTGTCTGTCGTGAGCTTTGGAGTTGCCGCATCATACCACTTCTCGCCGACCTGCACTGGCTCCCAGTCAAGCAACGAATTGACTTCAAGATTTTGTCGCTCACTTTTAGGTCCCTTCATTCTATGGCTCCAGCCTATTTGTCACAGCACTTAGTGGGTCCCTGTGACTCGAAAATTATGTGCTTATGCCTGCTGACACTGTGCATGCTGCCACTAACCATACTTGCATGTTGACCCTGTGCATGCCACATCTGACCGTGTTATTCTTGCTGTTTATTTAGCATGCTACCGCTAAACATCTGATCATGCTTACTTTGCAGTAAATGTAATGTGCCTAAAAAGAGATTCAGTTCTCTGAGGGAACTATATCAAATACATAATTATGATTATTATCTATCTATGTAGCTATTCAATATATACCTATCTATCTATCTATCTATCTATCTATCTATCTATCTATCTATCTATCTATCTATCTATCTATCTATCTATCTATCTATATATCTCTATCTCTCCCCTGTAGTCAACCATTGCCTGCAGTTCGCTGCCTGTTTAATGAAGTAGATGTCGCTTTCGACTGGTAACCGGTATCGAGACGGCAGCAGACGACGGTAGCACTCGGCGATGCCCCCGAGAAGCTGCTGCTGCTGCTGCTACCGCTGCCTTTGCCCTGCACCCTACTCCTCTCCGCCCTACACTACTGCTGCCGAAGCCGAGCGAGGGCGTCTTTTGCAGTGGTCACAGCGCGCGTCAGCTCCGAGTGCATGCTGGGACCATTCACGAGCGTGCGATTTTTCGCCGAAGTCGCCGACCGTCCTCAGCGCCCTGACTTCTTGAGGCCGCTGGCTGCCGCCGCCGTCCCGACTGCCTCTGCCGGTGAGCTGCTGCTGCTGCTGCTTATGCAGCTTACACTCCTCCTCCCATCATTTTCCTGCCCCATGAATCATTGGGTGGCCGTCGGCCGTTGTATCGCTCGAAGTTTTGCTTCGCGTGACTTTGTAAACCGTTTGCACCCGGTCGATCCGGTGATAAAGCCAACTGGTCTCGTCGTGCGTGGCACGTTTTGGTGTCACGTGGCGTCACGAGTTGGCGTCAGTCGTGTGAGCTGCGATGGCCGCCCACTGAGCACCAGCGTCAGCGGCCGGCCGTCTTGCAGTCCATGTCAGACCGATGCACGTGGCACGTTGCTGTCCTGATAGTCCAGTCCATGCAGTCCAGGTAGCTTAAGTTGATGCGGTCCGTGCTCGAATCGGAGCAAAAGCGTCTGCTAGCCTCTGCAGTAGCCAAGGACGAAGAAGAAGAGAGAGAGACAGACAGAGAGACAGAAAGACAGCTGCTCTGCAGCAGCTCTGTGGTTAGTTCGCATGCAATTGTCAAGTGTCAATTGTCAAATGTCGAGTGAGCAAATTCCCTGAATGCTGTAGAGGTGCAGATGCTGTGCATAGGAACTGTGGGCACAGGCTCGGGAGGATTCGCTGTCGATTAGAAGCACTGCACGGTGCCGAGTCACGTGAATTCGTGTAAGTAATTAGCGCCGATAGGTGAGGCAAGAGCGAGAGAGAGAGAGAGAGAGAGAGAGAGAGAGAGAGAGAGAGAGAGAGAGAGAGAGAGAGAGAGAGAGAGAGAGAGAGAGAGCAGTGGTAGCAGAACCGGAAGTGAGTGACTGCTCCCTAAAGGCGATTCGCTGCTTGATGGCAAGTCAGTGCATTGGCCGGCGAATTGGCGTAACGTGGCACTCGCGACTTTCACGACCAACGTGCCATGCCGCAGGCAGGGCTTTGCACTGGCAAGCAGCGAATTGCAGCAGCAGCCAGCGTGCTAGACCGAAATTCACGTGCTAGACCGAAAGTCACGTGCTAAATTGAAGTCACGTACTAGAGGGAAGTCACGTGCAAGATGGGACGTCATTGGCTAGGTGGGAAGTCACAAGCTAGACTAAATGTCACAAATGGGCCATCCAACTTTGCTGCGTTTGCTGCCCTAGCAGTGCTGCCCTTTCCTGCTGCTCAACAGACTGTGTACAATGTCATGCGACAGTTTCATGCGGTTGAAGTAGGCGTGCTTGACTGCTGGAGCCAATGTGGCCATCTTTTGAAGCAAAGCTGCTGCTGCCAGTGCAGACGAGAGGTCAACAAAGGTCAACAGCAGCTGCAGCTTGCGGCTGTTGCGGTTCATGCCGGAGCAGCCAGCCGTGCTGATCGGCTGCAGCGCCGAGTACACCTCGCCACGCTGTTCGCTTGCCGTCCGTTCTTCCAGACCTCAGACCTTCCAGCGACCGGAGCTTCGGAGGAGCCGGCCACAGCAATGGCCGCCCGGCTGCTGTGCAGCACCACGATAGTAGCCGGCGTCTTTCGTCGTCTGCTGGCAGCGCCGCCGACGCCACCGTTCTGAACCTTCTCGTCACGAGCGCTTTCGCTCCTGCCGTCGTTTACCGGTACGTCCTCCGAGCTGCGCTCGCAAGGCTCGCACGGCTCACTGCAGGCACACGCTCGTGGCCTGCTTTTGACCTGTGCGAAAATGTCCTTGCTGCTGCCGCCGCCGCGGCCTGCCGCCCTGCCACCGGTGCAATTGTACTCGGTACGATAACTAAGCGTAGTAGTTATTCTATGTACCATTTACTTAGGTATATGTGTATTTAGTTATTTATTTTTAGTGTTTTTGTGTGCCACGATCGTGCTGAATAACTCGCTGCGACTTGCACGATCGCTTGTCGCAGCGCCAAAAAAATGCGCATCATGGCCGCGCGCGTTCGGCGCCATTTTGAGTTCGGCGGCCTCGGCGGCCTCGCCCACTCTCGTTCAGAGACGTGCTCGCCTGTCGGTTGACGCAGCCAGTCGTGCTGCCGGGCAGCGACAAGCACGACTGTGTGCTGGGCAGCTGCATCGATGACGTGGACTTCGACGGACGCAATGAGCTCTTGCTTGTCACGTATGGGCGGGTGAGCGCACTTCATACTGCCGCCGCCGCCTCCTCTGCGCATACAGCATGCTTTGCTGACCGGACCATTCCAGAGAGCAGCGCCGCCGTTCCGCCGCCACGCGCCGGGCATTCAGTCGTCGTCGTCTGCTCGCGCCTCAAAGTCCGTCGAGACGTCGGCTCTAGCCATCGTCGTCGTGCTCACCTGGGTGCTGGCGGGGCATTTTTCCACGCATCGCGGTGGGCGTGTCAGCGCCGCCGGCTTTGTGCGGCCAGTGAGCCGGCGTCGTTGTCGCCACGCGAAATTCGTCGTCGGCTCTGTTGCAGAAGATACTCGCCTACAAGTTCGACGGCCGACTCGAGGAGCCGGGCTCGTCGTCGTCGTCTGCTGCGTGGCTACTGTGCTCGTGGGAGCTGCCGCACCCGGCGCTCGCTCTGCGCTCGCTCGATGTCCGCGGCGACGGCGCGCGCGAGCTGGTCGCTCTGTCGTCACGGGGCGTACACGTGCTGCAGGTGCGTCGTCTACTTTGGCACGCCCTGCGGCTGCAGGGCAGGGCAGGGCGGCGTCTCCTCGCGTGTCCTATCCCTGCTGCTGCTGCTACGGCCATTGACTGACTTCTGCTCGCCTCCGCCGCTTTCAGCACGACGTCGACGTCACGTCCGGTCTGTGCCGGTTGCGCCTGCGGCGATTCCTCTCCGCTCTGAGCTGCTGACCTGCTCAGAGTCGGCCATCGCTAGCTCGGAGCTTCCTGTTGGCGAACCGGCCCGTCTGGACGTGCCCGGCCTCGTGCTGCCCGGAGCTCGTCAGGGCGCTGAGCTTTTCAGCCGGCTGTCGGGCAGGACTCGTCAGTGACACGTGACTGGCTTCTCCCTGCTCCGGCCCAAGCTACGGAGTGAGGCGGCGGCCTGCTCGGCTGCCTTTCGCCAGGACGATTCCGGAGGATTCCGATCCGATGACTGGAGCCAGCGAGCGAGCGAGCTCTGTCGCGTCCCAAGGCTGCGCTGCGGCATTCGCTTGAAAATTAAAGCGAGCGAGCGGTTGCCAACGCGTCGGGCGTCTCGTCGTCGTCGTCGCCAACGCCACTTTTCAGTGCTCTGCTCCGGTACATCCTTGCCCGCTGCCTGGGCCTCCCCCTGCCGGCGGCCCCTCCCCTCCCTCCCCCTCCCCCCCGATTCACGACGGTGGCCAGCTGCCGTCGCTGAGACGTGTGTTGCCGTGTGTTCTTCGGTCGTTCGAAGGTCGCATCGCGCACTCGAGCTCGAATGGAATTTTCCTCGTTGTTCCACGTTATGCAGTCCAGTGCCGTCAAAGTTTGAGCGACCTCGACGCCTGGGCGTCGTGCTGGCAGAGAGCGTCGTCGCCAGCTCTCGGAAATACTTCTCGGCCGAGGCCGCCGAGCAGCAGCAGCAGCAGCAACAACAGCCGTCGCCGAGGCGGAGCCTCGTTCCGTTGGCTGGCGAGCGTTGGCCGAGTTGAGGTGGATTTCGGCGAAGTACTGCGACGATGAGGAGCCGACGTTGCTGCCGTCTTCGGCGGCTGCTGCCCCAGCGCCCCAAGTATTTCGATGTTTTCGGAAGAGCCTAGCCTCTAGCAGTCGGAGCGAGGTAGCCAGTCTTCGGTCCCCGTCTGCTGTGACCGTCGAGAGTCTCTGCAGTGTGACGATCCGCCACGGCGTACTTGTGATGCTAGCCAGGCCGGCTTCCCAGTGGGAGTTCTCCTTAAGCTTAAGCTTTTGGCTGGACGAGAGAGAGAGAGAGAGAGAGAGAGAGAGAGAGAGAGCATCACGAGAGAGAGCGATGCCCAGCCGTCGCCGATTCCCTGGTCGCCTGGTAGCTCGTTAGCCTCACGGAGAGAGTGAGCGAGGAGATACGTCAAGTCATACCTCACGCAATTTCAGGCAGACAGCCATACAACTGCGATATGTCAGCTCTAAGATAACTCAAGTCATCTCGTGCAATACAATCATACGGCAGTCAGGCAATACAACATCACGTGCAATACGATCGTATGGCAGTAAGGCAATGCCGGCAGTTTCGTCCCTTGCTTCCGTGCAGCTTGCATTCAGCCAGCAATCGCTCTACGATTTATGCTCCATAAAGTTTCCACTATTTAAAAGCAGATTTATGTAATAGGATGACGAAAAGGCCAAAACTAATCACTGTAATGGGCCGAGTAATCAATCGGCTTGTCGCTCAGAGGTTAAGGCCAGGGACTAGCCCTGACGAGTCCATAGCTTTTTTTAGGGATTCAGAGCCAGCCACACTTGCTCGTGCTGCATCAGCAGCACGGGTTTTTAATAATTATGGAAATAACAATAATAATGTGTTTGTATAGCGCCTAGAGAGAGCTGAATCTGTACATCTATAGGCACTTCACAGGTGCTGCATACACGGCATTGCCAAATGTTTCCTGGTAACATCCGCAAGCAGCAGGCATAATGTAATAATAATAGTAATAATAGTAATAATGCACTTGATAAAGCGCCCTCAGAGAACTTAATCCCTTGATAGGCGCTTTACATTTGCTGCAAAGGGAAATGCAATTGAATGGTAAGTAAAATCATGCTTGAAAAAACAAACAAAATGAATAACATGGTTAGGGGTGACATGCACAGGGTCAGCATGCAAATGTGGTTAGTGGCAGCATGCACAGTGTCAGCACTCGTAAGCACATGAAGGACGGATCAGAGGGACCCACTAAATGCTGTCCTAAATAGGTGTGTTTAGTGTGTGTAAGCAAGTAACTCCTGTTCGAAAGCGACCTGTCGACGCCAGCTTCACACCGGAAGCCTGTTTTTATTGATAATTAAAATAATATATTTGCACAGTGCCTCAGGCAACTCGACGTCTTTCACTTTCATTGATGCAGGATTGCTTTCATCGGGTTCCGCACGAAACAATAATCCGCTCACCAAAAACCAAGTCGGTTTGTCGGCCTGTCTCACTGTCAATTGTCTTGCCTTCTGCTAGCCGAACCTCCAAGTCCCTCCAAGCGTGATTACTTCCTAGTTATGGTGGACCGTTCTGATGCGAGGATAACATTGCAGAAATATATTTTCGATCTTTAGAGCCGCTCTGTTGCATTGACGAAATGCTAGCCTTCTTGTCGAATAGCTTACCGTAAGAGCGACATATATCTCATTGCGACTTCCGAGAGGCGCCTCCTTTGAGGACTGGTTTGGTCCAGCGGTTGAGGTGCTCGATCCGACCACGGTCTGACTGGGGTCGTGGGCTCGAGCCCCAAGGCACATGTGAAGCGCCTGAATAGAGATTAAGTTCTCTTGGGGCGCTATATACAAATGATTTATATATTATATATAAATGAATTATGCATTCCTCCCGGAGCAATAGGTGCGGACGTGACGTCGCACGTCCGCGGCCGGCTCAGCCTCGTCGGCTCAATGGTCGACCGGTCGTGCTAGTGGGCATGTGCTAGTCGGCGTATGTAGCAATGCTCGCCCTGGTTGAAGGGAGTGAACGAGCGCGTCTCGCACCAAAGCCCGACGGCAAAGTTTGTGGCCTCTCGGCCCTTTGCAGGGCGACATAAACGAACTCGCTCATGAAGCAAGACGCAGGCAGCCGGAGAAGGAGGACTTTCGGTAACAGGACCGACAGCCAGCAGAAGGAAGGGACATGTGTCCCCTTTCCGGCGGCAGCTCACCTTCCGGCCGTGGCTAATGCCCCTTAGATCCCATGGTAACGTTGCTTACAGCAAGAGAAAAGTTCGAGAGAGAAGCTCAAAGTCGGGTAGCTAAAAAGTGACAAGCCGTAACAGGACGCACAACGTTTATTTATTGAAACCGGGGCCGAAGTGAGTCTCCTGGTTCTGAAGGCCACTGCAGCAAATATGTAGTTGACAGAAGATGCTGCAGCCGACGGTTAATAGAGCCGCGTATTTCCGATTCGTCCTGTCGTCGTTTCATTTGTTAAAATAACTGAAAAAATAAGCGTTTTGGTTTTTTCGTCGAGTCAAGGCATTTCGAAAGGTGTGCATATTTGTAATCTATCGAAGTTTGCTGGTTAGGTTTAGGACGCATTCGGTATCGAGTGCTCAACTCTCTGAGAGCCGCATTAAACTGCAAAGACAGTTTTACTTCTTCAGGCCTTAAGGAGAGCCCGGATCAGGTAATTTAGGCATATTCGAAGTGTAGCAAGAGAAAAACTATTTCACAGAAGCAGGTCAGAGAAATTTGCTAGTGAGTGCAGCAAATGTATACTGTTTTGTTCCAATTTCATTATGGCCAACTCATCAGGTCGCAAGATCGTGTCATGGGAATTGCGAAAAGACTAAAAAGCGGAAGGAAAAGCAGAGCGCGTTTCCCTAGCTGATAAGTTTAGCGATTTAAAAAGAGGCTGGTTGGACAGTTGGTACGTGTCGATGCTTGAGGAAACAGCAGGCACAACACGCTATTGGGGGAGAGGAAACCTAAACTTTTTCGCATTTGGCTAAGTAGGCTTCCTTGGCGTCCTGAAAAGTTTACTTTTGCTCAATGCCAGGCACAGCAGGGCGTTCCAAAGCCCAGCACCCAAGTGGTACGAGAACCTCGCGAAATCTCGCCAAGTTCTCACAACCGCAGCTTCCCGTCGACTGTATTAAAGCAGGCTAACTGAGCCTACACCGGACAATTCCAATCATTAATAGCCACTATTTCGTCAGCAATGCATTGCTAAAATATGTAAACTCGGCGTCTAGAGCATCTAGCAAGCTGCCGGTGCGCTGTTTTTAGTGAATTCAATATACTTGGGAGGAAGACGTTTCCCGTCCATCGGCATGAAGTCGTCCCGATGTCGGGAAAAGGCACCACCTTACCTAGTGTGCCATCATGGATACAGCTACTATTGATATATCGGACGACATCAAAATTAGTCTCAAGACTAACAGTCTTATATTAGCAATCAGCTCAACGTTGACCTAAACTGGGCTTTTTTTACGAATCTACCATACATCTGCCTGATTAGTAAAAACTAGGAGCTAACTACCCCTAACCAACCAAGCCAGGCATCGGCAAGAACGACGTAACGCTTTCCGTAGCAGTACAGTAAAAATAGATGCAAAACTGTGTGCGATAGCATTAGTGACGAGAGAATCTATGAAGTAAATAAAACCTACTCAACTGCGAGATTGCGCGTTGCAATAGAATAAATAAGGGCGTGCTCGTTTACTATTCGACTGCCTACAAGTTCGGCACGCTTCAAGCAAAATCTATGCTTACAATGTAGAAAGCACACAGTGTTTCTGCAAAATGCTCGTGTCACTGTAGTGGTCAGAGCCATCTGGAAATCTGTTGGTCCGTAAAGCCACAGAGTGACTTGAGTATTTAAGAGCGAGTTCTTACCTTCGTAGTCTAGCCAATCTCGGATCTCCTCTGTCCAAAAATATCTCGACGGTCATTTCCGTGATTTTCACTTCCGTGGCCTTAAACAGCAATCTTTCACCACCATTCCGGATGGAAAAGCCAACTTGAGGATTCAAGAAGCGGGCGAACGGAGTGCGATAGACGACTGTCACCTTATCGGGTTTCTGCAGATCTTCTGCAAAACATCAAAGGCTATTAATTGGTATTTTCCTTGATCGCGCTTAATAAAGCAAATCGATTGCCACGACTCAAGACCAAATAATCACTAGTAGAAGGACACAATTATCACAAGTAGAAGCCCCCAGTTGAAGTTCAAGTGAGAACCGACAAGTCTTCCTCTGCTGCATTCCTAGGTAAATCTTCTTTTTAGACAAATTTAGGCACCAAAAGCTATAAGCAACAGTGCAGTTGATGCCCGCTTTCAATCTCTGGTATTTCCGAACGTTTCGTAGCAAACATGTCAGCTGCAGTCAACTAAAAACGAGTTCAATTGAACCATCGAACAACGGAAAACCAAGTTTTTGCACAGACTAGCGAGTGTTGTTGTTAAAATTTATCAATTTTCTACAAAAATGAATAGAAAATGGCACCATTTGTCCATACACTTTTTTCACGTTACCTAGACCGAGAAAAATCGAAAATCTAACAATTTCTATCAAGAAAGGGGCGTTAGCTTCAATGAGTTCAAACCTTGTTAACCGATAATGGACGAATCAGAATCAGCAGAAATATGATCAATAAAAAATAATAGACAAGTTAACCAACAACAAGAAAGAAAAACAAAAAGAAGAAAACACTAGTTTTCATCAAGTTCACAATCAATTGCAGGTACATTTTTGTCCCTGAAGTTATTCATTCTGCTGCTCAATGAAAAGCTCGGCATTCGACTTGGTGAGACTTATATAAATGAAGAGACTTTCGTGTGATTGACAGAAGTTCTTTTTGTGCGGGTTTGTACGGATGCATCTGATCGCATAGACCTTCACAACTTTAATCTCGGCTGAAAACACCCAGCTCTTCTCAAAATGGCTGCACTCTCTTCGGGGGGGGGGGGGTTAGCGTACGGGGTGAAGGTCAGGGTGACAGTTTGTGGCACCTCGGTGATGGATGACAGAAAGTCTAAATGCGTGATGACAGGTGCATTTTTCTAGTCGGGTTCTAGGAGGAGTCCACACGAGGCAGACACTTGAGTGGTAAACAATTGACCTCCGAGTTATCGGCATAGCAAGATATAAACGGTATCTTCAAGCTCAAGTGAGTGGCTAAGAAAGTTGTGCTTAACACAGCAAGAAGTATAACATGCACGCCACCCGCCTAGGCAGATGCATCGGCAGTGTAGGTTTTCAAAACTGTCTTGATTAATTGGCCAGGGACGTTAAAATGCATCTGCCACATGCTTGCACGGACGTGAAGCTATGCCTGCGAAAGTACTGCTACATGAAACTACACACGTTCCTAACAGCCTTGCGTTTTTGGGCTAATCTTCGCCTCGTGCGTTTGTAATACTAATAAAAATGCTCTTGATAAAGCAAATTTTGAGAGCTCAATATATTTCCAGATGCCTCACATTTTCTGCAAAGCAAAAGACGATAGAATTGTCAGTATTAGCATGCTAAATAAACAGCAAGAGTAACACGGTTAGGGGAGACATGCACGGGCAAGCATGCGAGTGTGGTAGTAGCAGCATGCACTGTGTGAGCAGGCACACGCACATAGAGAACAAGTCAGAGGGATCCACAAAATGCTCTGATAATTAGGTCCTTTTTTACTTTGTTTTTAAATGTGTTCAAGTCATTAGATGTAATAATAATAATGCACTTGCAAAGCAGGTCACTAGTGATCTAGTCCTGAAGTTCGCATCTCAATCAAAGAAGACAACAAGTCCTTTGGACCCTATTCCCACTGTCCTGCTCCTACGTTGCATTGATCTGCTGCTGCCATGCATAACTAACATCATTAATCTGTCATTAGCCTCAGGTCATGTCCCAGCACCTTTCAAAAAAGCTGTAGTCAGGCCACTTCTCAAGAAAGCAACACTAGACCAAGAGAACTTTAGCAACTACCGCCCAGTCTCCCTTCTACCATTCCTATCAAAGACACTGGAACGGGTCGTGGCAGACCAGCTGAACTCGTATATCGAAACCTTACACCTTGCTAGTAAGTTCCAGTCTGGCTTTAGAGCTAATCACTCCACAGAGTCAGCATTGCTTAAGGTATGCACCGACCTACTTAGGAATGCAGACATGGGTAGAGTGTCTCTGCTTGTTTTGCTCGATCTTTCGGTAGCTTTTGATACCATCGATCACAAAGTTCTTTTAGAGCGCCTCTCATCTCACCCGGGCATCACTGGCACTGCTCTGCAGTGGTTCAGGTCCCATCTCAGTGGGAGACTACAGAGTATTGACGTGAATGGACAAAGATCATCTGAGGTACCTCTGAAATATGGGGTACCTCAGGGCTCAGTGCTAGGTCCGGTTCTTTTCACGGTTTATACTCTCCCTCTTGCTGATGTGATTGCCAAGTACAATCTAAGCTTTCACTTCTATGGGGATGACACTCAGTTGTACCTGTGCTTTGATCCCTCCCAGCCTTCGAGCACCTCGAATTCTCTCAGCTCACTTGCTGCACGGATTGATGACATCTGCACATGGATGGCAGTAAATTTTCTAAAACTAAATGACGATAAAACTAACTTACTAGTTATGGGCAAACCCAATGTGATTCACAAATTGGTAAGGCTGAAATTCAAAATTTGCTCTGCCAGCATATCTCCAGTTGAATCAGCTCGAAATCTAGGAGTTATATTACAAAGCGACCTCTCTTTAGACGACCATATCAGCTCCATCGTCATAGCTGCCTATTTTCAGCTTCATAATATTGCTAAAATTCGGGCTTGTTTAGATAAGGATACCACATCTAAGTTGGTCCATGCATTCGTGACATCCCGTGTCGACTTCTGCAACTCACAACTCGCTGGCCTACCGGCATGTGTGATCAGGGGATTGCAGCTAGTGCAAAACTCTGCTGCTAGGCTTGTCTGTCGTGAGCATCGCAGTTGCGACATTATTCCACTTCTCGCCGACCTGCACTGGCTACCTGTGAAGCAACGGATTGACTTCAAAGTTTTGTGGCTCACCTTTAGGTCACTTCATTCTATGGCTTCAGCCTATCTCTCAGATATACTTCCCCATCAGGCCAAGCATCGTACCACCCGCTTTTTGGAATCCAACAGTCTAAAAATACCCCGTACAAACCTCAAATCCCTTGGAGATCGTGCATTTAGTTCGTATGCTCCCAAAGCCAGGAACTCCCTCCCGACCTGCGTCAGAACATCCCCGGACCTGACTACATTTAAAAAGAATTTAAAAACACACCTATTTAGGACAGCATTTAGTGGGTCCCTGTGATTCGTCCTTTATGTGCTTATGAGTGCTGACACTGTGCATGCTGCCACTAACCACATTTGCATGCTGACCCTGTGCGTGTCACCCATAACCATGTTATTCATTTTGTTTGTTTTTCAAGCATGATTTTACTCACCATTCAATTGCATTTCCCTTTGCAGCAAATGTAAAGCGCCTAGAGAGAGATTAAGTTCTCTGAGGACGCTTTTTCGAGTGCATTATTATTATGATAGATGCGAAGTAAGTCGGGTGAGAGTTCCAAGCTTTGGGAGCGTACGATCGAAAGCAAGGTCTTCGAAAGATTTGAGGTGCGTTGAAGGCATTGGTTAACAATGGGATTTCGAAGGCTTGGGTACAAGGTTCAGCCTGGTGATGAAGTAGGTCTAAAAGGTAGGCTGGAGCCAAATAATTGAGGGTGCTCAAAGCGACTAAACAAACCTTGAGTATAAACTGGGAAAAGAACAGGACCATGCACGACCTGAAAGATTTGGTAAAGCTTCGAGCCCTATAGCACAACACGCCATCACCATCAACCTACTTACCAGCAATCGACTCTGCTGCTGCATCCAGCTTACTGGCCGACATGGCGCCCGGCGTTGCTCCTGTAGTGGCTCCTGTGTTTGCTCCCGGCATCGCACCTGGAACCGCTTCCGGCACTGCTTCAAAATTTTTCAAAGGACATTACAAAAGAATGAATATTGCTATGAAAATAGCAACTGTTAGTTGAATTAATCGACCACAGTATTTTCACGTTCAAAGTGCTTTGTCGCATATTAGCCAGTTAGTCACCACATCTCATCGACACTGTCCTTTCGGACTTGTGAATCTCGCAGTTTCAGATGTAAAAGCAACGGTAGTGCCATTAGAAATAGATGGATCCTTAGACTAACGTTCCATTAAGGCAACTCGCCCGTTTCTCTCCCTCGATGAATTGGTAGTTCCAAGGTTTTGTACTCGAGAATTATAGCAAGCCGCTTCAGGCGTACCTAAATAGCTCTAATCAATAACGGTTCACATCCATTCGTCCGCCATATCAGCCTTGAGCTGTGTCAGGGAACCTTTATTAGCCATTTCTGCCTCTTATTCCGTTACTAAGAGTTAGCCGCACGGCAGCTGAGATAGTGTGAGTACAGGTTTGAGGTTATAAATGGAGAGGCTGGGGGTTAGAGCAGTGGTACGCTCGACAGGATGGCTTGCAGCAATCGCAGTGGTTAAAGTGAGAGGTGAAAGCCCTTAAGTGTAGAGATCAAGCGCTTCGAGGCGTCAGCTGGCCAATCGTAAAATTGTAGCTACGATTGATCTAAACATGGACAATTGATAATGAATTAACAAATATAGGTAGTGGACTGACCCGATTGATCTAATCTATAAACAGATCTGATAAATCGCTCACAGCAGCATTTGCAACGTCAGTGCTCGAGCGTCACCCTTGACGTAGGGTAAAAACTTCTACGTCATTGTTGCTGGTCTTTACTTCATCCTCTCACTCAGGCTCCGAGCGAAATAGTCGATGCCGGTCGAAGGCGACTGCCTTCTGGTTTGACATGCTGCAAGAATTATCAGTGAAAGTGTGAATTCAAACTCAATGTGAATGACGCTCTAGAAAACTCGGGAAAACCTCTAGTGCAACTTTTGCCTCTGCTTGAGAATCTTCAGCGAAAATTTATGGCCGTTGCCACGATCGAATAGCTGTCGCCGAGATTTGAGACTGATGTGTTCGGCTCGCATTCCAGTAACGGGACGTGAACATGCAATCAGCAAAGGGAAAAACCATTCGTCTGAGAAGTGAAAGTGTCAAGTCAGTCGTTGTTAGTAATAAGTTATGTTTTTTGTCAATTCAATTATCTTCATAATATCTTTTCACCTCCTGTTCTTATAAATTATCTATTTATGATTTCCCTGGGAAAAAGAGCATTCATTGAGTACAAGTGTCGTTGAAGCGACATAAAATCACGGTGAGAAAATGATGCAAACGGCGGAGTCTTTCGGAAACAACAAAAGTAGAGAAATTAAGGACGTCGAAATAGTTTGATTTTGGCTGCAGATGTATCTGCCGTCATCATCGTGACACTGTTTGCAGGCTAAGTGGGAAATAGGCTTACTGACCGTAATAGTTACGATGAATCGTTCGAACATTTTTGACGTTGCAATACTAATTATAATAACACTCTTCATAATGCCCACTACGAGAATTCAATCTCTTTTGAGGTGCTTTACATTTGCTGCAAAAGAAGCATGATCGAATGGTCAGTTTTAGCATGCTCAATAAACAACAAAAGTAAAATGGTTAGGGGTGACATGCACAGGGTCAGCATGCGAGTGTGGTTAGTGGCAGCATGCACTGTGTCAGCACGCATGAGCAAATAAAGAACGAATCCAAGGGACCCACTAAATGCTCTGATGAATAGGTGCGTTTTGAGTTTCTTTGTATTTGTGGTCAAGTCAGAAGATGTCTTAATGCAAGTCGAGAACGAGTTCCAGACTTGGAAAGCCTACGAACTAAAGACCCGGTCTCCAAAGGATTTCAGATTCGCACGAGGTACGGGCGAACATTTAAATTCAAAAAGCGTGAGGTACGTTGCTGAGCCACGTGGGGCAGTACACCTGATAAGTAGGCTGGATCCAAATAACGAAGTTAGCCTAAAGTGACTGACAAAACCTTGAATATAAACCGGAAAAAACAGAACCATGCACGACCTGAAAAATTTAGTAAAGTTCAGAGTTTCATCGCACGATACATAATCACCATCAACCTACATACCGGCTATCGACTCTGCTGCCGCATCCATCGCACTTGCCGACATGGCGCCCGGCGCGGCTCTCGTCGATGGTCCTGGCACTGCTTCCGGAACCACTTCCGGAAATGCTTCCGGCACAACTTCCGGCAATGCTTCCGCCACCTCTACTCAATTTTTAAAAGGAGTTTACAAAAGAATGAATATTGCTATGAAAATAGCACAAGCTATTATTTAATTAATCGACCACACTATTTTCACGCTCAAAGTGCTTTGTCGCATATTAGCCAGTTAATCATCACATCTCATCGACACTGTCCTTTCGGACGACCAATGAATCTCGCAGTTTCAGATGTAAAAGCAACGGTAGTGCCATTAGAAATAGATGGATCCTTAGACTAACGTTCCATTAAGGCAGCTCACCCGTTTCTCTCCCTCAATGAATTGATATTTTCAAGGTTTTGTACTCGAGAATTATAGCAAGCCGCTTCAGGCGTACCTAAATAGCTCTCATCAATAGCGGTTCACAGCCATTCGCCTACCATATCAGCCTTGAGGTGTGTCAGTGAACCTTTATTAGCCATTTCTAACCTTATTCCCAGTAACTAAGAGTTAGCTGCACGGCAGCTGAGATAGTGTGAGTACAGGTTTGAGGTTATAGATGGAGAGGCTGGGGGTTAGAGCAGTGGTACGCTCGACAGGATGGCTTGCAGCAATCGCAGTGGTTAAAGTGAGAGGTGAAAGCCCTTAAGTGTAGAGATCAAGCGCTTCGAGACGTCAGCTGGCCAATCGTAAAATTGTAGCTACGATTGATCTAAACATGGACAATTGATAATGAATAGATAAATATGTAGGTCATAGTTCAATCCGATTGATCTAATCTATAAATAGATCTTCTGGTAAATCGCTCACAGCAGCATCTGCAACGTCAGCGCTCGAGCTTTGGCCTGGACATGGGGCAAACGTTCCCTACGTCATTGTTGCTGGTCTTCACCTCATTCTCATACTCAGGCTCCGAGCCTAGCAGTCGATGCCGGTCATACTCAGGCTCCGAGCCTAACAGTCGATGCCGGTCATACTCAGGCTCCGAGCCTAGCAGTCGATGCCGGTTGAAGGCGGCTGCCTTCTGGTTTGACATGCTGCAAGAATTGTCAGAGTAAAGCTGTCAATTCGAGCTTGACGTGAATGATTCTCTAGAGGACTCTGGAAAATGTCTAGTACAACATTTGCATTCGCTTGAGAATCTTTAATACAAAATTACGGCCGTTACCACGGTCGAATTGCTGTCGCCAAGATTTGAGACTGACGTGTTTGGCTCCCATTCCAAGAAGGGGACGCGAAAATACAATCAGCAGAGAAAGCAAAGCATTCGTCTCCAAAGTGAAAGTGTCTAGTCAGTAGTTGTTGCTAATAAGTATGTTCTATCAACTCAATTCTATTTTTATATATTTTCCGCCTCATCTTCTTGTAAGTAATCAATCTATTTATGATTTCCCTGGGAAAAAGAGAATTCATTGGGTGCAAGTGTGGTTAAAGCGATATAAAATGCGGTGAAAAAAAAATTATTCGAATGAAGGAGACTTTCGAAAACAACAAAAGTAGAAAAATGTAGGACGTCGAGATAGTTTGATTTTGGCCACAGATGTATCTGCCGCTATCACGGTGACACCGTTCGCAGGCCACGATGAAAATAGGCGTACTGACTGTCATATTTATGATGCATCGTTCAGGCATTTTGACATTGGAATACTAATAATAGTAACACTCTTGATAATGTACCCTAAGAGAACTCAATCTCTTTCTACGTGCTTTGCATTTGCTGCAAATGAAACACGATCGAATGGCGAGTGGTATCATGCAAGATGACCAACATGAATAACATGGTTAGGGATGAAATGCACAGGGTTAGCAAGCAGGTGTGGTTAGTGCCAGCATGCACATGGTCAACAAGCATAATCACATAAAAGTCGAACCACAGGTCTCTCACTAAATGCTGTCATAAATAGGCGTGTTTTGAATTTCTTTTTAAATGTGGTAAAATCAGGAGATGCTGCGAAGACGATCGGGAGTGAGTGATCCAGCCGTTGGGAGCGTACGAACCAAAGGCTCGTTCTCCAAAGAATTTAAGGTTTGAACGAGCTATGGATGAGCACTTGAATTCGGAAAATCGGGCGGTACGTTACTGAGCCCGCTGCGGCAGTAGATCTGACCGTTAGGCTAGAGCCAAAGAATGAAGGGACGCAAAAGTAAGGACAATTCCGTTAAGGCAAGGCATTGTCTGAATTTTAGCCACTGCAGGTCGGTGAGAAGTGGTGTGATGTGGCAACTGCGACGCTCGTGACAGACAAGCCTAGCTGCAGATGTTTGCACCAGCTGTAAGCCCCTGGTTGCACATGCCGGTAGACCAGCAAGCAGTGAGGGACAGAAGTGATGACGGAATCTCACAAATGCATGGACCAACTTAGATGTGGTGTTCCTATCTACACAAGACCCATGTTTTAGCAATGCTATGTAGCTGCAAGTTAGCAGACTTGATTGTGGCAGCATTACAGTAAATATCGCCCGCTAACAGTACAAGAGCTCATGTTAGTCAAATACACATCCTTCAATCTGCGCTCTCAGCTGAGAGAAAGTGAGGTTATAGAAGCTGTATAACAAATAAATTTAAAAACGTGGCAAAACGAGCAACTTTGGGCTATTCATTTAGCCCACCAGTACCGTGTCATATTAAAAGGGCTCTCATATAGGCCGCACAATCTTCGTGTAAGGACTTTCAAGTACCAGCTTACCTAGCTCGAGCTTTCTCTTGTAAACTCCACCTTTTCCTCTCTTCTTAACTCATACTTTCGTAAATTAAGCTTTATCGTCTTGTCTACGTCTTCCAAATTTGTAATTAGACCTTTTGTTAACACATCCCTCGCTGGTTTGGTCCAGCAGTTAGCATGCTCGCCCCGACCGAGGTCTGGCTGAGGTCGTTGGCTCCAGCCCAGAGGCTCATGTAAAGCGTCCGAGTAGAGTTAAGTTCCCCTTAGGGCTTTGTACAAATGAATTATATTAGTATTTTATTTTCATCCCAAAGTACCGATACATTAGTCGAATACAGATGCAGAACATTTTAAAACAGACTTACTATTGCACGGGAATAACACTTATTAGCGCTTCATGACCGCTTAACAAAATAACAGTCTGATCCCTGGCATAAACTACAAACGCAATCGCATTATGTCAAAATTTAATACATTCTTCATCCAATTCTTGGCGAACGCAAAGATGTGACTGAAATCAAAGAGTGAAAGAGAGGTAGAGGGGAGAGAGAGAGTGAGAGAAACAGGGGAGATCGAGAAAGAGAGGGAGAGAGAGAAAGAGTGGGATAATGAGAAAGGGGAAGAGAGATTTGGAAAGAGAGGAGAAGAAAATAAGAGAGGGCGAGAGAGGGGTATAGAAAAAGAAGAAGAGAGAGAGAGACAGAGATAGAGACTACGAATATGAGAGTATGGTACTTTAGTAACACACTAATGGCATGTTTGACTAAATCTTGGGCAACAGTGCCTGCTGACGGAATAATATAGCTATTACAAGCAAGTTGCAATGATAATACTTGTCATTGACGCCTAATAAATTCAAGGGAGTTGTACCTAAAAATACAACAACCATGTTCTTGCGTTGACAGTGCTCCTAAAACGCCTTTAAAATCCGAGAACTACTGCCTTCACGATGTGAGCGACTGCTCTCCTAGAACTTGCACGGCAACGAAATACAATTTAGTCTAGCATCAACTGCGATTGTAAATGGAAGTATACCTAATCGGCTGCAAAACGGGTGCACTGCAGTTTCTCAACGTAGCTCGTGCTCGTAAGCCCCTTCTGGAATGGTGAAGACGTCACTCTTCGTGGATCCCCAGACATGCGAGACTGTGAGATTCGTATCGAGCGCATTCACCGCAAGGTAAGTATCGACGTGCACGCGTTCGTGGCCACGAATGCATGCACGAGTATCGACATGCACGCGTTCGTGGCCACGAATGCATGCATAAGCATCGATATATGTGCACGATGATATGAATATGTGCACGTAGAGCCGTGACTTGGATATTAGTATAGCTAGCATAGAATGTGCAGGAGCGAGCCGTGCAGTCACTTCGAGCGTTCCACCAAGTAATGGCAACTGGACCGTGTCGCGTGGCACCACGTCGATGCCGTCGTGGTGCCGTCGCACGGTGCCGAATTGGCGTGCAAAACTAGACTGAGCCAAGCCGAGGTGTTATCGGATGGATTCCTACTTGCAATCAGGTCTTATGGATCTGAATAAAGATGAAGTTTAATTTAGGAGAACGAGAGTGCAGAGGTATGAGTCTATTTTAGCCATTCTAGATCAACAATCAAGGAGTCCTGAAAGACAGCTTCATTTAAATGTCCACATCAGCACTCTAAATTTCCAGGGCTGTGACATTAGAGGTTTTTCAGAAATAATAATGATAAAAATAATAATGCACTTGATAAAGCGCCCCAAGAGAACTCAATCTCTCTCTAGGCGCTTTACATTTGCTGCAAAGGGAAATGCAATTGATTGGTGAGTAATATCATGATTGATAAACAAACAAATTGAATAACATGGTTAGGGGTGATATGCACAGGGTCAGCATGCAAATGTGATTAGTGGCAGCATGCACAGTGTCAGCACGCATAAGCACATCAAGGACGAATTACAGGGACCCACTAAATGCTGTCCGAAATAGGTGTGTGTTTAAGTTCTTTTTAAATGTGGTCAGGTCAGGAGATGTTCTGACGCAGGTCGGGAAGGAGTTCCAGGCTTTGGGAGCATACGAACTAAATGCACGGTCTCCAAAGGATTTGAGGTTTGTACGAGGTATTTGTAGACTGTTGGATTCCAAAAAGCGGGTGGTACGATGCTTGGCGTGATGGGGGAGTAGATCTGAAAGATAGGCTGGAGCCATAGAATGAAGGGACCTAAAAGTGAGCGACAAAACCTTGAAGTCAATCCGTTCCTTGACTGGTAGCCAGTGCAGGTCAGCCAGAAGTGGTGTAATGTGGCAGCTGCGACGCTCACGACAGACAAGCCTAGCTGCAGAGTTTTGCGCCAGCTGCAATTGCCTGATTGAAAATACTGGTAGGCCAGGGAGCAGTGAGTTGCAGAAGTCGAGACGGGATGTCGTGAATGGATGGAACAACTTGGACGTGGTATCCTTATCTAAACATGCCCGAACTTTAGCGATGTTATGAAGCTGAAAACAGGCACAGCATCATTAGAGATAAGTCCCAGAACTAATACCACAAAGTGAAGAGACACAGCCGTCTAAGCTTAACAGTTCGTCTCATGCAGTCGTGGTAACCACCGATAACTGCTGAAGCCAGGCTCATTTTGAATGGCTGTCCTAAACATAAAACAGGATCACACGCCAGGGTAGTGATTAACGTTGCTCTCAAGTTTACGAAAGGTCAACCGTGGGTCAATCAGTGTCAAACATCAAATAATGCTGTGGGTCAGGACAGTCATTCTCATTTCCCTAAGTTTGATAGTTTGCATGCTGCAGAGACCATTGTCGGAGACGCAATTTCTGTCTTAGAAGTTTGGGCATAACGTTTTAGAATCCTCGAAATGCTGATTAATGCCTCTAGAGACCTCGTGCATTTCACCTTTACCTATTATGCTTGTTGACATTGTGACCTTTACCCCTAACTGTTTGATCTTGCTTCCTGTGCAGCGTCAGCAAGGTGCCCTGAAAGATATAAACTTAACCAAAAACGCTTCACCTGTGAATTATTGTTAATGTTAATGGTTATGGAGCACTGTCGTACGTTTACAAAAGAGCTTCTAATCATACCGATAACTGTCATCGGCCACTCCCGTGCTTGCAATCAGTTTGAGCTTGGCCAAATATTCGCTAACATCCACAAGGCACACACAGTGCAAGCGAGTGACTCGTAAGTGTAAGCAGAGTGCAAGCAAGTAAGACGTGTCACCTCTCTTCCGCTTGAAGGGGGCGGCAGCTCACCTTCCGGCCATGGCTAATGCCCCTTAGATCCCATGGTAACGTTGCTTACAGCAAGAGAAAAGTTCGAGAGAGGAGCTTAAAGTCGGGTAGCTAAAAAGTGACAAGCCGTAACAGGACGCACAACGTTTATTTATTGAAACCGGGGCCGGAAGTGAGTCTCCTGGTTCTGAAGGCCACTGCAGCAAATATGTAGTTGACAGAAGATGCTGCAGCCGACGGTTAATAGAGCCGCGTATTTCCGATTCGTCCTGTCGTCGTTTCATTTGTTAAAATAACTGAAAAAATAAGCGTTTTGGTTTTTTCGTCGAGTCAAGGCATTTCGAAAAGTGTGCATATTTGTAATCTATCGAAGTTTGCTGGTTAGGTTTAGGACGCATTCGGTATCGAGTGCTCAACTCTCTGAGAGCCACAATAAACTGCAAAGAAAGTTTTACTTCTTCAGGCCTTAAGGAGAGCCCGGATCAGGTAATTTAGGCATATTCGAAGTGTAGCAAGAGAAAAACTATTTCACAGAAGCAGGTCAGAGAAATTTGCTAGTGAGTGCAGCAAAGTTATACTGTTTTGTTCGAACTTCATTATGACCAACTCATCAGCTCGCAAGATCGTCACGGGATTTACGAAAAGAGACGAAACAGCGGAAGAAAAAGCAGAGGGTTTTCCCTGGCTCATAAGTTTAGAGATTTAAAAAGAGGCTGGTTGGACAGTTTATACACGTCGATGCTTAAGTAAACAGACTATTAGGGGGAGAATAAACCTAAACCTTTTTTGCATTGGCCTATGTAGGCTTCCTTGGCACCACGAAACGTTTACTTTTGCTCAATTCCAGGCACAGCAGGGCGCTCCAAAGCCCAGCACCCAAGTGGTACTAGAACCTCGCGAAATCTCGCCAAGTTTTCACAACAACGGTTCCTGTCAGCTGATGCAAAGCGGGCTGACTGAGCCTACACCGGGCAATTCCGATCATTAATAGCTAATACTTCGTCAGCAATGCAATGCTCAAATATGGAAGCTTGGTATATAGAGCATTTAGCAAGCTGCCGGTGGGTTGTTTTCAGTGATGATAATAAAAGTAATAATAGCGCACTTGATGAAGCGCCCTCACATAACTCAATCTCTCTTTGTAGGCTCTTTACATTTGCTGCAAAGGAAACAAGATTAAATGGCGAGTGGTATCGTGCTTGGTAAACAACACGAACAACATGGTTAGGGGTGACATGCTCAGGGCCTGTTGGTTAGTGGCAGCATGCACAGTGTCAGCACCCATAAGCACATAAAGAACGAATCACAGGGACCCACTAAATGCTTTCATAAATTAGTGAACTCAATACATTGGGAGAAAGTGCGTTTCCCGTCGGCATGAAGTCATCACGATGGAGTAACGTATACGTGACACAAAGTTACGTGCATGGCAAGCCTGAGATGTCGCTGTGTGACGTGCTTGGTCTTGATCTCTAGCTGAACATTTCGACCCCTAACCAACCATCGAGAAGTACAACGTAACACTTTCTGTAGCAGTCATGCAATAACTGATGCAAAGCTGTGGGCGATAGCATTAATGGCAAGAGTATGGATAATGTAAAACCTACTCAGCTGCGAAATAAACGGTTGCTATACAAAAGCACGCCCTCATTTACTATTCAATTACCTACAGGTTCGGCGCGCTTCAAGCAAAATCTGTGCTTACAATGTAGAGAGCACACTGTTTTTTCTGCAAAATGCCCATGTTACTGCAGTGGTCAGAGCCACCTGGAAATATGTAGATCAGTAAAGGGGCAGTGACCCAGTAACTTAAGAGAGAATTCTTGCCTTCGAAGTTTAGCCAATCTCGAATCTCCTCTGTCCAAAAATATCTCGACGGTATTTTCTGTGATTTTTACTTCCGTGGCCTTAAACAGCAATCTTTCACCACCATTCCGGATGGAAAAGCCTACTTGAGGATTCAAAAAGCGAGCGAGAGGAGTGCGATAGACGACTGTCACCTCATCGGGTTTCTGCAGATCTTCTGCAAAACATCAAAGGCTAATAATTGGTATTTTCCTCGATCGCGCTTAATAAAGCACATCGATTGCCACGACTCAAGACCAAATAATCACTAGTAGAAGGACACAATTATCGCAAGTAGAAGCCCCTAGTTGAAGTTCAAGTAAGAACCGACAAGTCTTCCTCTGCTGCATTCCTAGGTAAATCTTCTTTTTAGCCCAATTTAGGCACCAAAAGCTTTAAGCAACAGTGCACTCGATGCCCGATTTCCATCTCTGGTATTTATTAATGTTTTGTTGTTAGCAAGTTTTATTTTCCGGTAAAAATGAATAGAAAATGGTACCGTGTGCCCATATTTTTCATCCTCGTGACCCACTCCGTGACAAATTTGAAATCAAGCAATTTCTAACGCGAGAACGGGCCAGTTAGGCTGCTTGGTTCAAATCTTGTCAACCAATAATGCACGAATCACAATTAGCACAGATATGTCCAATCAAAGATAATAGACAAAATATAAAAACAAGAAGAAAACACTAGTTTTCATCAAGTTTACAATCAATTTCGTACAAATTCTTCTCACTAAAAAGATCCATTCTAGTGCTCTATTAAAAGCTCGGCATTAGACTTGGTGAGACTAATATAAATGAACTGTGTTCTTTTTGCTTGGGTTTGTAAAGATGCATCTGCTCATGTACATCTCCGCAACTTTAACCTCACCCCAAAACACCCATCTCTTCTCAAAATGGCTGCACTCTCTTCGGGGGTGAGCGTATGGTGAAGCTCAGGGTGACAGTTTGTGGCAACTTGGAGATGGATGAAAGAAAGTCTTACTGTGCGATGACATGTGCATTTTGCTAGTCGGGCTTTAGGAAGAGTCTACACGAGGCAAACACTTGAGTGGTCAACGTGTGCTCTCCGAAACGTCGGGATACCAAAATATAAAGGGCCTTTTTAAGGTGAAGCGAGTGGCTTAGAAATTGGTGCTAAAAGCAGAAAGAAGTATACCATGTACGCCACCCGCCTAGCAGATGCTTCAGCAGAGTAGGTTTCAAAAAAATGTCTTGATTAATTGGCTAGGGACGTTAAAATGCATATGCCAGATGTTTGCAGGTGCCTCGTGAAAATATGCATGCAAAATATTGCTGCGTGAAAATATATATGTTCTTAACAGCCTTGGCTTTCTGTGTGAATCGTCGCCACGCGCTTTTATAATAATACTACTAATAATACTCTTGATACAGCGCATTTATAGAAATAAATATGTCTCTATGGACTTTAAATTTGCTGAAAAGGAAGACGATAGAATTGTTAATGGCAGCATGGTCAATAAACAAAAAGCTGGGTTGGTCCAGCGGTAAAGATGCTCGCCCCGACTAAGGTCTGGCTGAGGTCGTGGGCTCGAGCCCCGAGGCATATGTGAAGCGCCTGAATAGAGATTTAGTTCTCTTGGGGCGCTATACAAATGAATTATATTTATATTTATATAAGAATAACATGGCTAGAGGTGAGATGCACAGGGTCAGCATCCTATTATGGTTAGTGGCAGACGGGCATTGTCAGAACGCATAACCACATTAAGAACAAACAACAGAGACTCAAAAAATGCTGTGATAAATATTAGCGGTTTTAGTTTCTGTTTAAATGTGGTCAAGTCAGGAGATGTAAAGCAAGCCGCGTGTGAGTTTGAGGCTTTATCAGCCTACGAACTAAAGGCTTGGTCTCCAAAGGATTTGAGGTGGGTTCAAGGTACAGGTAAACAATTAGATTCTGAAAGCTTGGGGTGCGATGCATAGCTTGGTGGGGGAGTAGATTATAGGTAGGCTGTTGCCAAAGAAGGAAGGGGCCAAAAAGTGACAGTCAAAAACCTGAAGTCGATGTGTTGCTTCACTCGGAGCCAGTGCATGTTGACAAAAAGTGGTGTGATGTGAAAATTGAGACGCTTACGACAGACAAGCCTAAATGGAGAGATTTGAACCAGTTATCAGAGACTGATACACAAGCCGGTAGACCAGCAAGCAGTGAGTTACAGAAGTCAAGACGGGATGTTAAACAGCCTTGGAACAACTTAGATGTGGTATCCCCGTCTAAAAGGGCCAAATTTTACCAATGTTATGGAGTTGAAAGTAGGGAGACTTGATTGTGGAGCTGATGCCGTCGTCTAACGAGAGCTCACTTTGGAACGTGACACCTAGATTTCGTACAGATTGAGCAGGAGATATGTTGACAGAGCCGATTTGGAGCCTTACACTTTCAAGTTTCTTAATCACACTTGGTTTGCCAATAACTATTAAGGTGGTTGTATCGTCATCCAATTTTAAAAACAATTTGCTGCCATTAATGTGTGGATGTAAACAGTACATGCAGCAAAGGAGTTGAAAGAATTCAGCGTGCTGGAGTGCTGGGGGAATCAAAGCAAAGGTACAACTGAGTGTCGTCCGCATAGAAGAGAAAAGCCTAGATCGTATTTAGCAATCACGTCGGCAGGAGGAAGAGTATAAGCCGTGAAAACAGCAGGATCCAAAACGGAGCCCTGAGGCACCCCATATTTCAGAGGCTCCTCGGATGGTCTTTGTCCATTCACGTCAATTCTCTGGAGTCTCGTTCTGAGATAGGACCGGAACAGCTGCAATTCAGTGCCATTGACAAAGCGTTCGCACTAAGACTTAATGACTAGCCAATTAATTTGCTCCCTTTCCAAAAAGGAAATGTTTGAAAGAGTCAGAAAGAGGTTGATGCTCATAGGACACTAACTTAACGTTTTATTATTACTAACAGTAGAAGCGCTTGACTGTATGAAGTTCAGGATGCTTTAGAAGTCTGGACGCTCTAGAAGTCTGAAACAAAGATTGGCAGCTGGCCTGCATAAGAGTAGCTCTTCCATTAGGGAGCTAGTAGAGCACTCATCCCCCGGAAGCGGATAGCCATGTAAACCGGGCGTTAAATGATAAAGCATTGACACGGAATGCAGGAATATGGCAGTAGAGTGACTCTCGACTCAAATCTCAGTATCTGTGTAGCCTTCCAAAGGTGTACCTGAAGACTAAATGCCGGTGAATGGACTCTAACATTCTCTATACACTGTATTTTGAAATAAAAAGGTCATCTTATTGATCAGTTTCATTTACATAGTGCCGGAAGAGCCTTTGCGGAAATCAATCCTGCTCGGGGTAGTATGTATGTATGTATGTATCTCCGTCTGTAACTCCACAAAGTCATAAAGACCATGTGGGTGTTACGCAGAAGAGTTTTGTATAGCTCACTCACAGCCTAAGCGGCTTTCGGTACGCATTCGGTAGCCAATAGACTTCGTCTCACGCAGCAAAGAGAAAGTGGAAAGCATAGCAGAGTCAGGAGAGCAGTTGAGGTAGTGAGCAGCATGGAAGTAGCAGCTCCGGACCGCTGAAAACGTTGAGCCATAGTCGGCAGTAGAAGAGTAGTTGTCGCTGCTTAAGAATTGTGGAAGCGAGTTCCACAGTCTAGGACCTGCAGAGCTGAAGCTTCTGTCGCCATCGTTCTTTAAGCGGAGGAATGGAACAGCTAATTTATTGTCCACACAGGACCTGAGGGCACGAAGAGGTTGCAACTGGTGCAGCAGTTCAGCTAGGTACGAAGGAGCCAAGCCGTGGCGGGCCTTCTGGGTCAGCGGAAGAACTTTGCTCTGCATCAGTTGCTCAACCGGGATCCATCCATCCAGCTCTTTTAGCAAAGGAGACACGTGCTCAAACCTCTGGGACTTGAAGACTAGTAAAGTGAGGGCGTGAATATAGGGTTAGCTAAAACACGACACGGATCAAGAGTGCAAGCACCTTCAACCGTCCTAGTTTTAAGGCATAGTTTTGCGGTTCTCAATCTGTGGGTCGCAACCCATTTGGGGGTCGACTTTCACAGGGGTCGCCTAAGACCATCGGAAAGCATGCATTGCAAAATTTTGGGCACAATAATTTTATGGTTGGGGTCGACACAAAATAAATGACCGCAATCAAGGGTCGAAGAATTAGGAAGGCTAAGAAACGCTGATCTAGTTCATTTCTTGCAAGGCATATTTCCCTATAACGAACTTGGGCAACTCTGAGATAGCAATACTCTGCACGACCTTGAAGATTTGGGGAATCCCCGAGTGGGGTGGGTCGTCACGGCGCCACTATCACCATACTTACCCACCATTGACTCTGCTACGGCACCCGGAGCACTGGCCGACGTTGCTCCCAGCATGGCTCCCGCCTCCACCACCACCTCGGCCTCTGTCTCTGCCTCCGTCTCCGCCTTCACCCCCGTGTCCGCCTCCGTGTCCGCCTCCGTGTCCGCCTCCGTGGCCGCCTCCGTGGCCGCCTCCGTGGCCGCCTCCGTGGCCGCCTCCGTGGCCGCCTCCGTGTCCGCCTCCGTGTCCGCCTCCGTGTCCGCCTCCGTGTCCGCCTCCGTGTCCGCCTCCGTGTCCGCCTCCGTGTCCGCCTCCGTGTCGGCCTCCGTGTCCGCCTCCGTGTCGGCCTCCGTGTCGGCCTCCGTGTCGGCCTCCGTGTCGGCCTCCGTGTCGGCCTCCGTGTCGGCCTCCGTGTCGGCCTCCGTGTCGGCCTCCGTGTCGGCCTCCGTGTCGGCCTCCGTGTCGGCCTCCGTGTCGGCCTCCGTGTCGGCCTCCGTGTCGGCCTCCGCGTCGGCCTCCGCGTCGGCCTCCGCGTCGGCCTCCGCGTCGGCCTCCGTGTCGGCCTCCGTGTCGGCCTCCGTGTCGGCCTCCGTGTCGGCCTCCGTGTCGGCCTCCGTGTCGGCCTCCGTGTCCGCCTCCGTGTCCGCCTCCGTGTCCGCCTCCGTGTCCGCCTCCGTGTACGCCTCCGTGTCCGCCTCTGCCTTCGCCTCCGTGTCCGCCTCCATGTCCACCTCTGCCTCCGGCACTGCCTCTGGCACTGCTTCCGGCACTGCTTCAAGCTGTGGTGCTATGCCAATCTTTACTGCATTAGCGACCAAGTGGACCCTATTGGGGACACCTAGCTGCGAGAGAAACGATATGGAAAAAAGCAATGACACGATGCTCTAACTATGCCACGGGTGAGCCAGTAATCTACCTCCAATAAGTAAAGCAGCACTGCTTATTTCCTAGTCTATAACTTAAAAAATTGAAAATGTAGAGTTTATCCTTAATGCTAGAGAGTGTGAGAGATAGAGAGACAGATAGAGAGAGAGAGAGAGAGAGAGAGAGAGAGAGAGAGAGAGAGAGAGAGAGAGAGAGAGAGAGAGAGAGAGAGAGAGAGAGAGAGAGAGAGAGAGAAAGAGAGAGAGAGAGGGAGGGAGAGAGAGAGAGAGAGAGTAAAAGCGATCAGATGTCACGGAATCATGGAGAGTGAGGTTCTTGATCTTATTAGTATCTCAAAAGATCTGAACCTAGCAAAAATGTGAAGCACGAGAACAGGTTTTAGACTCCGCGAATGATTAGGCTCCACGAGAGCAACCAATTCTCCTGGGTGGTACGGAATTATTATCAATTAAATCCAAGCACGACTTATAATGAGGAACGTGCCAAATTTGCACGTCACTATATCTTGGTAGCTTCGAAAAGCACGTTTTATATGGCACTATTGCAGCAGTTAAGCAGTCCAATACCTAAATAAAATTTAAGAAATACCGGCAGTAAACATTACGACTAGTAAGTGCTAAAAGTAAACACAGCTCAAATAGAATATTTTCTAATAAAAATTGCGATTGCAATGATGACAAAAATGATAGAACCACAAATAAATACATATCTATATGTAATATAGTATATTTATTATATAGAAATATATCTAGTTTAGAGAACTACATTTCTTTCAATGCAGTCAAAATATTCGAAATGATTCATTTAGTTTGTGACAATGAGCAAATGATATGCAGTAGACGAACCCACAAGATAAGTAACACAGACGTAGTACTGGCTTTCTATTATGTGAAAGGGTAGAATTACAGCTTTAATTCCAGCTCTTTTATCCAGAAGTCTGATAATCAGTATGAGTTAAGCTTATACAATAATGAATATTGCTTTGAAAATAGCACCTATTACTATTTAATTAATCGAACCCAGCCATTTCAAGTGCTCTGTTGCATAACTACTAGTTAGTCATCAAGTCTTATCGACAGTGATCTTTCGGATGACATATGATCTCGAAGTTTCAGATGGAGATGTTATGGCTATAGATTATACCGTTGGCAAGAGTTAGATCCTAAGGCTAACGTTCCCTTAACCCAACTGGCCAATATCTCTTGATCGAAGAATTGATAATTTTCAGGTTTTACACTTGAGAATCCTAGTAAGCTACCTAAGGCTTACCTAAATCGCTCTAATCAATAACTGTTCATGGCCGTATTCGTGCACCGTATCAGCATTTAGCTGTGTCAGCGAAACTTCGTCTGCTATTTCAATCCTTATTCACTGTCATTATTAATAAAAGATTAAAGATTATACATTAAACATTATACATTATTCACTGTTTTTGACTGGCACTAAGAGTAGCTGCACGATAGCTAAAATCGTGTGAGAAGAGGTTAGAGGCTTAGACGTGTAGAGTGGTGGAACGCTCGACCGGGAGGCTTTCAGCGATCGCAGCGATAAAAGTGAGAGGTGAAAGGCTTCAAGTGTAAAGAGCAAGTGCTCTGACGGGTCAACTGGTTAGCTCGTACAATCACAGCTATGATTGATCTAAATAGATAATTGATAATAAATAACTATAGGTGATTGGTACATTTGATTTAGTATAGGAAAAACCGTCCAATCGTGGCCCATGCATGCTCTGATAAATTGTTTGTGTACTAAGAGTCACTGAAGCTTCAGCGTTCGAACACTACCCTTGACGTCGATCAGCAGCTCACATGTTGCTGGTGTTACTACTCCTTACCTCTTCGTCTCGCTCAGGCTCTGAGCCTAACAGTCGATGCCGGTCGATGGCGGCTGCCCTCTGGTTTGACATACTACAAGAATTGTTAGAGTGATACCATGAATTCGAACTTAACATGAACGACGCTTTATAAGTGTCTAGTGCAACTTGCGCCTCTGCTTGAGAATCTTCAGTTAGAGATTTTGGCGTTACCGCGAGCGAGTAGCTGTGGCCGAGATTTGAGACAGACGTGTTCGGCTAGCATTTCACCAAAGGGACGTTAAAATGCAACCAGCAAATAAAAAAGCGTTCGCCTCTGAGTGAAAGTTTCAAGTCAGTCGTCATAGCTAATAGGTTATTTTTAGTAACCTTAATTATCTTCCTGGTGTCTTCTTCGCTTCATCTTCATATACATTATCTATTTATGATTTTCCATGAGAAAAAAAGCATTCACTGAGTGCAAGTGTCGTTGAAGCGATAGACAAATCACTGTGAGAAAATGATTCGAACGGCAGAGTCTTTCAAAAAAAACACAAGTAGAGAAATTAAGGACGTCGAAATAGTTTGATTTGGCCACAGATGTATCTGCCGTCATTGCAGTGACACCGCTTGCAGGCCACGATGAAAAGAGGCGTACTGACTGTCATAGTTACGATGCATAGTTCAGGCATTTTCGACTTTGAAATATATTAATTATAATAACACTCTTTATAATGTATCCTAAGATAACTCAATCTCTTTCTAAAGTGATTTACATTTGCTGCAAAGAAAACACGATCGAATGGCTTGTGGTATCTTGCTTGATAAACAACATGAACAACATGGTTTTGGGTGACATGGACAGAGTTTGCATGCAAGTGTGGTTAGTGGCAGCATACACAATGTCAACAAGCAACCTTGTCAGCTCGCACAAGCACATAAATAAGAATCACAGTGATCCACAAAATTCTGTAATAAATAAGTGGGTTTTGAATTTCTTTTTATATATGGACAAATCAGGATTTGCCGTGACATAGATGGGGAGTGAGTTCCAGAATGCTGGAGCGTACGAGTGAAGGCAAGATCTACAAAGGATTTGAGATTTATACGAGTTATCTGGAAACATTTAAATTCCGAAAAGCGGATTGTACGCATCTGAACCTAGTGGGGAAGTATATCTGACAGTTAGAGTGGAGCCAAAGGATGAAGTGACCGAAAAGCGAGCGACAAAACCTTGACGTCAATCCGTTGCTTGACTGGTAGCCAGTGCAGGTCGGCGAGAAGTGGTGTGATGTGGCAACTGCGATGCTCACGACAGACAAGCTTAGCTGCAGAGTTGTGCACCAGCTGTAAGCGCCTGGTTGTACATGCTGGTAAACCAGGAATAATAATAATAATAATAATAATAATTCACTTGATAAAGCGTCCTCAGAGAATTTAATCTCTCTCTAGGCGCTTTACATTTGCTGTAAAGTGAAATGCAATTGAATGGTAAGTAAAATCATGCTTGAAAAACAAACGAAATGAATAATATGGTTAGGGGTGACATGCACAGGGTCAGTATGCAAATGTGGTTAGTGGCAGCATTCACAGTGTCAGCACGCATAAGCACATCAAGGACGAATCACAGGGACCCACTAAATGCTGTCCTAGCAAGTATATCTAATTAATATAATTCATTTGTATAGCGCCCCAAGAGAACTTAATCTCTATTCAGGCGCTTCAAATATGCGTAGGGGCTCGAGCCCACAACCTCAGCCAGACCTTGGTCGGGGCGAGCACCTTAGCCACTGGACCAAACCAGCGCAGCAAGCAGTGAGTTACAGAAGTCAAGACGTAATCTCACAAATGCTAACGCAGATGTGGTGCAGATGACATTTCAAACAGATTATTGCACCAGAATAAGTCATTAAAATTTCACAACCGTATAGTGAAATAGCAGTAAGACCACTGGCATAAGCTGCAAATGCGACAGAATATGTCAACAGTTAATACATTCCTTATCAAACTCGCGGCGAACGCAAAGATGTGACTGAACTAAAAGAGTGTGAGAGAGAGAAAGAGAGAGAGAAAGAGATGGGAGAGAGAGTGAGAGAAAGATACGGAGAGTGAGAAAAAGAAAGAGGGGAGGAGACATTTGGAGAAAGAAAGAGGGGTGGAGAGATCTGGAGAGAGACGCAATGAGAATAAGGAATGGAGAGAGAGAGAGAGAGAGAGAGAGAGAGAGAGAGAGAGAGAGGGCTAGAGAGAAAAAGAGAGAGGGACTACGAATAATAATAATAATAATAATTCACTTGATAAAGCGTCCTCAGAGAACTTAATCTCTCTCTAGGCGCTTTACATTTGCTGTAAAGTGAAATGCAACTGAATGGTTGGTAAGTAAAATCATGCTTGAAAAACAAACGAAATGAATAATATGGTTAGGGGTGAATACAAGAGTATAGTACCTATATAGAGAAAGGGAGCGATAGAGAAAGGGAGAGGGAGAGAGGGAGAGAGAAACTATGAAAAAGAGAGCATAGTACGTCATTACCACACTAATGACAGGTTTGACTGAGCCTCGGGCAGTTGTGACTTCTGATAGAATACTCCAGCTATTACACGCTAGTTTAAATATCTTTACTTGCGTTTAACACCTAATGTAGTCAAGGGACCAGTACCTGAAAAAACAACGACCAGGTTCTTGCGTTGACGGTGCTGCTCACACGACGTTAAAATCCAAGAACTTCCGCTTGCACTGGCTAGTACAGTAAGGACAGATCCACATCCGCTTCCGGTGACAGTGCAAAATAGACGCGGGAAAGTCGGTTTTCACGCAGAACGTTCATGTAGTTTCAATTTAACTCTTTTTAGCAGGTTAATTCAATGCAATAGCGGCTGAAATCCATGCCCACAGAATCGCGAAGCGCTGCTATGCCGAAGCGACCTTTGCCGGTCCGGGTAGTGGCACAAAGCACACAACGCTCCTGAACCGAATGCTTGCAATAGGCCAACGGTAAAATACTGACATCACCCACAATATTTCGCATAGAGCGCCCACAAAAAAGCCGTATTAGAAACCGCACAAGCAATAGCCAAGTATATTAGTACTTATATTAGGGTCACTTTCAAAAGAATTATTTTGCAGGCTCACGGTAGCTCAGGCTAACAGCTACGATTCACCGATTGGCAGTACGTCACCCCGCGATAGGACCGTTGTCAGCATTTCGCCTTATCAATCATAACGTCAAAATCATAAGTGATGCGATGGTATCGTATAAACATAGTCGGAGAAATAGTTCTTGATCCTTTAAATGACTGTTTCGGCTTGCCGGAGTCAATAAATGCCGGGAAAATGAGGGCGAAGACCTGCAGTATTCTTAAAATCAGCGGCATCTCCCAGCTTCGGCCGCCAACAAGGATCTCAGTCAGACTTCCGTTTTAACGTCTTCAAACGTCGTTCGCGTCGTTCTTAACGACGCGAAGCCATCGAGCGAGCGGGAACCTTTGCTGGTCTGCTCGTCCAGCAGCTGTGGCCCTGCTCAGACTCTGCAAAGGTCGCGGCAAACTTTTCCTACCACTTCCGGCCATTTCAGGAGCTCGAGCAGGCACACTGGGCCCAAAGAAACCACGCCCATTCCTCCGCCCGCCCGGCCGGCCGGCCGGCCGGCCGGAGGAATGGGCGTGGCCAGGCGAACGAACAAACAAGCAGTCGCAGCGGTCGCGAAGGTGCCCGCGGCAATTATATCCATTTTTGTTTTTTTGCGAACCTTGCGATATCGCCATCGCAACTTGCGTCTGTTGAGCCGTAGTCGATCTTAAACCCCGGAGGCTCGCTCGAGTCGGTCGGTCACGGAGCGAACCGCCAAGTCCGCCCTTGACGTCACGCCCTGACTGTCGGAACGTCTTCCGCTGCCCTTCCCTTGCGAGCGTTACTAACGCACGCTGTTGCTCTGTCCACCCCGTTACTTCCCTCGCTGGCGCACCCATCTGCACTCGTTAACACTTTCCGGCGCAAAACCGTCATGGCTAGAGGTAGTCGCCGCGAGCCGTGCCAGTAGCCATGTCGCAGTTCTAAATTCGTACTAAGAAACGCGCGAAGAAAAAAATCAAGCACAACAACAGTTAGCTCTGACCCCCACACGACGCGGATTGAACACGACCGGACGAGTGCGATTTGAACTACGCCAGTGCTTCGTCTGTCAGACTGATCTTTGCTCTCAATGGTTCAAGTAGGATGATGTGATTGACAGTGTTAAACGCTGCTGACAGATCCGGCTGGGCTAAATAGATACAGACCAGATAGATCTAGATAGATCCACACAGGCTCAGCTCAGCTCAAACTCTATTCGCGTCGTACTTGGTGCGCAGGATTTCACGGGATACGCGAAGGTCAGCGGTTTCAGTGGAGGAGGTTTGGGGCACTAATTTTCTTTTATAAAATTACGATAATTACATGTAATTATCTTATTATAAAATGTGTTTGAAAATTATTATAAAAATAATCTTCTTTCAATGTGTCTTACAAGCTGCTTAGCGAAAATATTTTAAAACACCTTTGAAAAAAAAGAGTTCGAGTTAAGCAATCTTTTTTTTTGGACCTTGGGGCACTGGAAAACAGTCAGGAGGTCAACCAATTTTTACAGTATTTAGTGTACTCATTGTTAGATCTATTACATAGATACGCATACATCTGTCACGGCGATATCTGCATAAAATAAACGCCTAGAATGCGTTTCGCGATGGCGTCGGCATGAGGTGGAAATTCTTTTGAACTGGCAGTGAACTAAGAACTAGTAAACTACGAACTGTGCACCGAGCTAAACACTTTTAAAAGCTCCATGTGCACTCTATGAATATTTACCAAAATTAGTCTATCTGACCGTCGCACGACAAATACTTCTGCCTGAATGTACGCAACTATGCTGTTAAAATAGCTTTCGTGAACTATTGGCAAGCGACGAATGAATTCATTCTTGTCAAACTCTTTAAAAAGTGAGTTGGATTTTTCTCTCAAAGAAGTGCAATTAATATGCATAGTTCAATCAAGCGCCTCTGGAAATTTCTGGAAATTTCTGGAAAGCCACCGAGCTTCTTTGCAGTACCGAAGACTTTCATATTCTGCTCTCACGGTCTTACAAAGCCTCTTGAACTTCAAGATATCTAAGAGCTACAATAAAAATAAAAATATAATCTTGAGCCAAGGGTCCTGAATCTTGGCTTTGATGAAATTTACAGCTCACAAGCCATTAGACGTGACGTTTTTCAGAAATTCTGATAGATTTTTTGACGCCGATAAAGGCCAAGTTAGAACACTGGGGGGAAGGGGGCGGCGGCGGCTAGGGTGACCTTCCGACCATCTTGCTTTACCGAAACAGCAAAACCGGATAGGCAGCCAAGCAGCAAGCAGCTCGCTCAGTCTGTACGCAGATTTATACCTACATTTTTCTTCCGCTCGATGCTCTGCTGAAAAATAAACTAATCACCGTTTCTTAAATGCTAAAAATCTTGGTAAATGAATAGCATGTTTCTTGGTGAATGGATAACATGATAAATGGAGCAGCTAGCTACACTGTGAGATGTGTATTGCTAGTTACTAAAATCAGCCGATAGACGCCGCCATCTACAACCAAACTTTACACACAGCTCATACTAACAAAGTGTATGGGCTCTTTTAGGTTTATACATCAATAGAAATACATATACCTAGGCTGTTTTGAATTAAATTCATCGAAAAACTAAATTCATTAAATAAAATTCATCAAAGATTGAGTTTTCCTTTACTCAATCTAACTTAATTTATCTCCGCCGACAACAAGACAAAGCCACAAAGATTATGTGGTCGTTACGCTCGAGAGTCGAATGTAGCGAACTTAAAGTCCAATCGGATTCGAGTACGCATTCGGTAGCCAGCAGACTTGGTCTCACGCATAAAAAAAAGAAAGTGAGAAGCACGGCAGCTGAGTCAGGAGATTCGTTGAGGTGGTGACGTAGCATGAAAGTAGGAAAGCTCAGGACGATATTGCACTTGATATTGCACTTGATAACGGACGGCTAGGAGGACAGGACGGCTGCAGAGGATCCACCACAGGCCGTGGCCGCAGCAAGAGAGTAAAATAAGTAAATAAATAAATAAAATTCATTCGTATATAGCGCCCCAAGAGAACTTAATCTCCATTCAGGCGCTTCACATAATACGCCTCGGGGCTCGAGCCTGCGACCTCAGACCTTAGACCTTGGTCTTTGTCTTGTCTTTGAGTTCTTGACAGAACTTGGGCGAGCACCTTAACCGCTGGACCAGGCCAGCTCGGCGATTCCATTGCATAAGAAGGAGGCTATTGTGACTCGTGTCTCGTCAACTGCCCGGACGTTACTGAGTCGCTGCGCATGTCTCATATTTGTAGGTTTAGTTTTGCACGGTCTCTCAGATTTAATTTGAGTCAGGCATGGCAAAAGAATCTTGATTCATGAGCATATTTTCCTGATCTTTTGTAGAGCCTCTTTACAAGTGAAGCCCGGTCTTCAGCAAGCAAGTAAGAGTCATCTGTTTCACAAGTTCTGTGACTAGAAGAGTAGAGATCGTGATTATATTAAATCATATGAAAATTCTCACCAGCAGAATCAGACTTGAGACTGCAAGACCACAACACACACACACACACACATACACACACACACACACACACACACACACACACACACACACACACACACACACACACACACATATATATATATATATAATAAATATATTTCATTTGTATAGCCCCCCAAGAGATCCTAATCTCTATTCAGGCGCTTCACATATGCCTCGGGGCTCGAGCCCGCGACCTCAGCCAGGCCGATCACGTGAACAGCTATAGGTGTCTGGCTCATTAGGCTTTAATAATAATAATAATAATACATTTGATAGAGCTCTATCAGATAACTCAATCTCTTTCTAGGCGCTTCATAACTGCAGCAAAAGGTTAATGGTAGCATGCTCAATAGACAGCAAGAATACTATGGTTAGGGGTGACGAGCAGGGGGGAGTTGCCTGAAAGTGTTATTATGATTATTATTACTATTATACTTTGCCTTGCCTGCGTCAATTGCAGGTAGAAAGGACGAGAAGAAGAATTCATAAGTCAGCCTAACTTTAAGGTTAAAGGTCGACTCCTCGACCAATGCCGCAGGGTGAGAACTTACAGATGAGCATGCCACACATTGTCATAAGCTTCACATATCTCTTAAATAATGAAGGGACGATTGTAAGCGGGCGGGTGGGGGCCGGACAGAGTTCTCTTTGATGAATATTGGGAGTCCGCTCTGCTCTGTCTCTTCCCGCTGTCAATCTGTGCGGCCTCAGTGACCGGCAGGCTGACCTTCGGCTCGCTTGACCTTCGACAGTGACCTTCGGCTCGCTTGACCTTCGACAGTGACCTTCGGCTCGCTTGACCGTCGACAGTGACCTTCGGCTCGCTTGACCTTCGACAGTGACCCTCGGTTTGCTTGACCTTTGACAGTGACCCTCGGCTCGCTCGACCTTTGTACTTGCTCTCACAGCTTACCTATAGCTTCAGCTTGTGCAAGCATAAAGACCTGGCACTGTAAGTAGTCCACGGCTGCTCATTTTTTGCGGCAGCAGCTCTCACTAAGTGACAGCGTGTGACAGCGGTACCGAAGTGGCCCCGGCAATGTCGACAGGGATTCGCACATTCTTTCGAAAGAAATGTCCCGACGCTGCTACCTCTTAACTGGAAAAATATGACACTTGCCAGATACGTGCCGAGCTGGTTTTGTCTAGTGGTTAAGGTGCTCGCCCCGACCAAGGTCTGACTGAGGTCGTGGGCTCGCGCCCCGAGGCGTATGTGAAGCGCCTGAATAGAGATTAAGCTCTCTTGGGGCGCTATATACAAATGAATTATATATTTTTTTACGTAAGTGTGTATCGTCAGTAGGAGTCCGAGGTGATCGTTTAAGGCACAGCGAGCCCATTCTGCGATACAGCGACGGAGATTTTACCTCACCGTTGAAGCAGCTAGCATATGAAAAGAAGTGGAGAGTTAGATACTCGGCAGCGCAGTTGGCCCCTTCAAAAAACCTGCAACAGGGCGCGGAGAGAGCTTAAGCGTCTTAGCCCGATGGCAATATATAATTCATTCTTCAGTGCCAGGTCTTTATGCTTGCACAAGCTGAAGCTATAGGTAAGCTGTGAGAGCAAGTACAAAGGTCGAGCGAGCCGAGGGTCACTGTCAAAGGTCAAGCAAACCGAGGGTCACTGTCGAAGGTCTTCATTCTATGGCTCCAGCCTACCTTTCAGATATACTACCCCATCAGGCAAAGCATCGTACCACTCGCTTTTCGGAATCCAACAGTCTAGAAATACCTCGTACAAACCTTAAATCCTTTGGAGACCGTGCATTTAGCTCGTATGCTCCCACAGCCTGGAACTCCCTCCCGACCTGCATCAGAACATCCCCTGACCTGACCACATTTAAAAGAAACTTAAAAACATACCTATTTAGGACAGCATTTAGTGGGTCCTTGTGATTCGTCCTCGATGTGCTTATGCGTGCTGACACTGTTCATGCTGCCACTAACCACATTTGCATGCTGACCCAGTGCATGTAACCCCTAACCATGTTATTCATTTTGTTTGTTTTTCAAGCATGATTTTACTTACTATTCTATTGCATATCACTTTGCAGCAAATGTAAAGCGCCTAGAAAGAGATTAAGTTCTCTGAGGGCGCTTTATCAAGTGCAATATTATTATTATTATTATTATTATAATTCATTTGTATAGCGCCCAAAGGGAACCCGATCTCTTTTTCCATGCGCTGCACATACGCATCGAGGGCTCGAGCCCACGACTTCAGCCAGACCTTGGTCGGGCTGTGCACCTTAAATGCTGGACCGAACCAGCTTTGTGATCCCCATACACAGTAGGGAGAAGGTCTGAATGTAATCATACGAGCATTTTACTCCTGAAAAACGCCAAACTCAGTTCGATATTCGCAGGAAATAGTTGGTCAAGTAATTACGGGTTCTCAGAAGAAAATTGGATCGCAGCTAGCCTAGGCCACGGCGAGGTCATCTCAAACAACACGGCCCCTTGCTTTGTTATACGCTTCGCGTTTTGAATGAACCTGGCTATGCTTCGTTCTAGGAGATTGACAGCGTGCTTTCCAAAGCTCTCATGACAACGGACGGAAAATTCAAGGGCGACGTGGAGACGATTCTTTTGATCTATTTCTCACCAGGTCATGTATAAACTCAGGCAGTCAATGCATCAGCTTGGCAGCTTTGTACAGCTTTATTCGCATCGCCGCAAGTCGCCGATAGAGGACGGAGCCTCGGAGGCGGCTCTGACGCAGCAGCTCTGCTCGGCTGCGGTGAGTGGCCAAAGAAGCGTGCTCGCCGCATCTTTCTTTTCTCTCTGCCCTGCTTCCGATGGAGGTTCGCTCGCTGTGCTGCCGCTGGCTGCAGGCGGGCTATCGACGGTGAGATTTGCTTTTCCTGAAAACCAGTGAAAAATGCCAGTCGCTCTTTTCGTCGGCGGCAGCGATGAAAGTGGAAAAAATAATATCTTCAGTTATCTGACAGTCAGTTTTCACGAATAAAAAAGTAGTGGAAACGCACGAGTAGCGACAATGCTTGTGCTTTTATGCTGCAACGATAATATTGCGTTGCTTCATTCCTAGATTTCTCCTCGCTCCAGAATCCGCAAATGCGGGAAGCCATTCCGCGGAGCCTCGTTTCAGTGGCTGAGCTCCCTGATTGTCTGAGCACGCGCATTGTGCGTATACGCACACAAAAATGAGTGGTGCTCCTGCATAAGGAGCTTGGGCTGAAGGTCAGCAAGGTCGCAAAGGTCAAGGTTAAACGACGGCGAAACTACCGGCAATGCCAAATTATATGTTCCTTTTAGCGATTGCGGGCCTTTCGTAATTTTCATTAAGCTTTAAAACCTGCAGATTTTCAGGCTTGCAAAGAGCTTTTCGGTACTTATTTGACTGCACTTCGCTTCCGCTGAGGCTACGGTAATAATCGACCAAATGTGATGTAATATTTACAGAAGCCAGTTGTAGCTGCGACAATTAAACCACAGAGTGAACACAATTAACAATTCTTCCAGAGCGGAATATTTACATATAGTGGTTGTAATGCCTTAGCTAAGATAACTATACTAAATAAATCCTAGCTGATTAAACAGACTCTTTTTGTATAGCGACAGAAGAGCCTGCAACAACATCTACTCTCCAACTGCCGACTATGGCACATCTTTTTCAGCGGTCCTGAACTGCTACTTCTATGCTACTCACTACCTCAACTGCTCTCCTAACTCCGCTATGCTTCCCACTTTCTCTTTGTTGCGTGAGACGAAGTCTGTTGGCTACCGAATGCGTACCGAAAGCCGCTTAGGCTGTGAGTGCGCTATACAAAACTCTCCTGCGTAACACCCACATGGTCTTTATGGCTTTGTGGAGTTACTGACGGAGATACATTACATTACATTACATTACATTACATTACATTACATTACATTTACGGATATCACCACCGCTTGCAGTGGCGATAAAGAATCGGCCACCGCAGGAATCGAACCCACGACCTCGGGACCGAGGTCGTGAAAGCAACCGCCAACACAGCAAGAAACGATTCTCAATTTAATGACTCTAAATTATTCAGGGGCCTACGGCAATTTTCAAAAAATCTGATTATTTTGCTCGTTTTAGTTACCAATTACGACATCAAAAGGGATCAGGAGTTCCGGGTCAAGTCTTTTGAGGAGTTGAACAAAGAATTTTGATACTATTATTAACAATAAAATAATTCAACAACACTTGGAAAAGTGCCCTCAGAGAACTCAATCTCTTTCTTCGTGCTTTAGATTTGCTGCAAAGGAAGCACACTAAAATAGTTATCAAATATCGAATAGTTATCAAATATCGAATCGTCTTTGAATACTAGCACGATAAACGTGGTTATGGGAGACATGTGCTGTGTAAAGGGTCAAGCGTAAAGGATCAGCATGCAAGTGTGGTTAGTAGCAGAATGCTCAGTGTCTGCATGCATAAGCAAATAAAGAGAAAATCACAGGAACCCATTAACTGATATGACAAATAGGTGCATTTTTAATTTCTTTTTAAATGCGGTCAAGTCAGGTCAAGTCGTGAATCAAACCGGGAGGGAGTTCTTGAGGCTCTGGGAGCATACGAGCTAAAGGCACGGAAGTCTAGGAAGGATTTTAGATTTGTGCGAGGTACAGGTAAACAATTGGATTTCGAAAAGCGAATGGTACGACGCTTAGCCTGGTGGGGCAGTAGATTTAATAGGTGCCCTGGGGCAAAAAAGGAAGGGACCTTAAAGTGAGAGACAATACCTTATATCGATGCTTTGCTTGACTGGGAGCCAATACAGAAGTGACCGAGAAGTGGCGTGATAATAATAATAGTAATAATAATATTACACTTGATTTAGCGCTCTAGTAGTGTGATGTGGCGCAGTGTGACGTGGCAACTGTGACGCTTACGACAGCCAAACCAAGCTGCAGAGTTGTGCACAAGCTGTAAGTGCTTGAGTGCATAGGCCTGTAGACAAACAAGCAGTAGGTTACGGAAGTCAAGACGGGACGTTTTAAATGCATGGACCAACTTGGATGTGCTATCCCTGTTTTTAAAAGGCCCACATTTTAGCGATTTTGTGTAGCTGAAAGTAGGTAGACTTGATTGAGGAGATGATGTGGTCGTCTAACGAATGGTAACTTTGGAATATGACACCTAGATGTCGTGCAGACTCAATGGAAGATATGCCACCTGAGCCGATTTTGACCGGCAGCCTTTCCAGTGTCTGAATCGCACTTGGTTTTGCCCATTACAACTAAACTGGATTTCTCATCGTTTAATTTAAGAAAATTTCTTTTTGCGGATGTCATCAATACATGCCGCAAGTGGTTTGAGAGATTTCGCCGTGCTGGAGGGCTGAAAGAAATCAACGCAAAAGTTCCACTGGGCGTCGTCCGCATAGAATTGAAGCCTAGATTGTGATTGGCAATCACATCGGCAAGATGAAGAGTATAAGCATTGAAAAGAACCGGACCAAGCAAGGCGCCCCGAGGTACCTCGTATTTCAGAAGTTCCTTGGATGCCTTTCTCCGTTCACATCAACGCTCTGGAGTCTCCCGCTGAGATAGGACCCGAGACCACTGCAATGCAGTGTCAGTGATGTCCAGGAAAGATGAGATGCACTCAACAATGATGTGGTGATTGATAATATTGAAATATCGAGCAAAAAAAGCAGAGATAATCTACTCATGTCTGCATTCCAAAGTAGTTTGTTGCACACCCGAAACAACGCTGACTGTGGAGCGATTCGCTCTAAAACCAGTCTGAAACTTGCTAGCAAGGATTGAAGTTTCAAGCTATGAGTTCAACTGGTCTGCCGCGACTTGTTCTAGTGCTTAGACCTTTTTGTATAGCGACAGAAGAGCCTTTACGGCTATCCCCACCGCTTGCAGTGGCGATAAAGAGTCGCCCACCACAGAAATCTAACCCACGACCTCGGGACCAAGGTCGCGAAAGCAACCATCTTACCAAGTGTGCCATCACAGCTCACTGTAGAGTAGAAAGACTGCTTCGAAGGTACTACGAAAGGCATGAAGTTGAACTCTGAGCGCTTCATAATAGCAACTCCAATTCCAGTTTTGATTGATATAGTATGTGAAAGAATTAAAAACCAGCCGGGTAGGCGTCTTCAATTGTCGGGCAGTTTACCGATTTCAGCAAAGTTTCAGTCAAGGCGATCAGGAGCGAGACTTTTTCAATTAATAAGGTCACTTATTACTAGGGGCATATTGCACATCGAGTGAGGATTCCAAATACGAGCTCCAAGTTCGGCCGCCGGGGTTATCGCGGGCCCAACGGCGACCACAAAGCTAGCTGGATTCACGGAGACGAACGAGGGAGAACGTGGCAAGCGGTTCGAGATGATGCTGAAGACGATACCAAACGAGCGGGTTAGTCAGCTGGCAGTTACTGTCAAACGATCCAGGTCTCTGCTGGCGACCCGGGCCGCATCCGTGTGGCTCCGGGCGTCCTTTGTCCTTTGTCAATGCCTGACTCACGAACCTTAGCAATAGCAACAACAACGACGTCTAGGAATGACCTGCACACACGCAGGATCATAACTAACATGCAGGTTATTTGCTGCCGGCCGCCTCTATCTAACCATGCTGCCGGCGTGAGAGAAACCACCGACCTAAGTGACAAGCCTACAGACGTCCACAGGCACATAATATCTGATGCAGTGCGGTTAAACATCAAACAGTCGGCAGGAAGCATTCTTAAATTGTAAAGTGATCAAACAAAGTGACTGGTTATGAGCGAACCAAGTGTGTTTCACAAAATGGATGGTCAAGGCTCTAGTTTCAAAGCGACCTTTCATTAGACAGCCACGTCAGCTCCACAGTCAAATCTGCCAACTTTAAGCTACTTAATATTGCCATAATTTGGGGTTGCTTAGACAGGGATACCACATCTAATTTGGTCCATGCATCCGTGACATCCTGTCTTGACTTCAGCAACTCTCTGCTTGCTGGCCTACCGGCACGTGCACTCGGGTTCTTACAGCTGGTGCACAGCTCTGCAGCTGGTCTTGTC
>WPIO01000089.1:0-55000 GCA_009760855.2 Cristatella mucedo
GACCGTAAGGTCAAGGGAGCGTGTAGTTCGTATGTATGTATTGTATGTCTGATAAGCCGCTGGTGAGCTGTAAGAAAACACCACCGAGAGGGGCTGGTGCACAGCTGTGGTTCGCCTGTGATGTGGTATAGACACAGGCCGGTAACCAGCTGGTGGATTCACCATCAGGGTCGGCCAGTGCACTGCTGCGGTCCGCCTTTGATGTGGCATGGACCAGCTGGTGGCCAGATGGTGGATTCACCATCAGGGTCGGCCAGTGCACCGTTGTGGTCGATGAGTCATCGGAGTCGACCAGGGGAGGGAGTCGTGTGAGGGCAGGGGCTGAGGGGAGCCGTTCGCTCGGGGGCTCCGTGTGTTGGGAATAAACTGTCGGTGTTGGGCATCGGCTGGCTCTCTGCTGTGCAACCAAACTACAAGCTATTTCTCGGCGGGAGCGACTGTGTGGTCCGTATAAAGGTGAGTTTGAAAGTACAACTGGTGGAAGGAAACATTTCGCAATTCGACGGCAGCGGAGACTTTGCTGAATGGCTAAATCGGTTCGAAAGATTGGCCAAGATGCAAGGGGTTGATGAATTGCAAAATTTCCTGCCGCTATTCCTTACACGTGTGGCATACGCCGTATACGATGGCGTCCCCGAGGCGGCTAAGGAAGACTACGCAACGGTAAGAAAAGCGCTGCAGGCAGCATTCTCGCCGAATCGCTTCGATGCCTACGAGGAATTCGCCTCGCGTCGCCTTGCTGAAGGTGAAAATGTGGATGGCTTTTGGGCGGACTTAAATCGGTTGGCTAGGCTGGTGGCCGGTGATTTTGTCAAATGCGCCTTTGTTGCTGGGCTGCCGGAGGCCGTAAAGAGGCACCTCCAAGCCTCATGCAACCTCGCGGAAATGCCTGCGGATGTTCTTGTCGAGAAGGCTCGCGTCATAGTGAAGGCAAACGTCAGCATTCCGAAGGCGGCAGAAAGTTGCTTCGCATCCGGTTCTCGTTCGGGATGGCCTCCCCAGGCACCGAATAACAGAGATGTTGTGTGTTTCCTATGCAAGGCGATCGGGCACTTACGCCGTGATTGTCCTTCTAAAGCGGCGCGCCGTGGTCGCGGGAGGCACTGTTACGTCTGTGGGAGCATTCAACATCTCGCTGCTAACTGCTCGGATCGGGCCGTCGTACCAAACTGGCCAAAAAACGAGTAGGGGAGAGCACGCATTACTGCGCCGGTGCTTTCCCCTCCGTTATGGCGCGCCTTCCTTCGGTGCGTGTCCTCATCGAAAACTCCGAGGTGTCTGCGCTCGTGGATACTGGGTGCTCGAGGTCCATCATTTCGGCGACGCTTGCGGACCCTGCGAGGGTGAGGCGAGCGTGCGAGGAAGTCGTGATGATGAATGGAGCCACGGCTGTCTGCAAGTCCACGTGCGTCGCTACGGACTAACCATAGTGCTGGACTGTCTTGTGTCAGATGTTCTTCCTGGTTTCGGGTTACTACTCGGTATGGATGCCATTGAACTCCTAGGCGGCGTGATTATCGGTCCTTCCGCTGGTCAAGTTGAGTTCATGTGCCAAAGGGGAGTTCCAGAGCCAGCACACCATCCCGAGGCAGCAGTAGTGGCGTCTCCTAGTGTCAAACGTGCTGTAGCATCGTCGGCCGCTGACGTACTGATTGATGACAAGGACTTCAAGGCAGTATTCCATCAGGGGCGCTGGTCAGTCAAGTGGGAGTGGACGAATCGTTGTGTCGTCCCCCAATTGACGAACCATATCGCTTCATATCATGTGGGAGAGGAAATGCGTGCCGACTACGAAAAGGAGGTGGAAGAGTGGATCGAGGAAGGCTGGTTGCAGCCGTTCGCTGGTCATTGTGGTGGCCTGATCCCTCTAATGGCCGTCGTACAGGCAAGTAAAGGCAAAGTGAGGCCCGTGATGGACTACCGAGAACTTAATCAGTTTATCTCGAGTCACACGGCTGGTGGTGATGTGTTTAGCACTAAGCTCAGAGCGTGGCGACGGCTGGGCGAGAGCGTGAGCATAATTGACCTGCGAAAAGCATACTTGCAGGTGCATGTTGATCCCGCTCTCTGGCAATATCAGGTCGTAGAGTACAAAGGCCGTCGGTACTGCCTCACACGACTAGGTTTCAGACTTAATGTCGCCCCGAAAATAATGACCGCGATTCTGACAAAGGTCTTGTCTATGGATGAGCGAGTTCGTACTGGTACCGATTCGTTTGTCGACGATATTGTTGTCAATAACAGCGTCGTCTCGAATGGTGAGGTAATCGACTTGCTACGAACATTTGGTTTGGAGGCTAAGCCGCCAGAAAGCCTCGCTGGCGGAAGGGTCCTTGGCCTTCGAGTATGCAGGCCAAACGAAGGTGAGGAGCTTCGTTGGCGCCGCGATAACGTGGTGAGCGCATTGCCTAACGCCCCATCGCGACGCCAGCTGTTTTCGTGGTGCGGGCAGCTGATCGGGCATTTCCCAATCGCAGGCTGGCTTCGCCCGGCCTGCAGTTACTTAAAGCGAGCCGCTGGCGATGTCGGTTGGGACTCAGTCGTTGGTGAAAATGTCATAGCCATGGCGGGTGAATTGATGCAGCGATTGCATGCCGACGATCCAGTTTCAGGCATTTGGAATGTGCCGAATCTGGATAGTGGCATCCTCTGGTGTGATGCCAGCAGCCTTGCTATCGGCACATGCCTGGATATAGGAGGAAGAATCGTCGAGGATGCCTCCTGGCTGCGAAAAGCTGACGACGTAGCCCACACCAATCTTGCGGAGCTGGAGGTTATCATCAAGGGCCTCAATCTGGCCATTGCTTGGTCATTACGGCAGGTGGAGATTCGGACAGATTCAGCAACTGTTCACGGATGGCTACAGTCACTGCTGGTTGGAGATAAGCCTGTACGAGCCCACGGCATGGGAGAGGCGCTTATCAAACGCAGGCTAGCACTGATAGCCGACACGGTGTCAGAGTGTAGACTGAAGGCTTCCGTAGTCCTGGTGCGATCATCCAACAATAAAGCCGACCAGCTGACCCGCGTAGCTCAGAAATGGATGAGGGCGAATGTAAGCTGTCTCGCTGTTCCACAGCAGGCGTCTTCGCCGGCGGTCGGCGTCGACCTAAAGAGTTTCCACAGCCTTCACCACTTTGGAGTTGACAGGACACTGTACCTTGCCAGAATGTGCCACCCGAAAGCTACTATCCGGCGGAAGGACGTCGAAGCCGTCGTGAAGGCTTGCCCTCGTTGCAAGTCGATCGATCCTGCACCAGTCGCATGGAGTGCAGGCGTGCTGGATGTAAGCGAGAATTGGCAGCGCCTGGCCTGCGACGTAACGCATTTCAAGGGCCAAAAATATCTGACCGTGGTAGATTGTGGACCGAGCCGTTTCGCTATTTGGAGGCGAATACCCGACGAGGGAGAAAACTCTTTGGTGCAAAATCTGGGCGAAATTTTTAGGGAGCGTGGCCCTCCGCAGCAGCTGCTCATGGACAACGGTGCGAGCTTTCGCTCAACAGCTCTTCGCAGTCTTTGCGACCGTTGGGGCGTGGAGCCCGTATACCGTTGCGCCTATAAACCCTCCGGCAACGGCATCGTTGAGCGAAACCACAGGACCATCAAGGGAATGGCGGCTCGCACGGGCAAGAACGTCCTGATGATGGTGTATTGGTACAACATCTCCCCAACAGCCAGGTTGCACGAGGAATCGGTGCCCTGCAGAAGGCTGTTCTCCTATGAGTGGAAAAGCCCCCTTTTCAGAGCACAGACAGATCAGGGCCCGAGGATTGCTCAATATGCTGTCGGCCAGCGAGTCTTTGTGAAGCCTGCCGGCGCTCGTTGCACGACCGAGTGGCCCGAGGGCACGGTAACAAGTGAGGGGCAGGGCGTGGGAATCGAGATCGACGGTGTGCGTCGCCACGTGTCTGACTTGCGCCTCGTACCAGGGCAGGAAGAAACGCCCCCTGCATCTGAAGCGGACAGAGCCGAACCAGTACAGCGGCCCAGGCGCGCGGTGACACTTCCCCGCCGGTACGACGACTATGTCCTGACCGGATAGACTTGCTTATTGCTGCTCTGTACCTTGCAGCTACATGTGTTGGTGCTGCAAACTTGTGACCTTAAGGTCAAGGGAGCGTGTAGTTCGTATGTACGTATGTATGTATATATTGTATGCCGGCTCCTGACTTGTGACCGTAAGGTCAAGGGAGCGTGTAGTTCGTATGTATGTATTGTATGTCTGATAAGCCGCTGGTGAGCTGTAAGAAACACCACCGAGAGGGGCTGGTGCACAGCTGTGGTTCGCCTGTGATGTGGTATAGACACAGGCCGGTAACCAGCTGGTGGATTCACCATCAGGGTCGGCCAGTGCACTGCTGCGGTCCGCCTTTGATGTGGCATGGACCAGCTGGTGGCCAGATGGTGGATTCACCATCAGGGTCGGCCAGTGCACCGTTGTGGTCGATGAGTCATCGGAGTCGACCAGGGGAGGGAGTCGTGTGAGGGCAGGGGCTGAGGGGAGCCGTTCGCTCGGGGGCTCCGTGTGTTGGGAATAAACTGTCGGTGTTGGGCATCGGCTGGCTCTCTGCTGTGCAACCAAACTACACAAAGTACGCTAAAGGGGCGCAAGACGATGCAGCAAGCGCGAACAAACGTGTTAGACGGTCAGTCGGCTTCCGTAGTCCCGCCGTTGTACTGACTCCGTTCAAACAGTACGAGCGTACGCCGTAAAAGATCCAGCTAGCAGAGTAGCTGCTTGGCTAGTCGGAGTCGACGTCAACCACAGTCGAGAGCTTCCGCCGTAAGACGCCAACACACGGGGGGGGGGTTACGAACGGGATACGTGGGGAACGCGGAATATACAAATCGCAACAACGAGCGTGCTATCCAGCTTCGCTCGGGCCTAGGGCACTCGTTGCCTTGCGTGCGTAGCAGCATCGCCGGAGCACGCCTGCACGAATCCTGGTGCATAACTCGGCGAGAACGGAAGCCTCCAACACCACGACTTACAGTACCAACATCTACCCAAGAGCCCCGGTGACCTCACGTCACCGCACATCCGGCCATGCCGTAGGTCCGACCCCGGCCAAGCCGGTGACCCTTACCCGCTTTACAGCCGTCCGTTCCCAACCAATGGAACCTTGCCTGGATATATATACATATATATATATATATATATATATATATATATATTTGAGATAAATATTCGGCCACGGTCGCGAAAAAAAATCAAAATGTATCTAAGAAAACTATCAAAATCCGCGCTGCGAGGTTAGTAGATTTGACAACGCCACAAACAGTAGGGAGGAAACGGTGCCTATATAGCGAAGAATGTATCGTAGAAGAACGTATCGTATATCATTCTCGACTTACGAAAATTCTACTTAAGGTCAAGTTTTTCGGCTTCTATCTATTGTGTACGTCAGGGGTGGACTTAACATAGTTCTATAGTATCCACAAACTGACGCAAACCGAGACGAAGATAGGTCGGAAAGCGAATAGCGACGGGCAGACCGCAAACAGGCACCGGCGAAAAACATGCTGAGCTAGAGCGAGAGAGAGGGAAGGAGGGAGGTATGGGGAGAGTGGCAGTGTGGGCGGGCTCGTTGGTACGCGTTAGTAGCGTAAGCCACTGGACCTCACAGCCACGTGACTGGTGCTCGCTGATGAACGCGAAGATGACCTCGCGAAAGCAGGTCCCCACGAAGCCCGTCGCTGCGGTGCATGCAACTCTATCGGGACGCAGCAGCGCGATCGATGTCGCTCGTACCTCAGAAACAAGTCCGGCACTGCATTCCTCGACGGCGATGTCAACTATTATCGCGGTAAGAACGTTTGGCAGGAGCTGCCTACTTATCATGCAACCAATGCCTAACTAAGATCTAACCCTTATAATTGAGATTGAGCCTAAGATTATGTCATATCCGGTTATCAATACTTACGATTCAGAACCGGCAAGAATCGATCGCGGCGGCCATAGTCTAAGCCGAATAGTGGCGGGCGCCCAGTGTTTCGAGAAGAGTCGCCGACTGCGGTTCCGCGGTGGCGGCGGCTCCTTGGGAGGCGGCCAAGTTAGGCAGCACTAAATCTGGAGCTCTAGAGGAGTCCACTGCGGCCCGCAGCAGCCGTCGCCGAGATACTGCGATACTGAGTGTGGATACCTGCCTAGCGGCTGGACAGTGGACAGCTCGAGCGTCGAGCGCTCGACGAGCAGTTGCTCTCCGCTGTCCGTGCGACTCGACGTCCATGCTTTGACCATTGTACGGCCCTTTGATGTCTGCTTACGGGCTGAATTATGGCCTTCGATTTGGGGCGGATACCCTACAGCGTGCATTCGTGGCTGGGTCGCACAATGAGGATAAAGTGCACAAATAGGCAGGAAGGCAGGAGTGCTAAGGCAGCTGCTGCCTGTAGCGTGCCGGCCCCAGAGAGGCCTTTTTAAGGACGCGCAGATTCGTGCCGGAGCATTTGATTCGTCTATAGGTCGGGCGTAGTATTTCCTTACTTCTCGAGCCTTCATCTGGCTCGTGCCATGCGTGCTGCATATAATCCGTGGCATTTTTCGAAACAATCGAGACAGCATAAAGTACCGGCTACTTTATCCTATTAGTTAGCCGCTAATGCTGAAGACCACTGACTTTACTTTTTTCTGCGCATACTCTCGAGCCTCGGCTCGGCATAGCGTGCAGTAAGGCTCGGAGGCAAAACTTTGCCTTTCCCGAGACAGCCAATCACATGAGTGCTGCTGGGGCACGACAGGTGCGTGACTGGCTACCAGTCAAGCAGCACATCGACTTCAAGGTTCTGTCACTCACTTTTAGGTCTCTTGATTCCTCCGCTCCAGCCAATATCTATTAGATCTACTCACTCAGAGCATGCTAAGCATAGTACCATCAGCTTTTCTGGATCTAATTGTTTAGCTACAGCTCGTACAAATCTCAAGTCCTTCGGCGACCGTGCCTTTAGTCCGATTGCTCTCAAAGCCCCGAACTTACTTCCGACTGGCGTCACGACATCCGCTGAGTTGACGACATTTAAAAAGAAGCTAAAAACGCATGCTCCCAAGGCCTGGAACTCGCTCCCGACTTGCGTCAGAACATCCCCTGACTTGACCACATTTAAAAAGAACTTAAAAACGCACTTATTTAGGACAGCATTTAGTGGGTCCCTGTGATTCGTCCTTTATGTGCTCATGCTTGGTGGCACTGTGCATGCTGCCACTAACCACACTTGCATGCTGACCTTGTGCATGTCACCCTAACCATGTTATTCATGCTGGTTATCAAGCATGATATTACTCACGATTCAATCGTGTTCCCCTTTGCAGCAAATGTAAAGTGCCTAGAAAGAGAGTGAATTCCCTGAGGCCGCTTTATCAAGTGTATTATTACTATTATTATCTATTTATCGTTTGTTTGCTTATGCATGCTGACACTTTGCATGCTGCCACTTACCATATTTGCGTGCTGACCCTGTGCATGTCACTTCTAACCATGTAATGCTTGCTTTAATTGAGTACGTTGCCACTAACATTCGATTATGCTTCCTCTGCAGCAAATGTGAAGTGCCTAGAAAGAGATTAAATCCTTTAAGGGTGCTATAACAGATGTTTTATTATTATTATTGTTATTATTATTCGGCATAGCCTGCAGTTAGCTGCGGAGGCAAATCTTGGCCTTTCCCGAGACAGTCAATCGTGGGAGTGCAGCTGGGGTATGACAGTGGCTAGATGGCAGACACACCCCTTCGGTTTGGTCGGGGGGGGGCGAGGCCCACTAGCGCTCCCCTTCCCTGAAACCCATGTGAACGGAGGATGATGCGTTTTTAGTCCTACACTATAAACGCTAACTCGGCCAAGGCGTTAACGTAGAGCCGTCCATTTACCTGCCTCCGAGAGCCAGTACAGCACTAGCCAGCTAGCTTGCTATCTGGCACAAATCTCAAAGCAAAACTGCCGCCACTTGACATTGGCTGTTTAAAGCGTCTAAGCTATAGACTTAGACATATCCGGTTACTACTAATAGTTATAATTCAGGAACCACTAATCTCAAGAATTGTCAGTCTGACCGTTTTACCACGTACACATCCCAGCGTGAAATGGGAAGAACTGTATGTTAAACGCCACATTTGGAAGCAAGAGTCCGATCACCGTTGGCAAGGACGCGTAACTCCTTGACCATACAAACTAGCTGTATTGCTATTGTCGAGGCAGCCATTCATATCAGAGTCGTCGGATTTCAAGGCAGTTGCAGTTGACCGCGACAACCGCATTCAAGCTTTAGCCACTGACTTGGAACTAGAGACCGATTACGCAGTAGTCCACAATAAGCAGGCTTTTATGAGCAGGATGATATTCAATTATGCAAAATGTTGCATACATGACTTCGGACCTAGCTTGTGGATAACGAGCAAGTAGTTGGACCTTCTCTTTTGATAAGTCTACCTGTCGGTGAGTCATTGTGCTTCGCGTTGGCTGCTACAAGATTGGAACAAATCTGCCCGAGACTCATTGGGAACTGAACACAATGCAAGCAATCCGTTGTGCTTTTACTGTGCTAGGAGCGGTATCGTCTGCAGTGCCGTCTAACACGCCCAACCGTAAGGACCGGGCTCCGAAATGCCGTCTTCGGCGTTTCCGTTTGGTCCTTAACATTTGTGTTACGGACGTCGGCTCTACGCACATTGCACGAGTTTGTTCCTGTGCGAGCTAGTGAGAGTTACGGGGATGCAGCGCTGTTATTTGTCTTTGCACTGGTGCCATTTGCCTCGCTGTGGTTGCATAATAAGCCCCCCCCCTTCGCTTCCTGCACAGGAGCATCCGAAGCAGCAGCTGCCGAACTCGGAAACGCGGCCATGGCTCGCTGGAAAAAACCGTCGGTTACCGATTAGTTCACAGCCTGCAACGTATTATAGATTTTAAGTATATCTTCAGTGGCATGGGTCGGTGGGATCGTGAGCTTGGCGGCGACGTTCGGACTGACGCACGAAGGTTATTCAAACTGACAACAACAATGAAAGTACTTGCTCATTTAACATACGTTTTCGTAGCGTTGGGAGTCGAAGCGTTGGAAGAAGTAGAAGAGCGAGCGCAGCCGGGGCAGCCGAGCCGACTTTTGAGCCGTACAAGAGGTGGAGAGGGGAGAGCTGTACGACTTCTACTCGCAAAGACGAGCCGCAGGGCTAAAATGCTGATTGTAACTTAATGTCACTGCTTATCGATGGAAGCGGGAAGTTTGTAATAGAACATCGCAACGTTTAAACTGTAGCGAGTTCGCCTAAGCTACTTGTCGTCACAGCCGAGTACCAACAGCAGGTAGCCCAGGGAGCTCTACGTCCTCGGCGTTTATCGTCGCGGACGATTCCTTTCGTCGCTGCAAACAGCTCGACAGTCACCAAAAGCTTTCAGCAAGTTTCTGCGAGCAGAGATTTGCACGATCGAGTTCCCTACTCGGCGTTGGGCTCGAAATCATTACCCGCTTGCTAGTCCGTGAATGTCGTCGTTTCTAGAAAGTGCAACGAGTCGCCGTCAGCCGAGTTTCAGTTATCAGACGAGAGCTGCATTTATGCATTGCCACCATCGCCGGTGACATCGTTAGCTCGAGCCATCCGAACCGAATTTCGAATCGATAGCAAGTGTCGGGCAAGCATTTCCAGCAGCTGCCCTGCATCGGTGCTGCAGTGACCGCCATACCATCTCTGATGCCCCGCCAGTTTCACGTCGGTTTCTATTGATCCTGACATGGTGAGCACGCACAATCCTCCACTTCCTGGTTGGCACCCGGCACTTCTCTGGTTATTTATTGCCTTCACCGAAGTACTCACACTGACTGGGGCTTTTGCAGATAGCAGCATCAATCGGCATGTAATCAATGATAGTAGTGATGCTTGCCTTAACCTGCTAGAGCAAGATCGAAAAAAAAGTTACTCTTCTCACAGCTAAGGAGCAGAGTTTGCACAGAATAATTCGAGTGCGAAAGGCCCCGAAAGATTGAATTGCAGTTTCCAATTTTTCGATGTTATCTGGCGGGCATGACACGGGTGTAACCAATGTTACTCACCTTTTGCCGCTACCGGTGTGGTGCTACTGCTACTGAATTATCTTACCCGCGGAGACTTGACATTCGTGTGCTGAACCAAGGTTCCTCGACATTACTAGCGATTCTTCCTTCGATCAGGTTGCTGTCAGACTAGATAACACATGACCACACTGCGAGCTGCTTGTAACCTCTGCTAGTATTCCATGCACGTGTACATTATGAGCTGCTTGCTACTTGGATCTAGTGACTTAGTTCTAATTCTACCTCTAGCGTGTCGCTTTCGCTCACAGCCTGTCCGACATCTTTCAGCATTCCGAGTCGCCAAAAGCAAACTCGGTTCACATTAAGCTTCATCTTTGATTCCTAATTGGCCATATGGGCAAGAAAAACTTCTAAACTAGCAAATAGGTTCCTGTCCGGCTTTAGGGCTAATCACACGTTAGAGTAAGCACTGCTTCGAGTGTATAACGACCTTCTCAGAAATGCAGACTTAGGTACAGTCTCGTTGATTGTTTTGCTGGATCATTCAGAAGCTGTTACTGTTTATGATCACTGCGTCCTTCTTGAGCCCCTCTCGTTTCGCCGGGACATCACTGGCACTTCACTGGAATGGTTTAGGTCCAATATCACACAGGTATAGCTATGAGTCATCTGCATAAAAAGAAAGCTTAAATTGTGTTTGAAGGTTACGTTGGCGAAAGGAAGGTAATTAATGGTGAAAAGAAGAGGACCCTGGGGTAACAGATCCTTGGGCAACCCACACTTTAGCGGCTCATTGGATGACTGTCACCCGTTGATATCAATGCACTTATATTCCAGTAGCTCAACTCTCTCAATTGCTTTGGTGCATGTATTGCTGGCATTCGCACTTGGATTGCAACACACGTTCTTTACTTGAAGTTGGATGACGATTAAACCATCTTATTATCCGTGGGCAAATCTAATGCCATAATCAGAAATTGGAAAACATACCCCTCAAAATGACCTCATATCTACTGTAACTTCTTCACGCAATCTGGGTGTTCTGCTCCTAATAAGACCTTGTACTACATCAGCTCGACGGGGTTAAGTCAACTTGCTTTCAGCTACCTAACATTGCAAACATTCTGGCCTGCTTAGATAGGGATTCAATATTCAAGTTGGTCCCTGCATTTGTGACAACCGTTTTCGACTTCAGTGACTCACTACTCACAGGTCATTCAGACTGGGCTATAATGCGCTTATAGTTGAGGTGCAACTCTGCAGCTAGACTTGTCTGTCAGGAACGTTGCAGATACCCCATTATACCACTTCTCACTGATCTGCACTGGCTCCCCATCAAGCAGCGGGTCTGACTTTAAGGTTTTGTCACTCACTTCTATCCTTTGCATGCTTCTTGCAGACCTGTGCATCCTATCAATAGCCAATTGTCATGCTTACATTACAGCCTAGCTAAAGTGCCTAGAAAGAGATTGAGTTATCTTAAGGTGCTTTACAAATGTCTTATTATTATCATGTTATTGTAAATGAGTGTCGGTAGTCCAAGCCTAGTATCTGTGCTCTGTACGGCTGCATAAATCGCTCAGCAGGTCAAGTAAGTAGCTGGCTCAAAATCTCAATCATAATCGCTTCTCTATAATAGTAATAATATATTTGTATAGCTCAATCAGAGAGCTTAATCTCTTTCTAGGCACTTTACATGTGCTACAAAGGAAGCATGATCGAATTTTAGTGGTAGCATGCTCAATGTCAACAAGCATGACATGGTTAGAGGTGACATTCATAGGGTCAGCATGCAAATATGGTTAGTGGCAGCATGCACAGTGTCAGCACGCATAAGCACACAAAGGATGAATCACAGGGATCCACTAAATACTGTCATAAAATAGGTGCGTTTTTAATTTCTTTTTAATTTGGTCAAGTCAGGGATGTCGTGATGGGAGTCGGGAGTGAGTTCCAGGCATTGGGAACATAAGAACTAAATGCGCGGACTTGAGGTTCGTACGAGATGTAGCTAAACGAATAGTCCAGAAAAGCAGGTGGTACGATGCTTAGCCTGGCGGGGGGGGGGGGGGGAGAAGATCTGATAGAAAGGCTGGAGCCAAAATATGAAGAGACCTAAAAGTGAGTGACAAAACCTTGAAGTTGATGTACTGCTTGACTGGTAGCCAGTGAAGGTCGGCAAGAAGAGGGGTGATGTGCAACTCAACGCATACGACATCCAAGCCTAGCTGCGGAGTTGTGCACCAGCTGTAAGCACCTGACTGCACAGGCTAATAGATTAGGAAGCAGTGAGTTACAGAAGTCGAGACGGGATGTCAAAAATGCATGGACAAATTTAGATTTACCACCCCTGCCTAAACAAGCCCGAATTTGAGTAATGTTACGTAACTAAAATTAGGCAGACTTGACTGTGAAGCTGATGTGGTCGTCAAATGAAAGGTCACTTTGGAACAGGACACCTAGGTTTCGTGCAGATTCAACAGAAGATATGCCGGCAGAGCCAATTTTGAGTGTTAGGTTTTCCAATTTCTGAATCGCACTTGGTTTGCCCATAACTTGTAAGTTAGTTTTATCATCATTCAGTTTAAGAAATTTCGTTGCCATCCGTATGCAGATGTTATCAATAGATTAAGCAAGAGAGTTGAGAGAATTCGACCTGCTGTAGGGATGAAAGCAAAGGTACAAATGAGTGTCATCTGCATAGCAGTGAAATCTTGGGTTGTGCCTGGCGATTACATCGGCAAGAGGGAGAGTATCAACAAGAAGAATTAGATAAATAGGATAAAAAAGAATCGGACGATCAAACCCAAAGAGCCTTGGCAGCTTTCACCAGAACTTGCAGCAGGCAGTAGCTAATTGCCAGTGCAGGATTCAGCCGGCTTGTGAAGTTCGGGCAAGCTACCAGTGGGCTAAGACCAGGTTCTATTTGTATTCCAGCATGAGCCTCAATCAGCGACACCAGATATATCATCCTTTTAAGATCTTCCAGAATGTCGCTTACCACATGAGCAAGAAAGTTTATTAAAGTCAAAACAATCACACGACCAATCAGATTTCCTACTGTATGCGATATTTCCACAATCGCTAGTGCCGATCTAATTTATATCCTTTTCCTACACTAGTCAATATAATATAGCTCGCTGTTGCCTGAGAAGTCAGCGACAGCAAAGTTGCATCAGAAGTTTCCGTTGATTTGGTTAAGCAAAGGGTAGAAATGCTTGATTTTCACAGGCATCTCGCACGGCAGAGCAATAATATCCGACACTCATGAGAGCAGACCACTTAAAAATACATACCGGTGCACGAGCAGCAGCACGGCTGCAGACTGAGCCAGCTATCTAAATACGGCACACGTGCAATAGCCAATCGTAAATATATTTACACGCATTCGCATGATCGTAGTGGAAGGCTACAAGTATCAGTGCGACTAATAATAGCTAGCTCAGACAGCAAAGGACGGCAATATAACACATACAAATGCTACTGCGTTCTGGACGCGGTTCTGAAGGCAATGGAGTAGCACAGTCACTTTCTTGGGTCCATCTTCCAGGCAGTCAAATGTCCTCAGACTAATAGTACACATCAAAAGCAAAAAATTTTCTTCGAAGAAGGCAGCAACTACACTTAATAAGAAAACTGTCTTACACGATGACCAGCCTGATCATTTTACAAAAATCGAAGCAACAATGGCCAAGCAATGGCATCGGACAGATGCGCCACAGGATGCCAACATTTTCAATTGCTGGAAAATCCAATTCTCGTGATGATGGGAATCGCTGTGCTGATCCAAGCTTGCAAAAAGCTGCCGTTCCCTTGAGAATTGGCACAGTGACCTTCAGAACAGCGACAGTTTAGTAGGCTGCGATTTCGGCTTGACCATTTTGTCCAGCTTCGATTGGCCTGCATTAGAGACCAGCATCTTCATGGCCATGTCGTTGTTGCAGCTGACAGCCAGCTCGTAAGGTGTCTCGCCTTTCTTGTTGGTTACCTTTGTGCTAGCACCGGTGCTGCAATCGAGACAAAGCAGTCGTGCCCTCTGCTACGTAGCTGGCAAGAAACCGAACTTCAGAGCATTCAGCGAGTTAAAATTGCCAAAAACAACGGTCGCAGAGGTCGTTATTCTGCATAAATCAGGCATCCGGTTATTCAGGTGAACGTCGAGAAATGGCCTTGACCATCGATTGACAGCAGTGTACAAGCCAGCTTCGATTATCCCACACTCCCCAATTGCTTACTCAGCCTCATTTTCTAGACGAGGATGCTGGTAGATGGACTATCGACACACGCACTATCACAATCCCAGAACGTGCTTCCTGCTGCAACTTTCAAACGGGAGCAAGAGCCAGATCTCGCAGCAAAGGCGAAAAGTACGAAAAAGAAATACGATGTTCTGAGGAAGCAAAGAAAGAAAACTGCCGGCCAGCGGATTCATGTCCACGGCGAGTAGATATAGCTCCAGCCGTCAGTCTGCAGAGATATAGCAAACTGGGACAGAACGGGCACCGGCTCGGGCAAGCTCCGGTATTGTCTTATGAACTTTAGGTTATGGCCGCGAATTCCTGCGCATTGACATATTTAAGCTGGCCAGCAACCTCTCTATAAAAACTAGATCACGACATTCCATGAATTAGCAGTTGATGATTATCAAAATAAGTTGATCAAAATTCCAGCAGGGTTTTGGTGATGAACTGTGCTTGTCTTAGGGTTTGGACAGGAATGAACATATGGCTTACGGGTATGACAGTTCAGCATCCTGTTGATGCATGCAGCAGCTGCTGTTCAGAGCTGCTGGTCAGTGTCTAACCGGTCATAAAAGTAATCAAGGAACCCTTTTACCAATTGCTGCAGTAACATGTTGGTTATCCAGAGGTAACAAGAGGCATGTCACAATTTTTAAAATCTTGTAGGAATGAGACAGATAAGAAGAGCTAACGTCTGGTTGGTCTCTTTTCAGAATGGCAGCGGCATGAAGCAGCCATGTGTGCATGTGTGTGTGTGTGTGTGTGTGTGTGTGTGTGTGTGTGTGTGTGTGTGTGTGTGTGTGTGTGTGAGTGCGTGTGTGTGTGTGTGTGTGTGTGTGTACGTCATGATCGTGAGTGACTGTGTGTGAGTGACTGTGTGTATGTATTAATGTATGTGTGTATATGTTTCTATGTATGTGTAAGTGCCTCTAATACCTGCTGGATAACAGGCCGTATGAGCATTAGGCACTTTTGGTGAAGAAAAACATCTCTGTATATCATATTTGTATGCATATTCTTCGTCTGCTTAGAAATTTCTAAAACGACGTTTTCTACAGGCATAGTATATAATATCCTCAAAGGAATACAGCATATCCATAAGTTTTTGGCTGGGATGCATGAGACAAAAAGTCACATTATTAACTGCTTTATAGGCTTATTCACTTCTCGATTAAGATACCTGTTTCTCCATGCTGAAACGATTGATAAAGTTAGGAAAGAATCGCAAAACGAGAAATAAATTATGTATAAAATTAGTAAACAAAATTATTGGCTGATTTAACAGCCTCATTTGTGTAGCGGCAGAGGAGCCTCGGTGACTATCACCACCGCTTGCCGTTGGCATAAAGGATCGCCTACTGCAGGATTCGAGCCCACGACCTCGGTCGTGAAGAGCGAGCAACCTTACCTCCTGGGCTATCATGGCCCATACGTACATACTGTGCATCCAAATGAAAAAGTAACAAGCAAGATGATATGGTTTCTGGTGCTGAAATCGGTGTGTACACTCGAACACAAAAGTATTTGGAGGGCCTAGGCTTACTTGACAAACAGCTTTTCTTAAAGCCTCCAACTAGACTGGAGCCGAGATATAGGTTTTTTCTGGTGCCTAAATGTGAATTGCCATAATAAAGGAAAAAATCATGGACAATGTGTCCAAAAACTATCCAAGAACCCTTTAAAAATCATTTTAAAATGGTGGTATTTGCAATAATAGAGCATTGAGAGAAATTACCCTTCATCAACTCACGCCAAAACGATAAGGCTGAACAGCAGCTGGAATCATACAGCCACCATTTGAGCATTATTTTATTTACTTCGCAGGAAAAAGCCCAGCAATCATGCCGATGGTCACAACATTTAAAAGCTTTGTGAGAGATGACATTGTGGCACTGTGAACCACTGAAGTATGGGGTACCTCAGGGCTCCTTGCTTGGTCCCGTTCTTTTCACGGTTTTTACTCTTTCTCTTGCCGATGTGATTGCCAGGCATAATAGGGACTTTGACTACTATGCAGACGATACTCAGTTACACCTTTGCTTTGATCCCTCCCAGCCTTCGAGCACCTCGAATTCTCTCAACTCCCTTGCTGCATACATTGATGACACCTGCATATGGATGGCAGCAAACATTCTTAAATTTAATGATGATAAAACTAACTAACTTACTAGTTTTCGGCAAACCAAGTGTGATTCAGAAATTGGAAAACCTAATGCTCAAAATCAGCTCAGCCAGTATATCTCCTGCTGAATCTCCACGAAATCTAGATGTCCTGTTCCAAATAACCTTTTATTAGACGACCCCATCAGCTCCACAATCAAGTCTGCCTGCTTTCAGCTTCATAACATTGCTAAAATTCTGGTTTGTTTAGGCAGGGATATTAAAACTCGGGCTTGCTTAAAAAAAAATAATAATAGTAATACATTTGATATAGCATCCTCAGATAACTCAATCTCTTTCTAGGTAATTTACATTAGCTGCGATCCAATGGTTAGTAGTAGCACACTCAATAAACAACAATAATAACATGGTTAGGGGAGACATGCACAGGTTCAGCATGCAAGTATGGCTAGTAGCAGCATGCACAGTGTCAGCACGCATGGCGTGACTACTGGCGTCATATCTGTTGACTCTTGGACATTTAAAGAAAAGCTAAAAACGCATCTATTTATTTCAGCATTTAGTGGGTTCGTGTGATTCATCCTTTGTGTGTTTATGCATGCTGACACTGTGCATGCTGCCATTAACCATATTTGCATGTTGACCCCACGCATGTCACCTCTAACCATGTTATGCTTGTTGACATTGAGCATGCTACCACTAGCCATTCGATCGTACTTCCTTTGCAGTACATGTAAAGTGCCTAGAAAGAGATTAAGTTATCTGATGGTGCCACAAAAATATTTTATTATTATTATAATCGTTTGAGAAAGAAGTTTGTGGAGACACAGTCAACGGGCGATTATATGGAGCTGGTCTGCATTCTCAGATCGCTAAGAGAAAACCACTGCTGTTCTTGAATATGGCGAGCCATTTACAGTGGCAAAGGTTGGGATAATAACAAGAAATATAACAATAATAATAATGATAATAAGACATTTGCATAGCATCCAAGAGAGCTAAATCAATGTTTAGGCACTTCACACTGCATGACGTGGTAGTATGTCAATTGGTTAGTGACAATATGCAGTGTCAGCATACGCAAGCGCACAAATAACAATTCACACATGGACCGAACAAATGCGCTGAGAGGAACAGTTGGGTTTGTCCACAGGACTGCTGAGAGTGTAATAGAATTGTATGGAAGGGGCTGCTTCAGCAGAAAATGGTATCCTAGTCCGGCCCCATATACCAGGTGCCACGACCCCAGATGTCTACTTTGAACTTCTTCAGGACGCAGGACTCCAAGTGCAACGTCACTTGGAGTGAATTAAGTATTCAAGCATGACGACCTAAATTTCGCAAAGTTCGGTTGCCATTCTAAGTGAAGGTTGTAGCCTGGCCAACTCAGTCTATGGACTGTAACCCAATCAAGCACTCGTGGAATAAAGTTGAGTTAAGGCAGCTGGTCTTGTATGACACACACTTGTTATCGTGTGCTTTTTATCCACTCGAAAGAAGCCCAGAGCCTCCTTTGATGAAGGAGCTGCAGTGGCTTCCAGGAGATCAGCAGATTCAGAGTAGAATTTTTATGCTGGCCCCACAAGGCCCACCACGGCTTGGCTTCTTCATTCCCTAGCAGAACTGCAGCATCAGTTTCAGCCCCCTCGTGCCCTCAGGTTCTCTTTGGACAATGCAATTAGCTGTTCGATTCCTCTGCTTAAATACCGTAGGGGGACAGAAGCTTTTTCTCTGCAGGTCCTAGGCAATGGAACTCACTTCCACAATTCTTAGGCAATGACATCTCTCTTGCTGCCGACTATGGCACATCGTTTCCAGCCGTCCTGAGCTGCTACTTCCATGCTGCCCACTACCTCAACTGCTCTCCTGACTCAGCTATGCTTATCACATTCTCTTTGTTACGTGAAATGAAGTCTGTTGGCTACCCACATGTGTACCGAAAGCCGCTTTGGCTTTGAATGCGTTATAGAAAACTCTCCTGCGTAACACCGACTTAGTCTTTGTGGCATTGTGGAGTTATAGTCAGAGAAACATACACTAAATTATGGGGCACCTAGATGCTGACAGGCATACTCTCTACTTTTACGTCTTGTCGGCCTTGCAACTGCCGCAATTGCCGCCTCTTTCTTCTTCTTCGCAGCCTGAGCCCATGCTTTCGGCCGATGCTTTCGAGGGTTTGATTATCTCCATACCTACTTTCAGCTACATACCATTGAAAAACTTCGGGCCTACTGATGTAAGGATTCTACAGCCAAGCTGATGAGAGTATTTTCGACATCTTATCTACACTTCTGTTACTCACTACTCGCAGGTCTTTCTACCTGTGCGATGAGGCGCTTACACTTCGTGCAAAACCATGCAGCTAGGTTTGTATGTCGTTTATCTTGCAACAGCCACATTATACCACTTCTCGCCAACCTGCACTGGCTCCCCATTAAGAAGCGCATCAATAATTCAATGTAATGCAACTTTTAGGTTCATTTTTTCATTTAGGTTCAGTTTTTAGGTTCAACTTTTAGGTTTTTTTCAACTTCATACTCTTGCTCCGCCTTAATTGTCTGAAATACTTATCGATCGCGCTTCGAATTATGCAACACACTATTCTGGATCAAATCTTTTAGCTGCGCCTTAAACAAACCTCAAATACTTTGTAGACTGAGCCTTCAGTTCGAATGCTACCAACCCTGTAGAGAGCTCACTCCCTCTTACATGTTCTCACATACTCTTACAGTTAAGTGCATGCATATATATATATATATATATATATATATATATATATATATATATATATATATATATATATATATATATATATATATATATATATATATATATATATATATACAAAATTGACATGTGTGATCCATAATAACCACCTGGTAAAACAAGTAGGTCCTCTTATGGTAAGATAAGCCAAAGAGCTTTCGAAAAGGGGCAGCATTGTGCAATGAACACGTACCAGTGCAAGCTACCTGTGTGCTATTCCAATTGCAGTACTTTGAATGCACATTTGGTACTCGGCATGATGGCACACTAGGTAAGGCAGTTGCTCTTCACGACCTCGGGACCGAGGTCGTGGTTTAGAATCCTGTGGTGGGTGATCCTTTATTGCCACTACAAGCAGTGGCGATAGCCTTTAAGGCTACGTGTGTGTGTGTATATATATATATATATACACACACACATATATATATATATATATATATATGCATGTGTGTGTGTGTGTGTGTGTGTGTGTGTGTGTGTGTGTGTGTGTGTGTGTGTGTGTGTGTGTGTGTGTGTGTGTGCGCAACTATGCTTCTATAACATGCATGGAAAATCGTCGAATGACATGAGACCGTGCAGACAGAGAAGTTTTAGCGCATATTTCAACCACCGCTTACAGGTACAGGCCATGTGTGAGTCCGAGGTTTCTTGCAGATCACTAGTTAAATGAACCACACAGCTACTAGCATGAATAAGAATCGGTTCTTTGAGGCAGGCACATCCTGCCCCACATTCAAAACTACTGGTACAGGCCATGGGGCACTGCTAGCGTGTGCACCAGCGTGTGCTGACAGCACACTGTCAATGCTCTGTCGACAATGCCTCAATTTGCATCCTTACAACTAGTCGAACATTCACGAAAACACAGCAACGCGGCCATCGATGCCATGGACGCCATTCGCTCAGTGTGCTCACCGGAGCAGCATAGCTGATATAGCGAGCATGTATAGCTTGTTCCAGTGTGCTGCTGAGACATATAAAACCTGAAGCAAAGCCTCTCGACCACTCAGCAAACCACTCGACTTACCCAAGGAGAGTCTCCAGTACTTCTTTGCCAGCAAACCCTAACCCGACTGCAGCATGCAGGGCTGTGCTCCCATTTCTGAAAAACAACAATGAGCATAGTAATGCACGCGCTGGCAGGGCATGAAAAATTCATCCCGCTAAACCACCTTAACAGTAGTGGCAAATTTCAATCGCTTAAAAATTTCGTGAAACAAAGCTAGAAAAGCCTGCTGCGACCGTAACAACTGCCAGCGTCTGGTACAAAGTGTCGTACCTTGCCAGAGTGCCTGCAGATTCTATCACACAGCTCTTGCTGCAACGTGTCTGAGTACTACCGGACAAGGAATGATGGAAAGCCGTAGAGAATATTCTCAAGGAAATCAGCGGATTTAAATATTCGGAGTACATTCATCTGAACTTAAGTTCCACTTTAGTGCAAAACTACTAATTTTCGGCGTCATCCAGCAAAAAGGTAACCGAGAACGTGCTTCTGCATGCGTAGCTTTTTAGCCATGTCACATGCGATGAGACTGTCCCAAAATCGAGAAAGATCCACACATGATGAAAAAACTGCATATAAGATAGGCAAAAAGCCTGCAAGCACACACGCTGCTTAATACTCCTATGCTGCCATCCTCCTTGTCAGTCTGGAGCATGCATCTCTGAGAAGGCTTCTTTGAGTGCTATACAAATGTTATCTAGTTGTGTTAATGACAGAAAGGTCATCAGCTAACACTCAAGGCACAGTAGGAACTACAAAAGAGCTACGAAGAAACTAACAGTAGGAAGTACCAAACTGACGATACATGGATTGAGTGGCTCAGATTTCTGCTTGAACAGCTTGCTACACAGGGATATCTTCCCTTTCAGCTAAACGTATCCTTGTACATAATGATACACATTTGCTCGCTACACTGGGCTATCTAAGCTTTTGCAATAATAACGGCCAAGACTGCACAAGTTTGGCTCAGCTTGGTTCCTCGAATCATGGGATCATTATCTGCGACGGTCGTGCAACCAAGCGCCAGCTAAGCTGAAGCAACTTCGAGCCAATCAATAACGTGTCCAGGTCGAACAAAGCACCTTTAAGGTCCATCCAACAAGGCCAAGGACACTGCTACTGCCATCTCACTAGCTGCACACTTGCATACCCTCTTGGGCAGCCTCAGTCCAAAGGGATATCAAGGTCCATCGAACATGGCGAAAGACATTGCTATCTGCTTTTCTGCCATCTCACTGGCTGCACACTTGCATACCCTCTTGGGCAGCTTCATTCCAAAGGAATATATAAGTGCACGATGGAGGCTGAGGAGAACCTTCGACCTTTTAGGCTAGCTCAAATCAAATCATGGTGTTACCGAGTGTGGCCTGCACTAGTCAATATTAAGAAGCATTCTGCCTGCAACCCTAGGAATAGCCTATGCTGTTCTGAGCTTGCGGGGGGGGGGGCAATATTAGCAAGCCACATATGCACAGATAGCTAGTGGGCTGTATGCTTGAAGAAGTTGTGCTGGTCGTCCCACCAGACTTGCAGAATTAGTAAGCCAGGCCGACCTGGTCCACCGTGCCTACAGTCACAAGCCAGTAAGTGGGCCTGGTTCACACCTGGAAACTGCCATAACCATGCCGATTTGGTGAGAGGTTTGAGGGATGCAGCTCATCGGCCACGAACAAGGTCAAGGTCATAATGTAGAGGCAGATGGTATTCGGAATGTGCTGAAGGTGTTCATTTGCTACGTCTTGTGGCCAGCCGTCTGTGGTCGTTTGGCAGTGCCGCGGTTAAAAAGAAGCTAAAAACCCACTTGTTCTCACAGCATTTCCTGGGTCCGAGTGAATTGTCCTTTGTGTGCTTTATGCATGCTGACACTGTGCATTTTATCATTAGCCAATAGACATGCTTCCTTAACAGCAGATGACAAGTGCCCTTGAAGAGATTTAGTTCTTTTAAGGGGCTATTCAAACGTCTTATTAGCATCGTTAATATTAAGTATATATGCATCTCCATCTGTAGCTCCATAGAGCCACAAACACAAAGTGGATGTTATGCTGTCGAGCTTTCTTAGCACACTCAGAGCCTAAGCTGCTTTCGATGGGCAAACGATGGCCAACAGACTTAATCTGACGCAAAAAAGCAGGTTGCTTATTCAGGAGGACAGTAAAAAAATGTGAGTAACATAGCATAGACGTAGCAGTACAGGAGGGCTGGAAAACATGTGTACTAGAGTCGGCAGCAGGAGAGACGATGTCTTTGCTTAAGACATACAGAAGCAAGTTCCACAGTCTAGGACCTGCAGAGCAAAAGCTTCTGTTGCCAACGGTCTTTGAGTGAACGAATGCAGCAGCTAATTTACTGTCCTGAGAAGACTTAAGGGCACGAGGAGGCTGAAGCTGGGTATCAAGCAGTTCAACAGTGCAGCAGTTCAGCTAGGTATCAAGGAGCCGACCTATGGCAGTCCTTATGCGTCAGAATGAGAGCTGTGGCCTGTATCTTTTGATCAACAGTGAGCTAGCAAAGCTAGCTGTCCTTATCATTTAGCAAAGGAGGCGCGTACCGGATGACTTTGTTGCATTAACCAAAAGCTCCAACCATAATCATGACTTACTGTCACGTAGAAAATACTTTTTCCGAAGTCCTGCCAATCACAGGCAGAGTCAGGAATTTCCTGTAGGGGCATGACGACGACAGTGAAATTAAAGAAAACGGTAGGCAAAGCGAAAGTGAAATCAATGGAAAGTTATAGCTCAGAATCAGTGTTTATTCGGCAAGTACTAGGCGGTTGCTCGTCGGCTGGAAGTAAGACATAATTTCGTCGTTGGTGACGGTCACAGCAATGTCCTTCTCGAGATATAACAAAAAACGGCCCCGCCGTTGGCCGGCCCCAGCTCCTGTCCAGGCCAGACATTCTGTAGGTGGCAGCTCAGGTCGCTTCCCGATTGCTCTGGGGGGAGCAGGAGCAATTGCCCCCTGCCCTTCCCCTGGCTCTCCTACGGCTGCCATGCTACTGAATTACAGTTGCCCCAACAGAGCAGGCAGAGTCAGGGAGCTAGTAGGACCTGTAGCCTCTGCAGTAAGTAGTCTCCAATTCTGGACAGGGATCGAACATGACGATTTGCCATACAGGCGTTCTTGGAAATAACTTTTAAACTTCAAGCAGTCCTCGAAGAGGATGTCACATAAACTACGAGCACTCGATGACAGTCCCACTATATGACACCCTCTATTATGAGAGCAGGGTCCCTCATTACAGCAACTGAGAAACTGAATGCTTGCCTTGCCGATATTCGATCCTGGATGTCGGAAAACTTCCTGAAATTAAATGACGATAAAACCGAACTGCTTCTCATAGGACACCCTAAGCGTGTGGCTGGATTAAAAGGCTTTGCTGTTCTAATAGGTGATGCTATTGTGCGACCTTCACCCCATGCTCGTAATCTAGGTGTCGTGTTCGACAGCTGCCTCAACTTCAAAAGCTTCATTCAGAAGACTGCCTCTACAGCTAGCCATCACATCCGATCCCTATCCAAGATTAGAAGCTGTCTCCTACAGTGGCTTGTAAAGAATTTAACTAGCTCTTTAGTTCTGTTTCGGCTTGATTATTGTAATTCCCTTTTGGCTGGGCTACCAAAGAAAGCTATTATGCCACTACAGCGGACTATGAATATGGCTGCAAGGCTGGTCTTCAAGTCCCAGCGGTTTGAGCATGTGTCACCTTTGCTGGAAGAGCTAGGATGGTTGCCGGTTGAGCAAAGAATACAGAGCAAAGTTCTTACGCTGACCCACAAGGCCCGCCACGGCTTGGCTCCTTCGTACCTAGCTGAACTGCTGCATCAGTTTCAGCCTGTTCGTGCCCTCAGGTCCTGTGTGGACAATAAATTAGCTGTTCCATTCCTCCGCTAAAAGACAGTTGGCGACAGAAGCTTTAGCTCTGCAGGTCCTAGACTGTGGAACTCGCTTCCACAATTCTTACGCAACGACATCTACTCTCCAACTGCCGACTACGGCACATCTTTTTCAGCGGTCCTGGACTGCTACTTCTATGCTACTCACTACCTCAACTGCTCTCCTAACTCTGCTATGCTTCCCACTTTCTCTTTGTTGCATGAGACGAAGTCTGTTGGCTATCGAATGCGTACCGGAAGCCGCTTAGGCTGTGAGTGCGCTATACAAAACTCTCCTGCGTAACACCCACATGGTCTTTATGACTTTGTGGAGATACTGAAGGAGATACATTACATTACATTACCAGCTTATAGTTTATCATGAGTATTTGGATAGCTGCACACTCTCACGCCAAGCACAGCAAGCCATCCATGGCACATGAAAACTTTGGTCAGCAAACTTTGATGGCTCTCGATGTCCTCATCTAATAATAATAATAATATTAATACATTAGATACAGCACCCTCGGAGAACTCAGTCTCTTTCTACGAACTTTAAATATGTTGCAAAGGAACCATGGTCGAATGGTTAGTGGTAGTGTGCTCAATAAACAGCAAGAATAACATGATTAGGGGTGACATGTACAGGGTCTGCATGCAAGAATGGTTAGTGGCAGCATGCACAATGTCAGCATGCATAAGCACATAAAAGTCGAGTCCCAGGGACCCACTAAATGCTGTGCTAAATAGATGCGTTGTTTAGTTTCTTTTTAAATCAAGTCAGAAGATGTCGTGACGCAAGTCGTAACTGACCTCAATGGCAGCTAACTAGCAAGTGAAGAGCCTGGAAATGAACCGAAATGCCCAAAGAGCACAGCAACCCGAAGGGTACTTGATTCGGTTGATCAGCAAACAGTTAAACACTACAAGCACGACTGAGTAGCTCTGCTTGCTTTATGGCCATGCATGCAAGCCTGGGCATGCCATCACCTAGCTGCTGGCTGCAGCAGCAACCTAGCAGCTGCCTAGCAACCAAGCAGTCAACACATGGCTGCATTCAACCAAGCAGATATTAATGCTAGCGATCGAAGCAGTGTTATCTCTCATGACAGCAATTAATCAAGGCCCCAATTGTCACTTATCTTGGCAGCCACGACATGACGTATATCTCGGTGAAGAATCAGTTGCCACATTCCCACTCTGCTTAGTCAGCTTATGCATTGGTTCAGAAGCAGCAAACGATTTTAACAGGGTCTATAATCAAATAAGCCGTTTCAACAAGTGAGTGGCAGTTCAGATCTTATGGCAGGTGATCCATTATACTTATAAGCCTTAAGCCTGGACGGCTGGCAAGCGATTATTTTGATAGCCTCGAATTCGATGCCTGTAGATTTAAGTAGCCTTGGAGCTATGACACACCATATCGCCTCTTCATATTTACAAAATTGACAAGATGAGTGCATTGGGACAATAAAATATGTAAGTATCCATTAGATTCACTTCTCCATCTGAGATAGAATCGCTGAAAACAAGCCAAGCATTGATGTAGACTCCACGATGCAGATCCTTTGCTACTTCGGGTGAGCCTGGCAGACCCGAAAGCTAAGCATCTCCTAAAGCATCGCTGAACTTCGACTGCAATGCCAGCATGGTTGCCTAATATGTTGTCGTGCCAATTCGAAGTCGGCTTCTCAAGAAATAGCTGTCACTGCCGACCGGACTCGCCATTTCAAGCTGTGGCAGCAACATCAAGGGCATAGAGCACCAAGAAAGCCGTTTGAGCCTTTTGCACCTACTGCTGTTTGTTGCATCAAGTAATGCCGGGATTCTCAGGCTTACATAGTCTCGGTCTCGTTTTGAATTTCTTAACGATCACCAGGCTATGCTCCTTTTGACAAGCAAGTACAAGCAGCTGGCTCAATGTTGAGCCAGTGCAGGCACATGTATCTCTGCAAGCAGCTTTCCATTATGCACCAGTAGTGTCCTTCGAAGCACTTGGCAGCAACCGTATGCTTGGCCATGAGACCAGACGAAGAACGGCACGGCTACACCTTTGCTGCTGCTGCTCGATAGAAAAAACAGCCACCACTAAATCTCAACCGAGGAAGCCGGTAATCGGTAAATCTCGGTGTAGGAGCCGAACGGCCCTGACTGGCAGTAGTTGCATGCCAACTCACCAAAAAAGTACTAGCTGATTCAACAGTCTCTTTTGTATAGCGACAGAAAAGCCTTTACGGCTATCACCATCGCTTGCAGCAGCGATAAAGGATCGCCCAGCACATGATTCGAACCCAAGACCTCGGGGCCGAGGTCGTGAAAAGCTTACCTAGTGAGCTATCATGGCACACCAAAATCATGCTTAGTGGCAGACTAGACTACCGAGAACCTTGCATCTCAACAGCTTTTTGCTATGTGGTTCAATCAAAGCTTAAGTTTGTGCATGTGGCCAATATAACGAGCAGATTATCACTAAAGTTCTGAGAGTGGCTCGGACACACATGGCAGGGAGCACATGCCTGCACTCTGCACCACTCTTGCCTGGTGCAAAACTTAAGCAAAGTGTGCTCGCAGACCATTAGCATAAAGTGTCGTCGATAGACAATCATGAGGCATAGCCGATTAAGTGCTCTGCCATCAGGCAGTCATCTCGAGACGTTTTTGCCACGAGTTATCGTGGCAAAACGGTAGCAGTATGCTGTCCAGAGTGCGCACTGAGCTGCAGCCGGTCTAAGGTGGGCAATGCTATTGCTACCATCATGCCTCCTTTCTGCTTGAGCAGCTCGGCTGAGCCACTCGCACGAGAGGCACCCCAGTCAATCTCAGATAGTCGGGATCAGACGACAGCTGGTGGCATCAAATATGATTGCGATGGTGGCTTGCTGCTTGGTGGTGCGATGGTGGCAGCCTTGCTGCTCCGGGCTTCTCTGGAGCATCCCAATGATCACACAGCAGCAGCACTAGTCAGTTGACACGGTTTGGCTGCTTCAGATTTACCACCTTCGATCCTTGCGCTTTGTCGAGGTCATCCTCGAGCATTGTTCGACGTGCAGCAGATTTTATCAATCGACTTAACTGAGTCACTAGGACTCCAGGAAAAGTGCCGAGAGCAGCAGTGAAGCGAAACCTCTTCGGCACCGAGCACGAGCTCGAGATGGAACAGCATCAGAACCAGGCCAAGCAGCTGCTGCAGGCCCCCAAAGCCGCTTCAGTAAACCGGATGACTCGGCCAAGACAAGATGAGGCTGACGCGCTGAACAATGCACTAGAGCTAGAAACCAGATTTCTCTTCCGGCTGCGCTGAACAGCAGCCGATGCATGCCGCGGCCTAGCGGCCAGTCGAGGAAAGGTACGGTCAGACAGGAGAGAGCAACATCGCTTGCCTCATCTGAAAGAACCAGTGCATCACTTTGCCAAAGCATTAGCTTGGCCTGCTGCTGTGCGGTCAAAGGCAGATGCCTCAAAGGCGAGAGCCCTCAGAGGTCACAACACTCAAAGAACAAGACCAGCACTGACCTGTCCTTGGCATTGACATCAGCGCCGGCTTGGATGAGCACCGGTATGCAGTCGGCATGCTTGTTCTGGGCTGCCAATATTAGCAGCGGAGTATTGTCCTTGTTGGCGCACGTGGCACTGCCACCCTGTAGCCAAAGCAGGTGGGGGGTGCTCACGACCAATGACAAGTGAACATGGACAAGCTTCTTGGCTGTCTGCTTGCGACCACGTGGGCCAGGATCTTGACGAGCAGAATATTGTGACAAGCGGGCAGCAACGAGCTGTCGGGTGGCCAGTGCTGCACATCTAATTCGGCAGCACGATAACGTACAGGTTAATCACTTTTTACACGTGCTTTTTTTGCTTGTGGTACCTTTCAAAGGACAATTCTTTCTATGAATAAGGTCGGAAGTTCTAACGATCAAAGTAAAATAAAAAACGATATCTAAATAGCAAATATCGCAAGTATCGCAGATAGCAGAATCGCAGATAGCAAAATATCTACAAATAACAAATTTACCAATCTCAGCATCATATGCGACTTGTATCCTAACTTGTTGAACCTTGGCAGACCAAGGTAACCGTGTGAAGCTTGAGGTGCATTCTTGTGACTTTTAAAAAGCTTCACTTTCAGTGTAACTTTACACCTTGTAAATTCCATAAGTTGGCCATTCATTTACATATCAGGGTGAAATTTGAAATGTGAGTTCAGCTCTGTTTTTTTAACGTGGCCTCACAATTGTTTTGATTTCGGTCTGGCATGGTTTTCCTTTACACGTCCATGATTGCAGAAAATAAAGCTCCAGGACGTTTGACGACATTTATAGCAAAATCTACCTGAACGAAATGAGAAACAATTGTTGGTTGTTAGGCTGATTGTTACAGGTGCCACCGGATGCACTCACGAGTGACACAACGAGCCTCACAGCCCGAGCGGTGCTGCTAGTTACATGGCAGTCCCCCTCCCGAGGTCTCTTAGGTCCACCGAGTGCAACAGCTAATTTGCCAGGCAGACCTCCTCCTGCTGAACAAGGACCTGAGAATATAAGAGGGTGGACCGGAGGTTCTGCCAAAATTGCCTTCGCACATCTTCCAGTCGTTAAGCCATCCCATCGTAACCTCATTCCTCTAGCGGTAACATGAAACTAAAGCAGCTAACTCGTGGGCCAAAAAACTTTAAGCCTCCAATGGCTGCTAAAGCTCCGTTTGAGTCAGAGGGTCAACTGAAGAGGCTGGCTGCAGTGGCGAGGCAATGGCAGATAAGATTAACCAGAATAGAGAGCGGTCTAAAAAGGATCGGCAGTCATCGGATCGGCCGAAAGTCTCGCTACAAAGTGTGATAGCTCTCGGCACATGAACGAGTGCCACCACAATGCATTTCCTTCAAAAGAAAATCTGGTGACCAAGAGTCTGGCCACTAGGGAGAAAAAGCCTGCAAATCAGAATGCTGCTAAAAGAGCTCTTTTACAGTAAGCACATTTGTATCTACCTGTATCGCAGTGACAAGGAGCTACCTGTATCGCTGCTTTGGGCCATTGCCAACCTATCCATTGATATCCACGGGCAGAGGACCACCAGTATCGATAGATCGCAGCGCGGTCCTCGGACCAAGCCAGAATGCATAAAAGTGCAGGCTAAAATGTATAAAAGGAAATCCCGTGAAGTTTTAGAAGATCCACTCTAAGCACAATGCGGTATAATAGTCATCATTGCCATTTGACCTTTGTACAGCTTGTTTGTTGTGGATTGCACTTAACCCCTGGCTTGGCCCAGAGGTTACTGTGCACGCCTTTGATGGCCGGGGTTGTGGGCTCAAGCCCTGCAGCACATGTGAAGTGCCTGGTTCGAGATTCTTAGGGCGCTACAGAACTGAACTATATTTTATAACGTGAAACCCTTTTGGCATTCCACATATGTGGTGGAGTCATTTCGGGCTTAAGTAACATATGCACATGTGTGCATATATGCACTATATGCTGCCATGCATGCAAACTTATGTATGCATGCAAGTGTGCACGCACACGTAAATACATGTATGTTGCTTGAACATGCACATGCATGAATGAACATAGGAATTCATGCATGCACACTGGATCCATGCATGCATGTATGTGTGTCTGCTTGTATGTATGCATGTATGTGTGCAAGCAACATGTATGCATGCATGCTTGAATGTTTTATGTATTTTTGTATGTGTATATGTATGGATGCATATCCTTTCGTCTATAATCATATACTACCGCCCAGTCTCTCTTCTACCATTCCTATCAAAGACACTGGATATCGAAACCTCACACCTTGCTAGTAAGTTCCAGTCTGGCTTTAGAGCTAATCACTCCACAGAGTCAACATTGCTTAGGGTATACAACGATCTACTTAGGAATGCAGACATGGGTAGAGTGTCTCTGCTTGTTTTGCTCGATCTTTCGGCAGCTTTTGATACCATCGATCACAAAGTTCTTCTAGAGCGCCTCTCATCTCGCCTGGGCATCACTGGCATTGCTCTACAATGGTTCAGGTCCTATCTCAGTGGGAGACTCCAGAGTATTGACATGAATGGACAAAGATCATCCGAGGCACCTCTGAAATATGGGGTACCTCAGGGCTCCGTGCTAGGTCCGGTTCTTTTCACGGTTTATACTCTGCCTCTTGCTGATGTGATTGCCAAGCACAATCTAGGCTTTCACTTCTATGCGGATGACACTCAGTTGTACCTTTGCTTTGATCCCCCCCCAGCCTTCGAGCACCTCAAATTCTCTAAACTCACTAGCTGCATGCATTGATGACATCCGCACATGGATGGCAGCAAATTTTCTAAAACTAAATGATGATAAAACTAACTTACTAGTTATGGGCAAACCCAGTGTGATCCAGAGATTGGAAAGGTTGACGCTCAAAATTGGCTCTGCCAGCATATCTCCTGTTGATCAGCTCGAAATCTAGGTGTCATATTCCAAAGCGATCTCTCGTTAGGCGACTACATCAGCTCCACAGTCAAATCTGCCTATTTTCAGCTTCATAACATTGCTAAAATTCAGGCTTGTTTAGATAAAGATACCACGTCCAAGTTGGTCCATGCATTCATGACATCCCGTCTCGACTTCTGCAACTCACTGCTTACTGGCCTACCAGCATGTGTGATCAGGCGATTGCAGCTGGTGCAAAACTCCGCAGCTAGGCTTGTCTGTCGTGAGCGGCGTAGTTTCCACATTACACCACTTCTCGCTGACCTGCACTGGCTATACAATATATATAATAATAATTTATTTATATAGCGCCCCAAAAGAACTTAATCTCTATTCAAGTGCTTCACATATGCCTCGGGGCTCGAGCCCAGGACCTCGGTCAGACCTTGGTCGGGGCGAGCACCTTAACCGCTAGAACAAACCACCACCAGTCAAGCAATGGATTGACTTCAAGGTTTTGTCGCTCACTTTTAGGTCACTTCATTCTTTGGCTCCAGCCTATCTCTCAGATATACTCCCCCATCAGGCCAAGCATCGTACCACCCGCTTTTCGGAATCCAACAGTTTACCAATACCTCGTACAAACCTCAAATCCTTCGGAGACCGTGCATTTAGTTCGTATGCTCCCAAAGCCTGGAACTCCCACCCGACCTGCGTCAGAACATCCCATGACCTGACCACATTAAAAAAAAACTTAAAAACACACCTATTTAGGACAGCATTTAGTGGGTCCCTGTGATTCGTCCTTGATGTGCTTATGCGTGCTGACACTGTGCATGCTGCCACTAACCACATTTGCATGCTGACCCTGTGCATGTCACCCCTAACCATGTTATTCATTTTGTTTGTTTATCAAGCATGATATTACTCACCATTCAATTGCATTTTCTTTTGCAGCAAATGTAAAGCGCCTAGAGAGATTGAGTTCTCTGAGGGCGCTTTATCAAGTGCATTATTATTATTATTATTATTACTATTATAACTCCACAAAGCTACATAGACTAAGCAGGTTGCAACTGTGGAAACAGCATACGCTAGCTAATAAAACAAGGAGCACAGCCAAGGAAGGGGGCTGCACAGATGCACCAGAGCGGGATGGAAGTGTGATTGTCGGCAGCAGAAGAGATGTTTCATATGAATTGTGGGAGTGAGTTCCACACTCTAGGATCTGCACAGCCAACCTTCTGTGGCTAACAGTCTTTTGGGGAAAGCTGGATATTACTACTTTATTGTCCTCTGAGGGGATCTGAGGGCACCAGGAGGCTGAAGCTGGTGCAGTAGTTCAGCTAGGTATGAAGGAGGCAAGTCATTTTGCTCTGTAACAGGAAGTCATCATAGCTCCATTAGCAAAGAAACATGAGCAACCAACTCAAGCAAGGTCAAATTTCTCTATGCACAGCTGCCGGCAATAAGGGCCTGGTTTTTGCAGCAGTGGCTATGTGCCGAGCAGACAGGCTGCGGGGGGGGGGGGGGGGGGGGGGGGGGGGGGGGGGGGGGGGAGATAGGGGATTCAGTACAGCTAGAGGCCGCCGATCAGGCCGTAGAGTGTGTGCTATCTGGGGTGCCTGTTTCTTTATCTGTCTGTCTGTCTATCTTTCTCCATCCCTCTCCCTCTCTCTGTTTCTCTGTAAGAAAAGAGAACGGCCAGCTGATTTAGCACCCTCATTTATGTAGCAGCTAAAAGAGACTTAGTAGCTATCACACAGCTTGCTGCAAGCTATAAAGATTTCCCACTGCAGCACAACTCCAAGGCTAGAACCAAAGAGAATAGTAAAATAAGTTGGCATCCACAGGCTTCCACGTCCATCCAATACGGCATTATTGCCCTGGGGTAGCTCTACAGGCAGAATAGGAAAATCTTGAACCAGGGACTGAACTTTTTGAGGATAATGATGTAGCATTTTCCTTGCCAAATCCAACCAAGTGTAGGAGCAGACAAGCCCCCAAAAAGGGCTCGACCCCAATGGGGCTTAACACCCGGCTTGAGGTATGCTGAGTCCGGCAGAAGGTTTCCAAGGCACTAGAGGTGTTCTCTATTTTCATGTTCACTTGCCCTTAGTGTCCTCAAAGTCAATTAGCACATCAGCTCCCCATACTATTCCTGAAGGTTAGTGACTGCCCACAGTAGATGGCAAAGCCTTGAAATTAAATGCCGGACACGATTACTCTCAGTCTATCCCTTGCTCTCTCTCTCTCTCTCTCTCAGTACTCTCAGTTAAGTCTCCCTGTCTCTGTCTCTCACTCTGTCTGTCTGTCTGTGTGTCTGTCTGTCTGTCTGTCTGTCTGTCTGTCTGTCTGTCTGTCTGTCTGTCTGTCTGTCTGTCTGTCTCTCTCTCTCTCTCTCTCTCTCTCTCTCTCTCTCTCTCTCTCTCTCTCTCTCTCTCTCTCTCTCTCTCTAGTTCTCTCCCTCCCTCTCTCTCTCTCCCTTGTCTCTAATGATCATCTGTATCTTACTAGTAGGCCAAGAAATCCAGGCATATTGGCCAGGCATCCGATTGCTCCGCCTACAACAAGCCGATCAGCTTTAATAGCTTCTCCTGTGCAAGCACTGTTTATTTGCCCAGCATTTAATTCATAATCTCTTTCTCACAATTCCCTTGTTGGTGCAAGTGATACTATACGGAACTGTATGCAGAGGCGATTTGTGCTCGGGAATATTCATCCCAGCGGTTTTCCACCAGCCGGTTTTCCACTAGCCGCAAAAGTTTCTTCACTTGCTAATGCTATTCAGACCACATGGGGTCCTTGGCTCACTGATTGCAGCACTCCATCGGGCCACGAAATACAAGATAGTAATGCCAAAACAACCTAGGAAAGCGACCACACCTGCTAATAGCAGCCACACGGAATCGGTCGCCAGCTATAGATTGTATCTTCCCCCCTGCCTTTGCCCCCACTGCCCTGCCCCTGCTGCTCACCTCTGCCCCCTGCTCCCCCCCAATGGTCGTCATCGATGCCATCCTTTCCATCATCAACTGGAGGAAGCACCAGAGCTGCTCACCAGCTTCGACAGGCAGATTGGTGGGGGGGGGGTATCTACTGTTTGGGGTGCCGGCCGGCACCGCACAGGCTCACAACCGTCAACCGGCAGCAAGCTGGTGAGCTGTTCCGGCGCCTCGTGCAAGATAAATTAAGAGGCCGCTGTTTTAGGGTTTTGGTGCGATCAAAACTGCGGCTGCCAGCCTAACCCTGCTGCCACACTGCCTAGTTTCCTCCTCGCACATTCCTTTTGAGTATATCTAGGTCCTTCGGTTACTTCGGAAGTAAACTGAGTAGAAAGGGTGCATGAGAGTCCAGCAGTGGCCATGCAGACACTCCACCAATCACGACCTGGTGGCTTAAAAGTGCCAGTGTGATAAATATCCCTAAATATAGTTTTCCAATAAAGTTCCCAGGGAAGCAAGTTGGCAAGCCCTGCCCAGATAGTACTGATCAGACTTATGAAAGATGTGGCCGAAATGTGGTCTGGCAAACCTGTTGTTTCACTGGCAGAGTAGATCAACACTAACCCATGAAGAATGCTCCAGAAGGTATTACCCAAGTATGAAAGAGCTTACTTAGCTGTAGCAGGGTCAAAAGAACGACTTCTGCACCCAGCATTGCAGATAGAAACTATCGGTCGAAGCCACAATTGCTATTTTGCCCTAAGGAGAAGTTATTACGACGAGCTGGCCGGCCTCAGGCTTCACAAACCGGATTTAGGCCGACTTCCAAAACGGTCACAGAACTACAGGCTCACGGCAGCAGCAGCAGCGCTTGTGACCCACGAACTTTCAGTAGGAAGTCGCTGCAGCGCCTGCAGCACTGGGCAGAAGCTGCAAGCTACTGACGCAGAGAGTAGGACCAGCTTGTACTAGCTTGCCTTTCAGAAAGGATGGGCACTGCCCTTTATCTGTCCTCCTACATCCTCCCGGGATAACAAGCAGGTGCCACATCAACAGACGTCCGGGAGGCAAACCACACAGAGTGATCCACTGAAGTCAGCAAATAATTGCTTAGTTCTTAATCATCCTTATGTGCACTTTCTAACAAGCTTATCCGGCTCCTGCCTGAATGTGAGCTGAATGCTGGTCAAGCTGCTCAAGCTGCTCATCCACACTGCATTCTGCACTCTCTACCACTAATCCTACGAGTGTTCACGAAGTTTCGGATCGGTAGCCTGATGATCACTGTATCGTTGACCTTTCGTATGGCAACCTCGTGGTAGCAGTTCTTGTCTGGCCAGTACAGTTAAGCAGCCTCGGCGCTGCGACCGGATAACGCTTTACCAGCTAGGCACACTGTGCAGAGATTCATCAACAGGTGAGGTAAGGGCTAGGCAATCGCTCCTTGAGGAGAGTTCTATCCATTCCGAGACTGTTTATATCATGTACTTTAAATACGGTACAGGCATACACAAACACACGTTTACATAGTTACTATGGTTAGATTCATGATTACAAGTTACAGAGAAAATATAGATGTATACCTATATAACTTAATCTCTATCCAGGCGCTTTACAGCTCCTGCGGCAAGAGAATCAATAGCCATTGGGCCATGGGGCCACTGACATGCAGGTTACCAAGCATGTATAAACAACCGAGCACCGTGCTTAGTCCGGCATGCTAAATTAAATTTCTATAAGTACATTAATGCATAGGTATGGCAAAGTGTATAAACAGTAAGTACTTACAGTATATACATTTGATATATATATATATATATATATATATATATACATTTGATATATATATATATATATATATATATATATACATGCACGTATTGTGTATATCAGTGCTTGGCTAGCAACGACGATGTTTCTGGATACAGTTAAAGACATTTGAGCGTCAAACATCATGGCCAACCTTTCTATTGGTGCAAAACCTAAGCATCATTAAAGATGTGATGCAAAGATTCGCAGCACTTCTTGAGTTATGGTTATTACATATATGTGTGCGTGTGTGTGTGTGTGTGTGTGTGTGTGTGTGTGTGTGTGTGTGTGTGTGTGTGTGTGTGTGTGTGTGTGTGTTAATCCACTCGTTAAGTAGCTCATTAAGCTTCTTACCGGCCAGGAATACCTTGCTTACCATAACAGTCCTTCATTCAAAAAATTGAAGCTTATGCACTGTCCTCAGAAATTGTGTCTTAATCGTTTGTCTCTTCCCCAATATCTCTCACTCCTTTCTTCTTGCTCTGCCCTTCCTTTTTTCTCATTCTTAATAATGATGTTGATAATTACAACAGTGAACTATTTGCATAGCACCCTAAGGGAACTAAACCTGCCCTTGTTTGGCTCAAGGTTAGAGTGCTTGTATTTAATGACCAGGGTCGTGGGCTCGAGCCCTCCAGCATAAGCAAAGTATCGAGGTTAAGTTCTTCTCTTTGGGAGCTATACAAAAAGCAGTTTTTCAATCTCTCTCTAGTCACTTTACATATGCTGCAAAGGCAGCATTTCAAGTGAGTTATGATTGCATGCACAATTCCAGTAAGTGGAAGCATAAACAATGGCAGTTCGCAAGAACAGAGCAAACGCTGAGAGGAACATAATTTTTAGTTTCTTTTTGAAGTCTTTATGTCAGGGGATGTCGTGATTAAAGTCGACGGTGATTTTCAGGCTTTTGAAAGTACAGGAACTGAATAATGCACGGTCTCCAACGATTTGAGATTGGTTAGAGGCACAGCTAAACGACTAAATTCAGAGAACCAGGTGACACGATGAGAAGTCTGATTGGGGGAGTAGGGAAGTAATGGAGATAGGTCAAAGAGCAGAGCAAGAGGATGAGGAGACCTAAAAGTGGGTGCCAGAACCTTGAGGTGGAGGCTTAATAGCAAGCCAGTAGATGTCAGTGACAACAGCCTAATGTGACAGCTGTAACGTTCGAGACTGACAAGCCTTAAAGCCGAGTTTGCACTCACGGCAAGCGTTTGTTTAAGCCGGCAGGAAGTCCTATGAGTAGTGAGTTACCGAAGGGTAAATGAGTTGTCACAAATGCATGGATCGGCTGTGGTAACCTTAGTAGTAGTAACCTTATTTTCAGTATTTTCAGTTCCTCTCTCTCTCTCTCTCTCTCTTTTTCCGGGGGGGATTCTCTTCACAACCCATCTGCTGTTCTTCAATGTAAGTACACTCTCTATTGAAGCTTTCCTACTATTAGTCCCTTTCGTTATATTTTGTTGTGCAGTCATCTTTTCTCATACGCATTTCAGATTCATGAAGCCTGGCTCATCGCGTAAGTTTGATATGGCATCAACAGAGTTCTAATCTACGATGTAGGCCTATTTCACGATGAGCTATAATGTAAGTGACCTTTTCAGCAAACACCATGTCAAAAAATGAAACGTGAGGTAAATAACTGAACCATACTGAACGTGGCAAAAGAATAAAATAGCCAACAAGAAACAAGTCAGCAGTTACCAAGAGCCCAGAGATCCACTGTCATTACCGTGGAAACTGAACTGGTCATGCGGCAAACATAAATGAGTGCCGCATGCCGCTGGCAAGAGATTACAGTCAATGCAATAGACTCAGATAGAGCTAGACAGGCACGGCGGTGTAGCTTTAATGCAAGAATGTAATCTTAACAAAATGCAGCCCTAAAGCAGCTTAGTGAGAGGCCCACGAAGGTGCAGAGTAAATGCAGAAGCCAAAAAATTCGAGCTAAAGCGGGATCGCACACAACGAATCTTGATCAGGTGTTCGAACGTGATCTGAAGCCAAGCTGTGTGACGTTTGGACTTCATGGCACTTAGTCTGTCTGATTTTGGTACCCGGCTGCAATCTCATCGGGGTCAATCGGAGTCATCATTGTCAAGTATCCGGGTAAAGTAAAGTTCAAGATGAGCACACGGAGAGAAAGAGAAGCAGAAGCATCGCCCCTTGCTCGCTCCTGGCACACATTGCGTGCACATGCACACACCCGTGCATATTGCACAAATCCGTTCTCGACTATGTTCATGCTGAAGCTTCTGGTATCACGTCGCTATGAAGCACAGTCTTAATGCAAAGGAAACAAAGCCCGGAAAAACAAATCTCGAGAAGCGTTTTCAACAGAAAAGTCGCATGCTGGGATGAGGAGAGAATGCTGAGTTAGAAACGGATTGACCATAGTGCACCGGCTCGATTAAGTGGGGGAGAAGACTCAAGGTGGGCACGTGTACTTACTTCGTCAATCAGCGCCTGGCATTCACTCGGTCGACCTTCTCCGTCCTTGCCGAGCTCCTTGAGTAGCTTTCGATCTTGAAGCTGCAGAGAAGAGAGTTGTATAGTATCTACATTCCGACAAGCCAGTCACGAAGCCAGAGATGGTACAAGCATGTTCAATCACACTTCTCCACGATGGGGTATTAGGAATGAGATGCCTTTGCTATGCAACGGATGCCACGCAAACATTTTGTTAAGCTGACATTGCTAAGCATTAATTCGAAATAGGTTAGACCCTTTCCAATAGGGGGTCTTATCAGTTAATCATTTTCTCATTCAAGCTGTCCCTCCCCCCCCCCGTGTTTGAAGGTTTGCTCTTTAAGTAGTATTCTTGGCGGCCACCCTTTCCACTGCCCAAGTTAAATCATCCGAGCAACAAATCGACGACCACTCTGTCCATAAGTCCACTGCTGTTCTGCCTACGAATCAGACAGAGCCCACGTGTAGCCTAGCGGTTCGTTAATTAGATAAAAACTTTCGGTAGATGAATGTCGGAGGAATGATGGAGCAGGTTACCTGGGCGAGGCCTAAATCAAGGGCAGCCCGGTGTAAGTCGGGAGGGCATCACCTCGGTCTCAGATTAGTGGGCAGGCTGGCTACGAAACCACGCCCACTCTCTCCAAGCACTCAGCCACTGCTAATCAAGAGGCAGAGCGAACCAAAGCATCAGCAGCAGTAGTAGCAACAGTATTGCCGCCAGCTGAGTGATGATCACAGTTAGCAGTTACAGTTGTTGGTGAGGAGAAGACGAGGCGAATCCATACTCTCCAAAGGACACTCTACTTCTACTGGATGGTGCAGTTAGCCGTGGCAATCGTTGGCTGACGACACACCTCAGTGATTCCGAGGTGAGTTGACTGCAGGTAACTTATGGCCCTCAGTATGACTTAAGGACCAAGTTACCCCTAAGCTGAAACGAAGCTTGGCAAATATCGTTCTTTACTATCGCCGACCACCCACAAAATTTCCCACCAAAGATGGAGACTTACAAAAAGTCCGGGTGTTTGGGGGTATAGTGAATGATGACTTGTTTATCTGTATTTAGGTTATATTATGTATCGCCTTCTTGGTCTCTCTCTCCCACTCTCTCTCTCTCCTTTGTCTGCCAATCGCAGTTTCCCGTTGGCTCTGTCTCCTAGTTGCTATTTTATCAATTCGAAAATAAGTCACCCAATTTGCAATGTCCCTGAAACAGTGCATCGTATTCACGGTATCTTCCCATTAGCCGTGTCCTTTATTCGTTCTGTCATACCTTCACCGGCTCGCTGTACCCCACCGATCTGTCTGCCTACCTCTCTTTGTCTCTACCTCTCTCTAGACAGTGCTCTTGCAGGCACATGCTCTGCTTGGGCACTGGGAATCTAAGAAGCCTGAGGTCACCGAAGCCTCAAGCATGAGATTAATAGTAGGCCAGCCGCAGCTCTCACCAGTTGCCACAACAAATAGCTGTCTAACTATCAGTAGACACCAGGTTGGGCCGGGCTATGGCTGGCAAAGTCTCGACCAGCCTTCCAGCCCACAGCTGCCACCACTGCTATTAGGGGGTTGGTCCTTAAGCAAAAGTGAGGAGCTTCTCAGGCAGCTGTGGTCCTAATCATCCCAACCACTGGCAATTGTTTTTCGCTTGCACAATCTACACTGACACGAGACACTGTCAAGACCCCGTCAGTCCCTCCCTCTCTTTCTCTGTCTCTCTCTCTTTCTCTACTATGCCTCTGTGTGCTTGTTTCTCTCTCTGTGTCTCTCTCTCACTCTATCTGTCTGTCTCTCTCTCTCTCTGTTTCTTTCTCTACCTATCTCCCTCCTCTCTCCCTCGCTCTCTCTCCCTTGCTCTCTCTCTCTCTCTCTCTCTTTCTCTGCCCTGCCTCTGTGTGTTTGTTTCTCTCTCTCTCTCTCTCTCTCTCTCTCTCTCTCTCTCTCTCTCTCTCTCTCTATCTGTCTGTCTCTCTCTCTCTCTGTTTCTTTCTCTACCTATCTCCCTCCTCTCTCCCTCGCTCTCTCTCCCTTGCTCTCTCTCTCTCTCTCTCTCTCTCTCTCTCTCTCTGTGTGTTTGTCTCTCTCTCTCTCTCTCTCTCTCTCTCTCTCTCTCTCTCTCTCTCTCTCTCTCTATCTGTCTCTCTCTCTCTGTTTCTTTCTCTACCTATCTCCCTCCTCTCTTCCTCTCTCTCTCTACTCACTTCTGTTCTCTCTCTTCTTCTCTCCATATCTCACGGTCGGTGTCTTCCTTAAGTCCTATAATCGGGCTTGGTGGGTAGATTGTGCTGCATACTATTTCATAACTGCAGCTTATCTAGACCTCCACATGACAGAAGCTGTCAGTCACCAGTGGGCTGCAGCAGCAGCCTCCTGCTTGTCGTTCGAGCACAGGCAGAGACGAGACAGAGCAGCGGAGAAAGAGCTCTGCATGTGCTTTGTTTCCAGCTTTCACTTGCTCATTTCTTATTCGCCGATCCTTTACTCCACGATCCTTTACTCCGATCGCTCGGGCGAGTCCAAAAATAACTGGCTCGTTGCAATATGTGCAGTAATTCATGGCGGCTCCCTTTGAATTGCTGTAGTCCGTTTAACACCATGCATTCATTTGGTAGGTCCCAGCTGTTTTCTTTATCCCCCAATCCAAGCTATAGTTGCTAAGAGTGCCAAATTCAATCGAAATAAGTAGAAGTGATGAAGTATCAAAACTCCGATATAGACCAGTTCGGCCGCTTAGGTCGCTTAACCTCTATTGCTCTATAGGCCGTAGGGTCGTGCTGCACCAGCAGCTTGCTAGCTATACGCTTGGCAATGGAGGATTTATATTTCCCGCTGTCTGCTTTGCTATTCCGACCTCAACGAACGGCAAATAGCCTTAAATTGAGCTCGACATCATCGCATGATCAAAAAGACTAGTAGCACTTGGATCCCCGCACTCAGGTGAAATGTCTCCACCCATCAGCCTTCCTGCCATGACCTGCAGTGAAGACTATAAACAAGTGCACACTTGGCATTCAGTTATTATGCTTGCCTCTTGTATTTCGGTGGCAATTCCCTGCTTCTAATCTTGACCTATGCATCAAGCCGTATTGCTCTGTCATTGTATTTGTCTGTGTGTCATAACGAGTGAGAGTGAGTGAGTGAGTGTGTGTGTGTGTGTGTGTGTGTGTGTGTGTGTGTGTGTGTGTGTGTGTGTGTGTGTGTGTGTGTGTGTGTGTGTGTGAGGTTGCGCAAGGAGCCGGAAGTACATCCGAAGGCCGAAATCTGGGTAGTAAATTCCCAGGCCACCTGGGTAGGGGTAAACGCTGAGCTATTCTCGCAAGGTGCTCAGCTTGAGCAGCTCAACACAATCACCTCTCTGCGGCTCAACACGGCTGCACATTACTGTTTTAGGTTCTTGGGAGGTGTGATCTTTGAGAAACTCGTAACAATAGAGTGTCTTGTACTGACTTCTAGTGGTGCATAGCAAAAGCTGCTCGGACGTACTGCGACAGCCGGCAGATTCGGACCCTATCGAGCCTGTGGCGTGATGGACTCAAGGCGCCTCCAACATTAAGTGTAGCTACACGGTGTGGGCTTACCAAAAACCCAGATAGGGAGATCTGGGCGATCAGAACTTGGAAACTTGTAGAACGAAATCCCTGGCCTAAAGTACTTTCTCTCAGTCCAGCTACCTGGTTTTTGTGTATCGGTGCAGTGTATGACATCAGTGGCCTAAGGCAGTGGACTACGTGAGAGCACAAGCCGACGTATATATAGAATTTCCTAGAATTCAGGACGGGTACCACTGACGTGCCACTTTCGTGCTGAGTCATATTCTTCAGTGCCTTGTCTTAAGTAATCCGGTAGACAAATGGAGGTCAGCTGTTAGGTGGCATAAGAAGTAATTAATAGCCCTCTGTTCTGTGGCTCTTGCACTCTTGGATAGCTTGCACTGGTCATCAGCCAGTATTAGCAAAGCAGGAGGCTCACCCACCTAGCCAGCCCCTGTAAGCCTGGCTAGGTGGGCTGACAAAGCTCCATCCACGGCAGCTTCACTGAAGGTGGGCGGGGCAGGAGCTAGAGCTTAGAGGTTAGGTGAGTAGGGAACTGCAGCTCGCCTGTCGGCGACAGCAGAAGAGGCTAACTTGGCTTTCACGATCAAACACGGGGCAAAGGGAGATTGCTGGCTGTTAACTGAGTACTTACGTTCACTCGAGAGGCAAAGGGCTTGCATTATATGAAAAAAGTGCTGGTAAAGGTGACAAAACGTGTAACAAAGCATGTAACAAAACTCTGCCTGTCAGCCGTCGATCTAGGGTGAGATCAAGCTGAGCCGGTGATGCAATTCGACAGCCAACGAGTGGCACGCTAACGACATGTGCTGCAGTGACAGCTTATCCCGCTAATGCTGCCACCACAGCTTTGACAGCATCTGTCGTTACTGCTGCCTCTGCTGCTGCTGCTGTTACTACCACCTCACCTCCCCAGCTTCGAGAGCTGCTTCTCCCTCGGCAGTCGGGCCAGAGGGAGAAGCTTTGTGAGCTTTTTCTGGTCTCCTTATAAGTAACATATGCAGAAGCCACTGGCGCTGCCCCACGAGAGTGCCTCCCCCAGCAGGCGATCAGATCAACGAAACAGGCTGGATGGCAGTCACATGCAGGATTGCCTGCCGGCATGGTAAGAGCAAAAATGAACGGCCAGCACTTGCAGCCGTCAAGGACTCACCCTCACATGACAAAAAAGAGAGTGCAGTCAACTCGGTCACACTACGGTGTGGGTGATGCCATGACCAAGCTGATTTTATCCGGCTCTTGCCTCATTCTGCCCTAACCTTTACACGTCGAGAAAGAGACAGAGAGAGAGAGAGAGAGAGAGAGAGGGGGCAGCCAACTATGACCAGTCCCTTGGGTGACGACTTGACATTGTTGTGTGCCTATTGAGCTCGAATGCTATCGAAGGCACGTGCACAAGCACGCTCGAGCGAGCTCTCTCCATCGCAAGTGCACATCCTGTGGCACGTTGCACTCTGGCACTCTCGACGTTTCCCTCACAGGTGAAGTTTAGATCAGTCGCCGTCGACTTGAAGGACCACTCTGGCACAATTCCACCAGCGTGGACAGGTGAACAGAGTGCTGCTCCTGGGCCTTGCCGCCCGAGAAGCAGGCGGCCTGTCGGGTCGGCCACTCGAAGACGAGCCCATCGCCTCCGCGGTAGTCGGTCCGGACCAGAGTAATGGCCCTTCCGGCCGCGCTGGTGCTGTTCGCCACCAGCACGGCGGGTATGCTGGCAGGCAGTGGCGGCAGCAACAGTGGCAGCTGGACTGAGGCCAAACTCGCGGCGGCAGCAGCAACGCCGACTGCGGCTGCCGCGGCGGCGGCGAGCCTGCAGTCCACGCTGTCGATGCAGGACCACGTGGAGCCCGAAGTGAAGACGTCGCTTTACGTCCTGCTCGTCGCAGTCACCGTCATCGGCGTTATAGGCAACCTGATGACAATCGCCTCGGTGGCGATGTCGCGCAAGCTGCAGACAGTGCCCAACGTCTACGTCGTCAACCTAGCCATCGCCGACCTGGCCATCTGCGCCATGTCAGCGCCGTTCTCCATTTATACGCTCATGCAGTCGAACACGGTGCTCAAGCTCACAGCCCTGTGCACGTTCATGGGCGCACTGACGCTGCTCTGCCTGATCCTGACCATCGTCAACCTCGCCATGATTGCCGTCAACCGCTATGTGCTGCTGGTGCGGGGCAGCAAGCTGTACATACGCCTGTTCACGCGACGCAATGTGGGCATCAGCGTGGCGGCCGTCTACGGCCTGGCGCTGCTCGGCATTCTGCCACCGCTGGTCGGCTTCGGCCGCATCGGCTTCAACTTCAAGATGGGCATATGCATCTTCGTCGCCGACGACACCCTCACCTACTGGTATGTGCAGGGCATCCTGCACATCATAATCGCCGGCCCGTGCATCGTCCTCACCGTCTTCTGCTACGTCCGCATCCTTTCACACTTCCGGGCGGCCGAGCGGCGAGTCGTCGAGCAGGCGTACGCAAACAGCGCTGGCTCTGCTGCCGCGTCGCCCTCGGTAGCTACACGAGCGTCGTCGACGGCGGCAAACGGTGGTGCTGGCAATCTGCCGGTGGCGGCTCGTGCGGCCGCCTACTTGGCGGGCCCTCTCGCCTCGTCTGACCACGACAGCTCCCACTTCGAGGACTGCGAGCTGTCGTCGTCGGCAGCGGCTACAGCAAACGGCTCGGGCGCCGCCGGAGCCCCCACCGCCGTGACGCCGTCGTCAGCGACCAAAAGCTACGAGGCAACGTACACGTCCGTTCGCCACAAGCGGTCTCGCGCATCGCGTCGCGTCACGTTCAACCTGCTGACCGTGTTCCTTATGTTCCTCGTCTGCTGGCTTCCCATCATCGTCATATTCACGGCCGACTTTTACAACCAGTTTCCGGCTGTCATCAGCCATTATGCCATGACGCTGGCCATGGCTAACTCGTGCCTCAACGTGTTCATATATGCTGGAATGAACCGCGGATTCCGCAAGACGTACTGGTACCTGCTCAGCTTCCAGTGCTCGAAGCTTCGAGCCGATCTGTCCTGATCGTCGCCTCTGAAGGCACGACCTCGTCAAAGCGAGCCTGCTGCAACACTCTCTGTGCTAGACCACGCTGTGGCTGCTGCGGCTGCAGCAGCTCTCTCCTGCTCCGCAGCAGGGTTGTCGAACTGCCCATAGCCGGTCACCCTTCAAGCTCGGTCCCGCGACAATATAGCTCTGTTGCATCGCCACAAAGAGCCCTCTACACGTGGGGTGTTTTAAAAAAAAGATCTAGCCATAACAACCCTGCCCACCCCCTCCCAAAAGGCCTGGTTTCAATATAGACTGCCGTCTCGTGACTGCATCTTTTAGGTTTACACTTCGTCCAACGAGCAGACAAAAATCCACGTTCTCAAATGTTGGCATCGAGGGGGCGTGTGACAGCCGTGCTGGGTGGGGCAGCGATGGTACACAAAAGTATGCAGTCACCAAATGCTGTCACCAAATGGCAGCCGAATTGCTCTTGCTCTTGCAAGGAATCGGTAACCAAGCAATGCTCAAAATGACTTAGGAGTCACCTGCTACTACAGCAAACCTTCTGCCAAGATATGTTGGCTTAACCCAGGTAATGCCCATTGGCTAACCGTAAAAAATGGCTTTACTTGGCCACCGGGCACGCTCCCCCAGGTGGTTCCGATTGGGCGGCGGGTATCCCATACTGGACACCGAGTCTGACTAAAGAGGATAAGAAAATCGCTGTCATCGCCAAGCGGCTTTCGAGAGACAGCATTGCAGTATAATGGGTGCACAACGACACAGGTGGCCACAGATCACACCTTAAACCGAATACTTTGGGGTAGAGTCAAGCCAGGATTTTATGCTGGTAACCAGCAGGAACAGGCACAGGTCGGCCGGCTGGTAATTAAGTTGAAAATACTGAACGAACGTATGCCACCGGGAAGAAAGCAGAACGATTTTGCTTTAGGCCTGGGGCAGCCCATAACCTCTGCTCTCCGAAGCCCGTGCTGCCACACTCTCGAGCTCACGATACAGCTTTGCATTCGAGCAGGAAAATGCCAGAGTGCAAGTGTATGCAAGCGTTTTAATGGCGACTAAAAGGTCTGGGCTGAAGCATTGCATCTGCTGCAGTCGGCGACCGGATATCCCAGCTGCCCCTACTCGACTTAAGCAGCAGGTTCGGGAAGGCTGGGGGATTACTCCCATAACACTAGCAGTTCACCGTAGCATGGTGAGGCGCCCCTTGATGGCTGAATGTGAGCTAAAGCCAGAACTGAGCAAGCGTTCCTCTATGAAGCTCCTCTATAAGCGCCTAGAAAGAGATTGAGTTCTCTGATGGCGCTTTATCAAGTGTATTATTATTACTATTACCTCTATTGGGAGTTAGCTTGCTTAAGGAATTGTAAAGGGTGTGAGGCTCAGAAGTGATGACACTCCAATAGCAATCCTGTATTCTGCCTGTATCCTGCCGATTCTTGCTGGCTGCCTCTGCTTCTGGTTTAGTTTTCTGATCTTGTGTTACAGTTAGTACAACTTCTCGTGATAATTCATGTCTTGGTCAAACTCACCTCTTTTACTTCAACACTTGTCATCTGGAGTAAGGGGGAAGAGGGCCAAGTCTAACAGAGCCGATGGTAGACATACTGTGGTAAATTCGTGTCGGAAAGAGTCTATTAAGCCCGTGAGCTCGAATGCCATGTACACAGAGGGATGCTGCACAAGGAGTGGCATCCAATACAGCATCTATTATGCATAGGGACAGCAAACTTTCTGTCACGGGCAGTATGCTCATATAAAGAAGTTCAAAACGGTTGCCATCGGCTGTTTATTTTTACGTTAAAAATACAAAATTTTAGATCTTTTTGATTCAGGGTTACCGATTAGAGATTTAGGTTTTAGATTTGTGGTTTTATGTTTTGTAAGTTTAGGGTTTAGGGCTTACGGTTTGGGATTTAAGGTTTACAATTCAGGGTTTGTGGGTTAAAGGTCTTGGATTTAGGGTTTAGTGTTTTATGCTTGTCAGGTTAAGGGTTTACGGTTTAGGATTCAGGGTTAAGATCTTAGGATTCGGAGTTTAGGGTTTAGCGCTTGTGGTTAACGGGTCAGCGGTTGCAGGCTATCGTGCAGAACTTCCTGCTATGGCCCATAGCACAGCCCCCATAGCAAGAGGTGTGCAGTTTCCTTTGCAACTAATGAGCCCGATGGTGGCAACCCAGGTTACCATGGTAACCACGGTGTGTGGGGACTGACTATTGGTCCAAATTATATGCAAATAGGCTAAAAATTTCGGCCCCTCGATTTCTATTCATCAGCAGAAAGCCAGCGATTTCAAAAACGATTATTATTTTTTTGCAAGTGCGCAGCAGCTGACCAGATCCAGGGCAAGGATCCAGGGCTCGATCACGAAAATTGAGCATATTTTTTCGAGAAATAGCTCAAGATTGAGGGCTGATTTGGGACAACCGCTGGTGCCTTCTTCGGGAGCCCCCACAGAGCGTATCTGCACAGCTGGAGCAGTTTTCGACGTCAAAGGAAAAAGATGCATACAAAAGGGCATGGAGTCTCTGCCACCAGAGGCTGACCATGCTGCATCACCTGCTGGCATGAGTGGCAGCAGCTACTGAGTACAGGCAGGCAGCGACAAGTTGGCAGGTGGCATTAGGTATGGGCGTGTGGTTGGCCTCGAGATACTGACTGAGGGTGGAGCCGAGAATCCCCGATAGGCTGGCCAGCCGTGTGAATGCATGGCCTTCGCTCGGACAAAGCTTCTATTGAGTCTTCAGTTCTAAGGGCAGCAACAGTGGCATCAGTCCGGCATCAGTGCACGCTATGTACCATATCGCTGAGAGCCCCCCTCCCCGGCCGATTGCAGGGGATAGTGATGCTGCTGTGCTTGCAGAAAGTAACTGCTTGGTTTAATGAGCCAGACCTCCGACGGCTAAGGCTGTGCCCTACGCTGAGAGCTGAGTAGCTGTGTGGGCAGCTTAGCACCATGCTAACGCGGCTGTTTTTCCTGGATCCACTGCAGAACACAGGCAAGCCGATCAAGACGGTCCTCCTCCGGTCCTCAAACCTTAAGGGCCACGGTCGTCTGAAATAGCACGGCTCTGGGAAACGTCATCATTTCCGCAAAAGCCGAGCAGTCCTCGTAGCGACACGGTCGTCTTCGAGCCGAAAGCAGAGCTCCCGAGCGCTTACCGAGAGCTTATCTATGCGAGACACCTTCTTCTTCTTTGGTTTGGGCTTCTTGGCTGCCTTGGGCGTGCCTGCTGCCGGATCGGTAGCCGCTGCTGCAGAAGGGAATGGCCACAGGTCAAAGGTCTGTCTGCTGCTGCTGCCTCCGCTAAAAGAGGGGCCGGGAAGCCGGAAGCACTGGCTGCAGCAAGAGGGGCTTCGGAGGCAGAGCTCGCTCACCCACGCTCTCCTGGTCGCTGTACTCGCCACCGTCGTCATTGCCATCCTCGCTCCCTTCTTCCTCGTCATCGTCGTAGTGCGTGGGGTGCCGGTCCGTGAGGTCGCTGAGCACTCGAGAGCCGGACAGTGGCGGCCTGACGTACGTGTCGCGAACGCCTCGCAGTGCAAAGTTGACAGTGAGCGTGAACTCGTAGCCATCCTCTTGAACGGCAGCAGACAGAAGCTAGAATTGCGAACGAGGCTGGGCCATTGAGGAGGCACACGAACAGCCCACAGCTGAGTGCACAAAGCCCTCGCAGGTCTCAATGGATCTCGAATGCACGAATGCGTGCAGGCATACAGGCAGACTGCACTGCACACAAGGTAGACTGCCTGCCTGGGTCAAACGGGGGTCAGGCATCAGGCAAGCCCCTGTGGCTTCAGAGATAGTCGGTTCACAAAGATGCAACCTTTTATTGTTCCTCGCTCTGCTATACCCACTAGAGGTGGCTAGCAGTTTAGCTATAGCTGATAGTTCAGCTATGCAGCTTTTGTTGAGCAAACACTTGCCTTGTATTCCCAGCCCTTTCAACATTCCTGGCTATTCCACGGATATCGCTGGATTTGCAATACGCAATTATGAATGCTGTCAAAGAGTTAGCACCTGAACTTGAGCCGGACATATTTACGTAATGCCACTGAACACTAGAGAAACTCACCAATAGCACAAGGCAGACAAACGTGCCTCGAAGTAGCTAGTGTTTGACAGGCGCCGGCCCCGCCCCCACCCCGTGACAGCGAGCACCTAGCGAGCTGGTACTGGCAATGGGAGATGGGCAGCCACAGAGCCACACAATCGAAGGAAGCAGCGGCAGCTGATGGTAGCTGGCACCTGCTGCCACTGTGCTACGGCCACACTGACAGCCTAGCAGCCGTAGCGTCGCACGCAGATTTTGAATCCGGATTCCCCGGATTGGAATACAGCTGATCCGCCTTGCTCGTAGCAACAGCTGTTGTAGCAGGTGCCTCTGAAAGCAATGATGCAGACCTGCACTTTTTTGCCGGTCCATTTGAAACTAGCCCTAATAAGGTAATCTGCAGAGCCTGGGAGGCATCAGATCAATGAAATGTATCGTTGCCCATTGAGATATTGAGATGAAGGTCACAAGGAGCAGTTTGCTTTCAAAGCTTTAACTGACTAGGTCATCCCCACTCAGATTAGAAAGTTGGCAAAACCATCTGACGAGTGACGGCTTTTCAACGAATCGGGATACGAGACGATGCCTTTGTAATCACATCGTCTCGTACAGCTCACACATGAGCTAATGAAAGCTACTTCCTCCAAATCCCCTTACGTTGGGGCAAAGCAAATTCTATGGCAATGACCAATCTTTGAGCAATGACCAATCTTTGAGAATGCTCTGCCACAGGTCAAGCAGATTTTCTTGTAGGTGCAAGACAATTTGGGCAACTGTGACTTTGAATGCATCGCTTATTCATTCTTATACAAGACACTATCGAACGGAATGTAAAGCATGCAAATTGAATCACCAGCACATCCATTAGGCTCAAAGGTGTGAGGAGGTTGATGTTTCTCTCTCTCTCTCTCTCTCTCTCTCTCTCTCTCTCTCTCTCTCTCTCTCTCTCTCTCTCTCTCTCTCTCTCTCTCCCCTATAGCTCTGGCAAAAAGGTTGGGCACCAAGCTGCCCCAACCAAAGCTACAGCCATTCGAGCACCACCAATCCTTTGCCGATAACACACACCTCTCTAGCCCCCCCCCCCCATTATAGCCCATAATAGTCCATCCCAGGTGGCTATCAGGCTTTCGGTGAGAGGCTACGAACTTTGGAGAGTGGCTCCGAGCTGGACGGGCTGTGTGCCAAAGCCTCGAAGCTCCAAGGGACGAAAAGATAAAAGGCTGTTGAATCAACCGATATTGACACATTTTTTAACGAAAAGTGAACAAGTATTCGAAAATTTCGAGGGAAACACCGTATGCCCAGAATGCCGGAGGTGCTAAATAACGGCTGCCTTAGCTAAGAGTCCAGTGACTTAGCATTAGGTTATGAAAAGAACGATTTTGTCTGTGGGTGCCGGCTGAGCTGCAAGTATACTGAATTAAAAGGTCATTTGAACGTAATGTAATATAATGTATCTCTGCCTGTGACTCCACAAAGCCACAAAGACTATGTGGGTGTGACGGAAGGAGAATAGCGTACACCAAGCTTAAGTGGCTTTCGATACTCATTCGGTAGCCAGCAGACTTCGTCTCGTGCAACAAAGAGAAAGTGGGAAGCCAAAAGTTGAGTCAGAAGAGCAGTTGAGGTAAGGAGTAACAGCTCAGGACGGCTGGAAAAGGATGAGTCGGCAGGAAACGAGTCGTCGTTGCGTATGAATTGTGAAAGTATGTTCTACAGTCCAAGATCTGCAGAGCAAAAGCTTCTTTTGACAAAGATCTTCAGGCGGAGGAATGAAACAGCTCATGAATTTATTATCCATACAGGACCTGAGGGAACAAGGCGGCTGAAACTGGTGCAGCAGTTCAACCAGATATGAAGGAGCCAAGCGATGGCAGGCCTTGAGGGTCAGCATATGAACGTTGCTGTGTATCCATTGATCAACCGGCAGCCACCCAAGCTCTTTTAGCAAAGGAGACACGCGGTCAAACCTCTGGGATTTGTAAACTAGCCTTTCAGCCGTATTCATTGCCAGCTGCAGTGGCCTCGTGGGTTTTTTCGGTAGCCCAGCCAAAAAGGAATTACAACAATCTAGCCGAGACAGAACTAGGGAGCTAGTTGAATTCTTTGAAAGCTAACATGGAAGATGGTTCCTCATCTTAGATAGGGATCGGACCTGGTGGCTAGCTGTAGAAAAAGTCCTCTTAACGAAGCTTTCAAAATTTAGGCAGCTGTCGATTATGCACACGGGAACCGAGCTCCAAGCGAAAATTTCTCCAAATATCTTGAGACTCCGATGGCTGATATAGTCATAACGAGTTTAAAATACCATTCTCACTTCCGGAATATGACAACCGACTGCTAGAGAGGCAGCATCGGGGCGTTTGGCGACTCACAGTCGAGCAAGCAATGTACTACTACGACCTACATTTCTACCTATCTATATCCTGATGCACGAAGGCTTCTTCGTGCACCAGGCACTGCTCAGCCACCGCCAGCATAGAGGGCACGGCATCCCTACGGCTTCGGCGAATTTCACCTGAGCTCCCTAGCTGGATAGCAGGCACGACAGTCATTCTTTAATAAAGAGTCGGGCTCTTCAAGAATTCGGCTGCCTGGCAATCTATTTTTCTATTAATAGAGGCTATAATCTCCAAACGAACGAGCGGCTAAACTAAATGGGTTCGCCAGCTCGGTACACCTGGGATCCGAGGTCTCTCCCGGCGTGGACGGGTCTCGAGAACCGGCAAAGGAAATGCCATCACTCAAACGGCGAGGCAGCCACTGACTACCTTAACGGCTTCGCGGCCTTTAGCCGACTGTGGGCAGGTTGAAGCAGGGCAGGGAGTGGGCAGCCTTTCTGCTGCTCAGCTGAGTCAGCAGCACCGAGCAGCCTCTGAGAATAACGCACGAGCTGCAAATTAGCATGATTTATCACACCTCTTTTTTCAACTCTGCTTCGATATGCAGGCGAAGTGCGCCGACCAGCCGAGGCCAAAGTTGAAAAACCGTAAGATCAGCCAGGCATTCGGTGCCCCACCCCACCCACGTTGCACGGTAGAAGGAAAATGAGGTCTCGAATAAAGCCGTCAACGAAAACGACCCTCAACGGATTCCAGAAGCAGTGCACCTGCCGGTTTGATTTCGCATGAGCACGAGATGCACTACAGCACTTCTTCGGATAGTAATGAGCAGTAGTTCGGAGGAAAAGTGTGTCAGCACCACAAATACGAACTGCTGCTACGAAAATCGCTCGGGCAGCCGGGCCAGCAACAGCCGGTCTTCGGCCGTCTTACTCAGGCCTAAAGCTCCTCACTAGAACTAGGTGGCAAGCCGGGAAGCATTAATTATGTCGAGTTTTTAGCATTGTGTTCGAACACATTGTTTTCGGTGGTGAAAAGGGGTGAGCACACTGCCATGCACGAGCCACTCCCAGAATGCTCGACGTTTTTCTTTGACCGCTGTATTTTTGTCAGTAGGCCACGAAACACGAGACAACTAGTTGAAAAATTAAATGCCCACATTTTAATGGCAACCCGATCGCAGTCCGATTCGGGAGACCGGCAGAGGCTATCGCATGGTCGGAAATCGAACGGGGTTATCGGGCGTCAGAATCATCGGCAGGGAGCCGGCATAAAGACTTCGGCAAGGAAATATTTTTCGCTCGAAGTCGGGCCACTTTGACAGTCTGTTCATGGGGCACCTCAGCTTCAGAGGTCAGGGAAAATTCGACTAGGCAGCAGACCAGCAGTTACGTTTAGCTAGCATAGTGCTAGGGTAATGACCCTCAACGCCCTCGTCGAACTAGCTAGAGCCCACTGTGTGCAGCAAGCTCCCACAGGGTGTTGGTAGGAGGGCTGGTGATGCAGTGGACGGGAGGCCTCGGCGATGGCCTCAGCGGTAGCCTCGGCAGTGACCTCAGCTACTGATCGGGCCTCCTGCCACAGCTCCGACGCATGCTACTTTCGAAAGTAGGGGCTGGCTCACTTGGTAAGGTGGTTGCTTTTCACGACCTCGGCCCCGAGGTCGTGGGTTCGAATCCTGTGATGGGTGAGCCTTTATCGCTGCTGCAAGCGGTGGCGATAGTCTTAAAGGCTCTTCTGTCGCTATACAAAAGAGGCTGTTGAATAAGCTAGTTTTATTATTTTTTTATTTATTACTTACATTTGTTGCTTCTGCACAAAGAGACACTTCGTAAAGCAAGTACATGAATTATACTGCCACTGTGCTTGTATAGGACTGCTAGACGATGCAAATACGGTGTTGCTCGAGCATAGCTGCACAGGCGATAACCCGGGATACATTAAAGGTTTCTAGAGCAGTGCCTCCGACATCCATTTGCTGCGAGGCACACTGAAAGTAGCCACATTGTGCTTTTGCGTCGGATGAATCGGTGTACCTCTTGGCCTCCTGTTTCGGACGACGAGACACTTAGCACTTTTCTTTGCTTTTAGAGCTGTTTTTATCCCTTTCGGTTGTTAGCAAAATATAAATCTGGCTGATGGTTTGGCCATATATTTTTCGGGTCGCCCTTTGCCTAGGCAATGAATGCCCATGAGTCAAGCGGTATATTGCAAACATGCTGTCAAGAGTCAAATTTGATAATCACATTCTAGCTGTAGATGGGCACTGTGAAAGAGCACACCACCGGTGTCTGACAGGTACCTACACAATGCGTTCACACATCTCGAGACTCTATCATATCTTGACAAGCAAATACGGGCATTTGGCTATTAGTGTCAAGTTCAGTTTTAATGGTCACTAACTACCTAAAGCTTAACGACTACGAGACCAGCATGATAGTTATAGGCAAGCCTAGTGTAACCGTCCAATCGCAAGACTCTCACTCTCAAGATTGGTTCATCTAGCATCACTCTAGTAACGGTTGCCTGTAATCTGAGTGTCTCTGCTTATCTGGCTCGATCTTTCGGCAGCTTTTGATACTATTGATCACCAAGTTCTTCTAGAGTGCCTCTCATCTCGCCTGTGCATCACTGGCACTGCTCTGCAATGGTTCGGGCCCGGACTCAGTGAGAGACTCCAGAGTATTGACATGGTTGGACAAAGATCATCCGAAGTACCTCTGAAATATGGGATACCTCAGGGGTCCGTGCTACGCCCGGTTCTTTTCACGGTTTATACTCTCCCTCTTGCTGATGTGATTGCCAAGCACAATCTAAGCTTTTACTTTTATGTGGATGACACTCACTTACACCTTTGCTTTGATCCCTCCCAGCCTTCGAGCACCTCGAATTCTCTCAACTCACTTGCTGCATGTATTGATGACATCCGCACATGGATGGCAGCAAATTTTCTTAAACTAAACTATGACAAAACTAACTTAGTTATGGGCAAACTCAGTGTGATTCAGATACTACTCCAAAACGAGTTGTCATTGGATGAGCATTTTGCCTCACCTATAAAATCAGCTTCTAAAATCTATTTTCAGCTTCGGAACATGGCCAACATCAGGACCTGTTTAGATAAGGGTATGGCAGCCAAACTAGTTCATGATGTGACATCGCATCTAGAATATTGCAATTCCCTTTATTTGAGACTACCAGCCAGTGCCATTTATCATCTGAAACTAGTGCAAAACTCAACAGCTCATCTGGACTGTCGTCAATGGCACAGCTACCGCATCACACTACTACAGTCGGCACTTCACTGGTTACCAACAGAACATGCATCGAATAACTTCGTGATTCTCTCTCTCTCTCTCTCTCTCTCTCTCTCTCTCTCTCTCTCTCTCTCTCTCTCTCTCTCTCTCTCTCTCTCTCTCTCTCTCTCTCTCTCTCTCTCTCTCTCTCTCTCTCTCTCTCTCTCTCTCTCTCTCTATCTATCTATCTATCTCTCTCAGAGTGAAATTCGTTTCCTGCTACCGTCACTACCTGCTACTGTTCGGTTCAACTTTCCTTACATCACACCACACGTGTCTTGTATGTTCCTGTGTGCTTTGTGTGATTACCTGTGCATGATTCAGTGAGTTTTACTATCCAGGGATCCTACTAATAGATCCCTCAAGTGAATTCTTGCTTGCTTTTGCATGCTTGTCTAAGCATGATGCCTTGCACATGAATCCTCGATTAATGTTTCTCTTGCAGCGAGTTGTAAAGCCCCCATCAAGATTTGGATCTCTTAGGGTGCTATGCAAGAAACCTATCATTATTAATAAAAAAATACTTTAAAGACTTCCTACTGCAAAACTTGGAATGAGTAGGCATCAAAATTGCTCCACTGGGGCAAATAGAAGTTGGGGCAAATGTCTAGTTAACTGCTTCTGAAGGCACATTTGGTCTCATGAAGATAAAGGGTTCACCATAACTAGTGGCATCATTCATTCGCTAGCTATTCTTAGCACTTTACATCATCATACAGCTGAAGCACTACACTGGTGCTTTACAAACCATGGTCTCACAAGCATGACAGCATATAAGTACACACATGGGTACACACATTTTACTGATCTGCTAGGCATAAAGTAAAGTAATGTTAAGGTCGGCTGATTCAATTGCCTCATTGATATTGATATAGAATTGCCTCATTGATATAGAAGCACGAGAGCCTGAGCAGCAATGTCAATGCCCCACCACACACACTCCCACCCCCCCCGACTTGCAGTGGGCAATAATTGATTGCCCACTGCAGGACTCAAACTCACTGCCTGTCTCGTGAGAAATGGCAGCCTCTTACCCTGGGGCTAAGACCCTGTGCTGCTGAAAAAAGGCCAGAGGTGAGATCAGAAGACACTCCAAGCATGGC
>WPIO01000089.1:60000-205000 GCA_009760855.2 Cristatella mucedo
ATAAATGTTAAACAATATAAGGCCTTATCAGTAAGTCCTCTTGTTAAGTCTATAGGTCAGACCAACAAACACTTTTCAAAGTGCTTGACAACAGCTTCGAAGGACACAATACAATATCACATAATTTGAATAACATACACAACCGTGTTTGTCTGATCAACCTACGACGAGGGCTATAACCTGAAAATGCAATAGGGGCTGATTATTCAATGGGGCCAGTTGCTGGCAGCAAGAAGGAGCTTCGGTAGAAACTTGCCTAAAAGGCAGCTAATAAAAATACTTCTTCAGCAAAAAACCCAAACTCTAGATGCCTGGAGTGCTATGGTGAGCTAATTTCTGGGCTTCATATTAAGATCACAGAGCGTGTCCGATCAAATAAGCTACTCTTATTTGCTGTTATTGTCAAGCTACTCGAAGTCTCCAGTCTACTCATTCCATTATCGGTGGCCTGTGTGAGCATGTATGCACACAATAATTCAAAAAAGAGAGAGAGAGCAAGAGAGAGAGAGAGAGAGAGAGAGAGAGAGAGAGTCAGCGAGTCATTCGGCTGAGCCTTTGTGCTTTCCGTGGCCAGAACCAACAGGATGCCTGAACAAGACAGCCCAGAGCTAACGAGCAGTGTAAGCTCACTTCAGCGGCCACATCATGCTTGGACATACAGCATATTCCTTTGCCATCAAGGGTTGCCGTTTAGTGCTTACACTGCACATACATTTAGGAAATCTCAAATACGCACAATTAGGCGACCGGTTAGCAGTCTCTGCTCCGGCCACACCGCTCACTTAGTGCGGTTCATTTGACAATAACCCATGACACCATCGTTTGAATTGGTGATCTCATCGAGTGAAAATAAATTGTCTCGTGAGCACATAGTTTATCATTAGCGATCAAGCGATCGCTAGCCTAATATGTTCATGCTTCTCGTAGCTTGCCTTAATTTAGTTCCACTTCAGGTGGGACTGCCTAGATACACCAACTGAAATTGTGGCAATTGACTCATTATGACGCTGGTCACGCGACGATATCCTAATTTTTAAGCACATTTCGTATCTAAATGCACGGGCTTCACTGCTGGGGTACTATGCATATGCAGGCAACAATTCTTAAAGATGCCCCACCGGATTACACTAGCTGTAGCTAAGTGTGAAGTGAGCAATCATCCGACCTGGAGGGCAAGCAACATAAGACTTCCCTTCGAACAACCACACAGGAAGCACGGATTTTTCATTCTCTCTCGAAACTCGGCAACATCCTAGAGCTGCAACCCCTGCCCGAAAATAACTAAGAATGAGGGGGCGCTGAATGACCAAAATAACCAGCTACAACTATCTGGGGTTTTCAGCAGCTCTGCTAATGCATTAACTAGTAGTCTAATGAGGATCTGTAGATCAAACGTTCACGAGCTGTCCTCAGTTTTAACTAGCATGACAAAGAGCAGCAGCAACTGAAGCTGCAGCACCAAGGAGATGAATAACTTTGCCATATTATACAGCTGGCCGATAGCATTCTGATCTATAGCGTGGTATGATCTCTGTAGCTTCTATATGACAGCATCAAGCACTGAGTGGACTAGACTAGCTTTCCTGGTCTCTGGTTATTGGTGGACAATTGGGCAGAGAGGGGCTAGGCAGTGACTGGGACTGGGCACTGCAGAAGCATGATTGTAAGCCGGTTAAGCCTACCTTACAGCATCCATGGGCAGAGAATGAGTGACGATGCCGACTAGGGGGTACAGAAATCATAAAGAAGTATAGAACCACCAGATGGCATGCATCCATAGAATACTATTGATGCAACTTTTGCTCTAAATGATTGAACAGGCTTCATGAATAGGCAGGCTGGCAGCCATAGATAGGCAGCAATGTACTGCAGCTACATTTTATTCTACTGTCTGACTCCAGCAAGGTATGCATGCCGCAGTTCCTAACTCTAGCAAGCCAGTCTGCATGGTCATGCTGAGAACAGACACTAGCTTATCCCCCTCTGTCTGCCACTATGCTCACTGATCTTCAGCTACTGCACACGAGTGAGCTTGGAAAATTCCATATCAGTGACTGTACCTCTCATTAATGCAATGTCTCCTCCCCTTTCTCTGCCTCTTTCTGTTCAAAGCAGTGTATTCCTACACACAGCACCCTTTACTTTAGCCTGCAGTAGTCAGGAAAAAGAGCTAGTGCCACATGCTACAGGCTCTTTCTATTAGACGAACTTCTTAGCACTTCATAGCTCTGCTTGCTTGCCAAGCCTACTCCTCATTTCGCATAGAGGCACATAAACATGGCAGTACAGCTCAAGCTCTATCCGGGCTGCACTTTACGATCAATTACCCCATTTGGTAGGTAGCTAATTTCAAATTAGTGCCAACCATCGATTTGCTGGACCACCCATCACAATAACCAGGCTTGCTAAAGCCATGCTATAAGAAAGAGCCCTCGCTCACCTTTGCTCCACACCAGTCGCAGAATCTAGCATCCGAGTTGTTAACTCGTCCACATTTCGAACACTGCCGAAGCTGACCGTCTATCCGCGGTTTCGGCGGAGCCAGGTCTCCGGAAAAAATGGGCTGCAACATACATGTCGACGACACAAAATTAGTGGGACACATCGAGCATGGCTACCACTGACACAAAAGGTGGGAAACATCAGGCAAGGCAGGATCATCCTTCGACGGTCTTGCCTTCATGCTTGCAATCGAACTTTCAAAGAGGGCTCGGTTATTACCATCACGTGCTCATCACTCGCACCCCTTCGTGGGCAGCAGTCGCCCATCAAATGAAAGACAACATACAGCAAAAGCTAACTTGTCTACCGATTGGTAGATGTCGGTATAGTGGAGGCATGCAACTCTCTCACTTGCTGTCGTGCTGATCAGGCAGCTAAGTGTGCATGAGGCAGCACAATCATGAATGGAATGGCCAGGTCACAAGACAGTAAATGAGGCCCGTGAGAGATAATCTTGTGGCAGACAGCAAGTACATGCTTCATCTAATGCCGCATCGGCAGGCCTGTCACATCATACAGCACCACCAGTTTCGAGCACGACTTTTCTGGTCCAATTCTGCTGGCAGCCTCGGCAGTGACAACTGTGTATGTCCCTTTGGCATCAACAATAGAGATTACTCGAATGCCAATTTGACATACTGTGCTAAAAGAGACAAAACAGTAAGGCGACCAACAATGGCAAGTAGGCAAGGTGGTGCCTCGATGCTGGTGTTACGACTTCTTGACTAAAAGTAGCCAAATGAAGGTTATAATTGTTTTCGAATATCAAAATTTCAAGAACTGGCATATACGGACGGCAAGAGCAACCCTCGAACCAAACAATGAAAATGGTTCTCACAGTTCTACCGAGCCAGTGGCTATTGCATGAGTTCAGAATTGCTGTTAGTCAGGTAATATTTACATCTTTTCTTTTGGCTAGCAATACTAATAATAGTTCTTGCATTTGCTACTAAGTAATATATCAATGCAAGTGTGTGTGTGTGTGTGTGTGTGTGTGTGTGTGTGTGTGTGTGTGTGTATGTGTGTGCATGTGTGTAGATACACCTGTATGGATAAATCAATGCAAATGTGTGTGTGTGTGTGTGTGTGTGTGCATGTGTGTGTGTGTGTGTGTGTGTGTGTGTGTGTGTGTGTGTGTGTGTGTGTGCATGTGTGAGTGCATGTGTGTAGATACACCTGTATGGATACTAGAGTTGAAAATTGAGTGTTTATCCTCATTCGACCATTTTGAACATTGTATTCCCACTAAGTACTAAATATATATATATATACAAGCTGTCACACACACGAGCATCATGCGATTCACTCCTACAATTGGAGTAATTATCGGTGGCACAAGAATTAAGGTACCTAAAGCATTTTTTTTATTCTAATATGGGATCAGCCTATTTAAGTATGGTAGCTATCAAAATAGGATCTTGTTTTAACTGAAAGAACAAAGATACTATAATTTCTGAACGAGTGATCGTTTTAAAAGCAGTGACCGGCCATTCACTTCGACACTTTGAACATTGATTCGAGTGTCAAAATGCAGGTGTATGCCATGCCTCGAAAGTATCCATTTTCTCTCTGCTAGCAACAAAGGTCGGCAACTTACACAGCATGAGGAGGTTTTAAGTAGTCACAAAATCGTTTCGAGACTTAAAACTGTGTGTAAGCGCACATGCGAGAATATTTAGAAACTGGAAACCCACTGCATAAGGCACAATTGATAACCGGTCGTGGGCTGGCTTACCAGCCAGCGGAGAGAAACCAGCTGCTTAAAGTGGTAGCTCACCGTCACTGCTGATTTGATACTCCAACAAAACATGCTCAGAGCTTAACAAATGATCACTGTTAATTCGGTATATCAACCGCAAAGCTGATGCTAATCATCAAACAAGGTTTATTCGGTGGCTTCTTCTAAGCGGAAGCTCCCACTGAGTGGATAACAACGAAGCGATGGTTCTCTCGATTCTTTGTGCAGAAGATAGACAAGATCAGGGAATCCATCCCTGCGATGACAACCTCACCACTAGAATGCTGTTCCTCGGTTCCTGGCTGCACCTCAATGTCTGCATTTAAGCAGGTCACTAGTGATCTAGTCCTAAAGTTCGTATCTCAATCAAAGAAGACAACAAGTCCTCTGGACTCTATTCCCACTGTCCTGCTCCTACGTTGCATTGATCTGCTGCTGCCATGCTTAACTAACATAATTAATATGTCATTAGCCTCAGGTCATGTCCCAGCACCTTTCAAAAAAGCTGTAGTCGGGCCACTTCTCAAGAAAGCTACACTTGACCAAGAGAACTTGAGCAACTACCGCCCAGTTTCCCTTCTACCATTCCTATCAAAGACACTCGAACGGGTCGTGGCGGACCAGCTGAACTCGTATATCGAAACCTCACACCTTGCTAGTAAGTTCCAGTCTGGCTTTAGAGCTAATCACTTCACAGAGTCAGCATTGCTTCGGGTATACAACGACCTACTTAGGAATGCAGACATGGGTAGAGAGTCTCTGCTTGTTTTGCTTGATCTTTCGGCAGCTTTTGATACTATCGATCACCAAGTTCTTCTAAAGCGCCTCTCGTCTCGCCTGGGCATCACTGGCACTGCTCTGCAGTGGTCCAGGTCCTATCTCAGTGGGAGACTCCAGAGTATTGACGTGAATGGACAAAGATCATCTGAGGTACCTCAGAAATATGGAGTACCTCAGGGCTCTGTGCTAGGTCCGGTTCTTTTCACGGTTTATACTCTCCCTCTTGCTGATGTGATTGCCAAGCACAATCTAGGCTTTCACTTCTATGCGGATGACACTCAGTTGTACCTTTGCTTTGATCCCTCCCAGCCTTCGAGCACCTCAAATTCTCTAAACTCACTAGCTACATGCATTGATGACATCCGCACATGGATGGCAGCAAATTTTCTAAAACTTAACGATGATAAAACTAACTTACTAGTTATGGGCAAACCCAGTGTGATCCAGAGATTGGAAAGGCTGACTCTCAAAATTGGCTCTGCCAGCATATCTCCAGTTGAATCAGCTCGAAATCTAGGTGTCATATTCCAAAGCGACCTCTCGTTAGACGACCATATCAGCTCCACAGTCAAATCCGCCTATTTTCAGCTTCATAACATTGCTAAAATTCGGGCTTGTTTAGATAAAGATACCACATCTAAGTTGGTCCATGCATTCGTGACATCCCGTCTCGACTTCTGCAACTCACTGCTTACTGGCCTACCAGCATGTGCGATCAGGCGATTGCAGCTGGTGCAAAACTCTGCAGCTAGGCTTGTCTGTCGTGAGCGTCACAGTTGCCACATTACTCCACTTCTCGCCGACCTGCACTGGCTACCAGTCAAGCAACGGATTGACTTCAAGGTTTTGTCGCTCACTTTTAGGTCCCTTCATTCTATGGCTCCAGCCTATCTGTCAGATATACTACTCCCCCATCAGGCCAAGCATCGTACCACCCGTTTTTCGGAATCCAACAGTCTAGAAATACCTCATACAAACCTTAAATCCTTTGGAGACCGTGCATTTAGTTCATATGCTCCCAAAGCCTGGAACTCCCTCCCGACCTGCGTCAGAACATCCCCTGACCTGACCACATTTAAAAGGAACCTAAAAACACACCTATTTAGGACAGCATTTAGTGGGTCCCTGTGATTCGTCCTTGATGTGCTTATGCGTGCTGACACTGTGCATGCTGCCACTAACCACATTTGCATGCTGACCCTGTGCATGTCACCCCTAACCATATTATTCATTTCGTTTGTTTTTCAAGCATGATTTTACTTACCATTCAATTGCATTTCACTTTACAGCAAATGTAAAGCGCCTAGAGAGAGATTAAGTTCTCTGAGGGTGCTCTATCAAGTGATTATTATTATTATTATTATTATGGCCTCGGCATGGATGCATGCAATTAGGAGCTGCACAACCGCAGACTGGTCGAAAGCTTATTAGTTAAGATTGAGCACATAGTGCTTGGAAACAACAAATAGCATGCCTGCGTTCATGGTCACCTAAACGAAGGATTTAAGAAGCAATGCCGGCAAATGATATTAGGGGCATTTCAGTGGTAGTATTGGCAAACACGTGCAAAATGTGTAAGGAGCTGGTGGGTACAACCCAATTAGATGCCTCTGTCAGGATTAAGCCAACAGCCTGGTGCAATGCCTTTCTATCAATATCAATTGAAATATAAATACATAGTTTGTGGAACGTTTGCTTTTGCATTACAATCGACTATTCCCTAAACGTTCTAGGAAGATTTTTCCACCCTACCCGACGGAATGTAGCAATTGATGTTTCCCTTTTAGCACTAGTGTATATACATGCAAGTACTAGTGTTCATACATTGTACATAATAACTCCATAAAGTCACAGTAATGAGACTGCAAAGTAAAGTGCTCCACTGTATACGTTTGCTACCGGTACCCTATGTCTCGTGCAACAAAGAAATAGTGTGGGACGATTAGTTACAGCATATGTAAAGTGCCTTGAAAGAGATTATGCTATCTGAGGGTGCTATACAAATGTATTATTATTATTATCATCATCATAATTATTAGCAAACAGAGGTGAACAGTCGTAGAAGTAAGTGGCACGGTGATCACAGGGAAGGCCAGAAAAGAGAAAAAGGAGGTGCCAACACTGGCAGAGCAGGGTAGAATGGGCCTAGTAGTCGCATGCACACACACTGTGACAGTGAGCCACTCAGCCTAGGACCTGCAGAGCAAGAGGTCGATAGCAGACAGTCTTTAGCAGGATGAAAAGGATAAGTTATCAAACGTCCTGGAGTTTTATTTTCCGTAATCGTGGACATATAGAACCAATTGTATCAACCCGAAATCAAAAATATTAAAGACGAGGGTAAAAAAAAGCAGAGCTGAACTCATATTTCAAATTTCACTCCGATACGTGAAATATTAGTTAAGTTATTTAATTTACAAGGCACCAACCAACTCTGGACATAAAGCTGTATGAAAGTCATAAGTATGCACCTTAACAAGCTTCAAGCATATATCGCGATCTACCAAGATTCGACAAGTTGGGATACAACTTGCATATGATGCAGAGATCGGTAAATCTTTTATTTGTAGATTTGTTGCTTCCGGTTTACATCCGGGCTAGACGTGGTTGGCATTACCGATTTTCCTTTCACGTGGAAGTCGTCAGAACTTCCGATCCCAGTTCTAGCATATTTGTCTTTCGAAGGAAACCATAAACACATAATGATTGTCGGACAAATTTTAGAGGTATTTTCTCGACATTTCCCCTTAAGGGTAGCTGTAAAGCAAGCTCCACAATCAGCAGCAGAAAAGGAGGTTGCTGAGGCTGAGAGCAAGAATTGTGACAAGAATGGCCATTTATGTACTGTACTAGGTTCAAACGGTAGCCACGGCAGTGCCTTCGGCAACAGGGTGAGTTTGTGGATAAGTTTCTTGAAATACCGGGACAAAGACACCAGAGTAAATACATTATATGGTTTAGAAAAATCTGCATTGGAGCTCCTCCACCACATATCACCCCCCCCCCAAGGCACACGGATGCACCAACGAATGCTGCCAGAAAAATAAGACAGTATCCAGTACTTTTGGAAGAATGTGCATTGTGGCAATTCATGTCTGCTGGGCATTAAGTACAATGGTCTCGAAGCCAAAGCCACGGCAAAATGGCAATTGCCTCTTATTGCCCACTAAAATCTATCGCCTCGATGCAAAAATTATCAGCATTCAAATCAAATATACTTTACACGGCTGCAAGTCTTAGTAATTCACGGTTACATTATTAGCAAAAGATAATCTTGTAAATGGGCTAGCCTTCAATTGCCACGTCCTCAAAGATGCCAGCAGCTTTTACGTGAGATCTAAATAACAAAACAAATGCAACACTAACGACAGAGCATGAAAGCAATCGACTAAACAGAAACTCGCCCAGTGCTGTGCTTATTTGCATTCACAGAGCATCAGACCGGCATACAAGCATCAATTACAGAGCTCATACTCATCCCTTACACAGCCATTCACAAGAGAAAACATAGCATGGAGCTCAAACTAGGAAAGTTCAGCAGACCACTAGCAAACTGTAGCAGACAGAGCGCTACAAGACATGGAAAAAGCAGGTTTGTTCGAAAATGTTTCGGTGCACATCAGGTGGCCAGGCAGCTTGCTGGTAATGGTCGACAGCTACCTTAAAAAACGAGAGAAAAAACTACAAATTGACAGTAAGTGACCAAGCATGCTAAACGTGCCAGACGCCTCGGAGAAGGTAGGGTAGATATGCTCCTGACGTCAGCCACTTCCTGTATTGTGTGCTAACAGCTGCTTAATCTCCTCTGTACAATAACCGCATAAGCTCGTCTGCACGACCGTAGCATCATCATTAACAAACTGTTATGGAACTTTAAAACAGTATGCTTGGCAAACACTGATTAATGGATTTTTACCCTTGGTGGAGTGAAGCGATAAGAATTCTGCAACCACTTATAGGGCACAATTGCAAGTAAATCGCTACTGCCACAGCAATACCTTGGCATGCTCGGGAAGACGAGCTTCGCAGACCACGCACGAGCTGAGATGAGGCGGGTTGCCAGTGCCGCAAAAGTAGCACACGCGAGTCTGCGCAGTGCGGAGCATCGCTTGAGGCTCATTCTGTCCGGCAAGTGGTGCTTCACATATGATACAATTAGGAGTATTCAGAGGAACCATCGACTTGCAGTAGATGCACATTCCCATCTGCAGCAACACCAATAAATGCATCCAAGTCGAGCCGCACAGAGAACTGACCCCGTGCGCCACACGACGCTGCATGCACGGACCAGAAATGGCCGACGAAACGAAAACGCATGCCAAAAGAATGAGCACTTGTACATGACATAACGACAATCCTACAATGTTTTATCCTCGTCTAAGCCATCGATCTACCGTCTACTGTGTCGTCATCGGGATGTGAGGGGCACTGAGGGTAGTAGGTGGGGTGAGGTCGGTGGGATGCAGCAACAAGTAGAGATGCAAGAGCGGGTCGCAGGGTCATAGCCAGCCTACGGTCAATCTGTGCGAGGAGGAAAGCCAATTCCCCAGCTCTTAAGTCACAAATTATCGTATTAAAAGTCCTTTCAGTGCACTCATCAAAGCAGGTTTATCTGCTGGTCGGCCACTACCAAAGGCATAGATTGTTGTATGAGCTTTCCTGCTAGAACCATTGCACCAGCTGTGGATGCTAATTTTGTTGCTAAAAAAACTTTAAACCCAAAGACTAAGCACCTGACGGTCCATTGGGACTCGTGTGGGGTGCATTCACTCATGCAGCTGAGTAATACACAGAGTCGACAGAAGAATTTCTGAAAACAGATTCTCTGGCTAGCCTATTTTACAGCACCCGAGTTCTCAACTCTTGCTCACAAAATCTTATAGCAGTTGCTCGGGGAGCAGGGCGTTGTTAGGGGATTCATATGTGCTGTTACCATGCCCCTGCCTCCTTGACAACTCGGATAAGGCTCAGACCCAGTCCTCAGACTGACGCTTCCATTGCGCAAAGTCGCATACTTAGCGCTCGAGACAAGGAAATCCATTTATATAACTTACCTGGCCAGGCTCTGGTGGTGCCAGTCGTGTATAAGGTAAAGGTGGTACAGGATTTCCACATTCTCCACAGAATCTAGCATACGGATCCGACGGCCTAGCCGCATAGCAGTATATGCACCTAACAAGTAAGAACACTTGCTGATTCAGTGCTAATTTTACGACACACAGGCATATAAGCAAATGCGAAAAAGGCATACGTACAGAATGCAACTAATCTCGCGTCGTCTCTTTTAGGCTTTCTTTACTCTCTGCTTGCCTCAATCTCTTTGTCTGTCTCACAGTTTCTCTGTCACATCCATTCTCTGTCTCTGTCTCTGCCTATCTGTCTGTCTGTCTCTCTCTCTGTCTCTCTAAATAAATAAATAAATCCTAGCTGATTAAACAGCCTCTTTTGTATAGCGACAGAAGAGCCTTTACGGCTATCACCACCGCTTGCAGCGATAAAGGATCGCCCACCGCAGGAATCGAACCCACGACCTCGGGACCGAGGCCGTGAAAGCAACTGCCTTACCTAGTGTGCCATCACTCTGTGTCTCTGTCTGTCTGTCTGCCTCTCTCTCTCTCTCTCTCTCTCTCTCTCTCTCTCTCTCTCTCTCTCTCTCTCTCTCTCTCTCTCTCTCTCTCTCTCTCTCTCTCTGAACTTATGACTCAGCCCCACCCGTCTTAACCCAGTGGTAAAGTGAGTGTTTCGCGGTTCTAGTCACGGTTAGAGTTCTGAAATAGGCAGTCCTTTACTGACAAAAGCGAGAGGGTGACAGCTGCTAAGGCTCTTCCGCAGCTATATAAATGAGACTGCTGAATTAGTTGACCTTAGCTTTATTTTCCACCTCCAGCTCGCTTTGTCGGTAAGTCACTCTGTCATTCTGCTCATCTGTTTGTCTGTCTCCTTCTATCTCTTCCTCTTTGTCGCCTTGCTCTTTCATGCAGCACTGGGCCAAACAGACTAGGGGTAGTGAGCGATAAATTGTCATTGTATCTCCGTCTGCAACTCCACAAGGCCATAAAGACTATGTGGGTGTTACGCAGGAGGGTTTTGTATAGCGCACTCACAGCCTAAGCGGCTTTCGGTATGCATTTGGTAGCCAACAGACTTCGTCTCAGGCAACAAAGAGAAAAGAGAAAGTGAGAAGCATAGCAGAGTCAGGTAAGCAGTTGAGGTAGTGAGTAGCATGGAAGTAGCAGCTCAGGACCGCTGAAAAGGATGAGCCATAGTCGGCAGCCGGAGAGTAGTTGTCGTTGCGTAAGAATTGTGGAAGCGAGTTCCACAGTCTAGGACCTAAAGAGCTAAAGCTTCTGTCGCCAACAATCTTTAAGCAGAGGAATGGAACAGCTAATTTACTGTGCATACAGGACCTGAGGGCACGAGGAGGCTGAAACTGGTGCAGCAGTTCAGCTAGGTACGAAGGAACCAAGCCGTGGCGGGCAAATAGATTCAGAGGCATAGACAGACACAGCATGCATGTGCTAGTGTGTGCCACGTGTGTGGGGGGGTTGTATGGCCCCCTCCCCTCCCCCCCCCCCGATACAAAGTGTTTATGCGGCACACAGACAAACAAGAGACAGAGAGATCTAGATTAAAGAGGGAGAGACAACAACGGACCTGTTGCTGGCATACTTTCTCACTTTCACTCACTCACCCACTTCCTTTCTTCATCTGGCAGGCTCGGTGACCTACATTCCATAGCACGTGGTTATTGCTTCTGTAGTATATGCACCAGATAAATACCATTCAGACCAATTTGTTGAATATTTAATAAATAAGATATAGAAAAATATCGAGCTGATGTTGCATATATTCACCTGAGGTAATCAGTCTCCTTCTGTAGTCTCATAGTTTGCTTGTAATCATCAGCAGGAAGTCTCTTCACCAAAGACATGGACAAGTGAGCATCTCCACTTTCATGCACTTGCTGAAATAACATCAGTGCATCAGGACTAGCCCTGGGCTAAAACCCAAAATAGTAATTATATGCTTTTTCATAGTAGTGTCACAAACAGACCGAGCCCCTTTCTAGACACTTCTTGTAGGCTGAGAAACAAGCATGTCAATCGATTAGTAGTAATACCGTGCACAATTAGAGCATGCATAAGGACACAATGCACAATTTCACACAGACAAAGCATGCACAGAGAGGACAAGGTGAGTTTCTAGTTTCACTTTAAAATGTCATCAAGTTAGGGGGTACCGCGATTGCAGTTGTTAGCCAAGTTCCAAGCTAGTAGGACCTAAGAACTACAAGCTCCAAAGCATTTGAGGCTGGCTACAGGCACAGCTAAACGACCAAAACTAGAGGACCAGTCGTACCAGTAAACACCCAAGGATAAAGCAGTTCACATACGTCAGCCATAGCAGGCTAATGAAGGGACCTCAAAGTGAAATATTTCTAATTGGTCTAAGGAGTTGAACCCTGGTATCGAAGGCAAATGTCTTAACAGAGAGACAGGGGCGCTTTATCAAGTGCATTATTATTATATTAACATCTGTCCTGCTCCATCAGAATGCTGAGGCTTCTAGCCAAGCACTATCCTTACTACTAGAAGCCTCCCGATACCAAAGAATACTTTAAGCATGCTCATACCTGCGGAGAAGGCTTTCTATCGCCTCCTTCATTAGGCAGCAACCATCGTCAGTGACAATAATTTTCTCCTAACAGTCTAATAAGTCATAAAAATGCAGAGAACTGGCTATTTAAGACAGTGATGTAGCATACAATGACTATTTGATCATATGATGAAGGGTCTTACTGGTATATCTTCCAAAAATAAGCATGGTCTAAGCAAAACGTCCTTAGGTAGCATAAATCGTGGACGTTGGTGCTACGAGTAATGCTTGAATAGAGGGTCATTTTACAGAAAGATCTCCTAATGTTCAATTAAAGCTAGAAAAAAGTATTCCCGCATATACGCAAACATGCGGACAAGTTTTCTGCACAAAGCCAACCTTGATGTATGACCTCGACCGCTACTGCAGTCATTACCTACAACAGACTAAGCAAGGCAGTTCTCAGGTACTATACAGATATATCTGGTTATTTAAAAAACTCCAGTAAGACGTGAGGCTTAAGCAGCTGCTGTGCTAGAGAGCTTTGCACAGTGCACTCAAAGCCTAAGTGGCAGGTAAACTAGCTACAATCGATCGAGCGAGCAAGCTGATAATTCACAGCAGCATAAAGCATTTGAGAGAAACGAGCAGTACAAGAACTACTGGCTGCTGCATTGAGCGACTTCATTTTTCAGGCAAAAATTGGAATAGATTAGACAAAAAATTGGAATAGACAGACCGGTTTATAAAGCAAAGACGTTCACAAACAGAAGACATAGACCCACAAACTGCCAGCATTCTAAGAAAAAAGCACGAACGAGCCCCCACGAAAACCAGCTGCACACGCAAGGGATCACTGCTTTGAGACACACTATGCTGCATCAAAATAGCTTACCGTGTCGCCAGGAGCAGAACCATGAACGAACCCAGCTGAGGCATTTCGAAGAATGGAGCCTGTCGGTGCAGTCTTACGTTGGCCAGATGCACGATCTGCAGTAAACCTGGACGTTGTTGGAGGTGTGCGGCCGCCGCTGGTGGTGATTTTCATATCTGAAGAACAAGACAATAATAATAATAACAATAATGCACTTGATAAAGCGCCCTCGGAGAACTCAATCTCTTTCTAGGCGCTTTACATGTGCTGCACCGTGCAACTCTCGACACACCGGCAGTCATTTGCCTGCCCGAAGAGAAGTGATGCTGGGTCGGGTAAGCTGTCGCAAAGACCACGGCAACGGTAGCAACAGCTCAAGCCAAGCTCATCGAAGCACAGCAGAGAAATCTGGAAGCCCCGGTGAGAAGCCTAGGCCTGTCGCCAGACTCGGGGAAGTAGACAACGAAAGGTCAGGCAGCTGGCACACATGGTCAATAAAAGAAAGAAAATAAGAAAAAGAAAAGGCTGGCAGACTTGACAGCATCATATATATATATATATATGTATATATATATATATATATATATATATATATATATATATATAGGCAGGAGAGCCTTGTCAGCGATCGCTAGCGATCGCAGTGGGCCATACAGGATTGCCGCAGCAGTACTCTAACCCAAGATCGTGAAGTGCAAGCGCCTCACTCCTGGGCTAAGACCCGGGGCAAAGAGAAGGCGGAACCACCTCCCCCCACCGATTGAGGAGATGCCTGAGATGGTAGCATCAACGGCTAGCGAGGCATGGACAGCAAGGCAGGACTGTCCAGCTGCTTCAGGAGCACGGCTCTTAGGCTCTGCCAGAACTGCAGCACTGCTATACAACAGGTCAGAACAACAAAAGCAGCTACTGAACCACAAGTATATAAACATTTCAGTTTTCAGCAGGAACAAGAGAAAAGCCCGGAGGGTTTTGGGGGGACCCGCAGTATTTGTGTGACTTGGCGATGCATAGCCGCCAGCATTTTTTAGAACGTGTTAGAACATCTGTAAGTGATACAGAAATAATAAACGCTAGCTGAGTAGCGATCAATGGAAAATAGAATCGCGATCAACGGACAATGTAATCGAGATCAACGGACAACGAAATCAAGATCAATGGGCAATGTAATCGAGATCAACTGACAATGGAATCGAGATCAACAGACAATGGAATCAAGCGGCACTACAGATCGCAGCATCTTCTGTAACCGGCAGCATATGCGAGCAGCCGCAAACACCAAATGCACCCACTGAAGCCAAAGCATATCCTAATATAATAATATAATTCATTTATATAGCGCCCCAAGAGAACTTAATCTATATTCAGGCGCTTCACATATGCCTCGGGGCTCAAGCCCACGACCTCAGCCAGACCTTGGTCGGGGCGAGCACCTTATCAGCTGGACCAAACCAGGCAGCCATCATCACAAGTTTCAAAGTTGTGGTAGTAGCACAGAATGGCTTAGGCGGCTTTTTAAAGAAACATAGGTCGTATGAAAGACTACCAATACAGAGACCAGAGCTCTCTCTCTCTCTCTCTCTCTCTCTCTCTCTCTCTCTCTCTCTCTCTCTCTCTCTCTCTCTCTCTCTCTCTCTCTCTCTCTCTCTCTCTCTCTCTCTCTCTCTGTCTGATCGGCTGTAAAGCATCTCACTTCAAGCCAGAGCTCAGACGAGCGGCCACAACTTCATTCACCGAGCTTCCCATACATTGAAACGATCGGCACGATCTATCCAGCACGACAGTGACGAATAGGTAACCAACTATACAAAAAACCCTGCTTCCAAGAATCGATAGATGTGGCACTAACAAATTATTCAGCAAGCCAGCTTGGCAATTGAGCTAACGGTAGCTATAAAAAACATTCCGGCTACAGAACCATCGACGAAAATATATTAAATGCATCGGTGCTTGCTCGACATATAGCAAATCACACAGCCAACGTCGGCGAGCTAGTACAAAAGTTGCAAAGCCGACGCCGCATCCAAAACTCGTGCCTTGAGAAAAGCGTGCATTTGTGCGACACACGGGAGATTCTTCAGATCCCCTCATTAGCAAACTGCCGCTTGCACTTCACCTGCCATAACTTCTTCTGTCTCTAGAACCTTGGCATCGCGCTCGTGCCATGCCACTTTGGCAGCCACGGTGGCTCCACCATTAGCGTGACTGGTAGATGACTGCAAAAGACCGTTGGTGAATCAAGCCCGAAGAGTGGTGCAATGCACATGCAACAAACATAACACAGCATCACTGTAATATGAACCCTGTAATGAGAGCCTTTTGGTTTTCTCTCTGATGCTGGAATCCGTACATAGGCAGCACAGTAGAAGTGATGAGTGAAACTCGACCATGCTTCCTCGCCAAGCAGATACACTAAGCAACCCGAGGCAGGATCGCGCTTTCGGCGATAATGCTTTAAAAAAGCACAAGTGTAAAAAGAATAAATAACCTATACAGGTAGATGATAACTGGAAAAACGTAAGAGCCCGTAACAGATCAGGTCAAACTGGTGAATTGGTATCACTCTTGCCTCTGGTATCGAAGGTCGTGGGCTCAAACTACCCAGTTGACACGACACCATATTTTCTTTGGTGCTACAATAAGCCATTGGGTTGTAATGGTGATTTATAAATCCAGCCGACGACTCAGCCAAATGCTGGTGGCTACAATTGCTGCGACTTCACGTTCATCTACTTGCCTAACATAAAAAGCAAGCAGCTTCACCGGAGGCTCTGTATAGCTCTGTTGCAGCAAGCAGTGATTCAGCAAAAGTGCAAGATGACATAACCTGAAGCACTGCCTGATTGGTCGGGAGATTCTAGTTGTTTTAAATATGCCTTCTGGTCCACATATACACGTTGTTGCATATGTACACATACATAGTTGGAACTGTCACCGTTTTGCCTTTGTAAGCATCTGTCCCGGCATAGCCTCCTCATTCCTGGTCATGCGGTCTACACTATTTCATTAAGAGTTCAACTGACGAATCATCGGTATCTACGCACGCAGAGACCACGCCTATAGCTTAACCTTAAGCTGAAAAGTTACCTTAGCTACGTCTGCAAGTGTATGTGTGCCCACATGCCCCAGCATGTGTCAAGGACCAAGCCCTGCAAAGGACTAGAGGTCGATTCTGCAAAATCAAGCTCTATATAGACAAGATTTTGGTCTCTGGGGTTCCAATAGAAATGCAGCATTGATCTGTGAGGACGTGATCTGCTTGAACGAAAATCGACGTGCCACCAGAAGATAGTAGCCGTGCCTGGTAGCTTCACAAGGCAGAAAAGAATGCTCTAGCCAGCTCTGTTAATCCAATCGGCTTCAGTTTCGGGCTGTTCAAGTGACTTAGCTTCTGAGATCACAGCAACGGTCCTAACGATCGTGCGCAGCCTTACGCGGATGCTCGACTTACTACAATGGCAAGTCATGTATGAATATGAAATTAGGCGAGGTTGCTGCAAGTGCATTGCATCGCTATTACACTGGGATGCAGTGTGCATATACAGTAGGTGTGGCCCTGCAGTTCGGTGCAAGAAGTAGTGTGGTCGGCTGCACTCTTAAGCTAAACACATTACACAAAATAAAAAAAAAGTAAATTTTTGTACGCTACACACATACAGGTACACACTCTGTCCACAGTCATGCCAAAACCCAATATTGAACGTTTACAATTGATTTTCTCGAAACTAGAGACAATACTAATACTTAAACATGCAAATAGGAAAGTATAACTAATTGTGAAGCCCCAACGAAAGCAGTTGGACAATCGCTGACTTCTTCCGAAGGAAAAACCTGAAAAAGGCTGCTGTGGGGAAAGAGACATATACAGTCATCTAGAGCACCTAGATTTTGAGGTTAGCACTAATCTTTATAAACTAAAAGTGGTGCCCAAATTTAGATTCCTGTTTGAATGTTCTGGACAAGGCAATGTTTTGGGGACTGTGCAGGCAATGCTAATTATTTTTAAAATTCCTATTTTTCTAGCTTTACCAATAAACAGGCTCAAGAGCCTTTCTGCTTTGAATCCGTGGTACTTAAATATCTTTCAAGAGCGTGGAAACTAAAAATAAGTGCTTTCTATGCGAGCAAAAAGCCCAACTTGGAGTCAATGCGTGCTGTAGCAGCTGAGGTCCGAAAACCAGCAAAGGATGTTAAGAATAATAGGATTGATTGTATTTTCTTATATTCTTTTATTATTTTCTTATATCTTACATTTAATCCTTTGGAGACCGTGCATTTAGTTCGTGTGCTCCCAAAGCCTGGAACTCCCTCCCAATTTGCATCACAACATTCCCTGACTTGACCACATTTCAAAAGAAATTAAAAACGCACCTACTTAGGACAGCATTTAGTGGGTCCCTGTGATTCGTCCTTTATGCGCTTATGCGTGCTGACAATGTGCATGCTGCCATTAACCACACTTGGATGCTGACCCTGTGCATGTCACCCCTAACCATGTTATTCATGTTGTTTTTCAAGCATGATGCCACTCACCATTCGATCGTGTTTCCTTTCAGCAGATGTAAAGCACCTAGAAAGAGATTGAGTTTTCTAATGGTGCTTAATTGAGTGTATTATCATTACTATTTCTTGCAGAAAAGTCTTCAATTTCTGAATTATAGTTAGCTTTGAAATGGATGCCAAAACTTAGTTTATTTTGCTTGGCTTTGGTACATCACTGGCTCTGCCGTCTAGGTTCCTATGCTTTGTCGCACATACCTGCCGACCAAAAAATGGCTGCCTATAAGTTTGATTGATCTTGATCCGGTTACTAGTGAAATCAATAACATAAAATTCAAAGTCACTAGCAGTACCTGTTCAGCCTCTGAGACCATTTTCTTGTCGAGAATGTGCAAACCGGAAAGGGAATTTGGGGTACTTCGTCCGGTAACCACCAAAAAGTGTCAATCTCAAAACACAGCAGCTACTGAGGAATACACATTTCATATGCCCCATCTCTAGGACAAAATGACCCAAAAGGTCCCCAATTTCCTCAACGGTGCCTAATTTGGGGTTAGTGGCCAATTTTTGGGCAAAGCAGACCTATTCTCCAAGTTTATCTCTGGTGATGTCAGTTTTAAAATTCCCTATAGATTTTTCTTTAGAATTAGTTCTGTATTGCTTATTTGAAATTTTTAAGTCCTTACCCCTAATTTAGTGGAAATTCGTAAAACAAAATATCTAATCTGTGTTAGGGGCATGGCTATGGCTTAAAGTATATGTGTGTGTGTATGTGTGTGTGTGTGTGTGTGTGTGTGTGTGTGTGTGTGTGTGTGTGTGTGTGTGTGTGTGTGTGTGTGTGTGTGTGTGTTTCATCATCTGCACACACATGCATGCATGCATGCATGCGCACACACAGACCGGTACATGAGTCGCTTCTCGCATGCACGTTGTGCATTGAAGAGCACGTAAATGCTCAGTTTTCACCAGATATAGCCAGCCAAGAAAAAAATAAGACCTGCCAAGAATAAAATATATGATGCATTGCACACCAACCTTCTGCTGCTTGTCCCTGAGTAGGTCCTCTTGAAACGACCTATCGTCATCGTCTGGTGGTCCGGCCAGCGCTACATCGAGCTTGATGTATTCCACCTCAAACGTCTTTGTATTGACAAAGCTCTCTCGCACACCATCCCTAACAAAGAAGTCAGGGCAGCTGGTGGCAGGGGCAGTTCCTATGCGATTGCTCACGTTTCTGCACGTAAAAGTTACACCGTTGTTTGAGTAGTCCCTTTCAGCACTGCAGCATCGACACAGTGCATTACCGTTTGCATGTACATCGGATGTTCCACAAACACTGCCGCGAACTTCAGGGGACCGAGCAGCATGCTTGCGCAGTCACAGACCAGGCCGACTGGCTTGAGTCAGCGCCTCTGTTGCCAGATGGGTCGGGGCCTTGGAAAGTTCTAAGCGGATAGCAAGGCCAGCCCATTCAACATTTCAGCCCTAACCACAGCAAGGCCCTACGAACTAATGAGTCGGGACAGGGGGCATTGCACTTAATGCTATTCATGCGAATATGGACAGTGGAACATGGGGTAATGTGTTCATGCACAGGTCTCTTAAATTCCATAGTATTACCTGCCGTGATATTTCATAAGATAGTTCGGCCCAGGGGTGGGAAGCTCGCCTTGAACGATCAAGGTCGTGAGCTTGAGGCCCGCTGCATATGTAAACCGCCTGGATAGATATCAAGTTCAATTGAGGCGCTACCCAAATTAAGCATATGTGTGTATTTAGTTAATAAAATGTACAGAAAACATCCTGAAGCAAAATTGGGTATACAAAAACTTGGTTAAAGAAAGTACACCGCCACTGGTAGCACTTAGATATAATCTGGTGTTTACTAAAGCAAACCTATGTACGAACATTTGCTTAAGCTCTGAGTCTGCGAATGCTCAGACGTGAAGTTTGCAAGTGGGCTGAGCACTGATATAAGTAAAGTGGAGGTTGGCTGATTTTTCAACAGCCTTATTTACGTTGAGGCAGAAAAGCCTTAATGGCTATCACCCAGCTTGAAGTGGACAATAATGGATCACCAGCAGCATGAGTCCAAAGCCACGACCTCAGCCTGCTAAGGCCAACATCGAAAGCCAGAAGCTATTTTCCAGGTCTTCCAAGCAGCTAAATAAAGTCTTTCGCTGTTGGTTAGGAGATCAGCTTAGCAAAGAATTTTCTTGATCTGATATTTCGAGTCGTGAAACTATGCAGCTCTTGCTGCGGTTGTCTAATTATAAGTCACACACACCTGACTGCCCTATTGGGTAATACTTTGTGCACCCTGAAGATTAACATATAAACTCAAATATTTCAGGATTCTATGAACTGCTGGCCAGTAAGATTTCACCAAAATAAAGAATAAGTATCCCTTTGGTTTTCTTAAAAGGTGCAAAAAAGAGTGTAACTGCCCTGTTTTGCAATAGCTGGCGCTATTTCTGGCTGGCGATATAGTTGCTAGTTTCGAAGGATATTATTAGCACCAACCTGAGCGCTATGAAATAAGATTTACTGGATGCCCCAAGTAAAAGCTAAAAATGCATATCAACGATCGCTTCGGGCATTTTCACGGTCATCATCTTTGGGTTCGAAGCATGCTGTTTCGAGCATGCACAACAATTGGCCCGATGTGGTTCGAAATTATGCAAGAAATCGGCGATTCGGTAGAAATAAAAACTATATAACAGCATTTTCTAATGAACAAGGAATAAAAGAATTCGTCTAAAATATTTCCAAAGTCTTAGCTATTTATTTTCCAAATGGAGGTACTAAATTGACTGACCTTCTCATTCAGGTCCTATCTCAGTGGGAGGCTCCAGAGTATTGACGTGAATGGACAAAGATCATCTGAGGTACCTCTGAAATATGGGGTACCTCAGGGCTCTGTGCTAGGTCCGGTTCTTTTCACGGTTTATACTCTCCCTCTTGCAGATGTGATTGCCAAGCACAATCTAGGCTTTCACTTCTATTCGGATGACACTCAGTTGTACCTTTGCTTTGATCCCTCCCAGCCTTCGAGCACCTCGAATTCACTCAACTCTCTTGCTGCATGCATTGATGACATCCGCACATGGATGGCAGCAAATTTTCTTAAACTAAACGATGATAAAACTAACTTACTAGTTATGGGCAAACCCAGTGTGATTCAGAAATTGGAAAGGCTGACGCTCAAAATTGGCTCTGCCAGCATATCTCCAGTTGAATCAGCTCGAAATCTAGGTGTCATGTTCCAAAGTGACCTCTCGTTAGACGACCACATCAGCTCCTCCACAGTCAAATCTGCCTTTTTTCACCTACATAACATTGCTAAAATTCAGGCTTGTTTAGATAAGGATACCACGTCTAAGTTGGTCCATGCATTCGTGACATCTCGTCTCGACTTCTGCAACTCACTGCTTACTGGCCTACCAGCATGTGCGATCAGGCGATTGCAGCTGGTGCAAAACTCTGCAGCTAGGCTTGTCTATCATGAGCGTCGCAGTTGCCACATCACACCACTTCTCGACGACCTGCACTGGCTACCAGTCAAGCAACAGATTGACTTCAAGGTTTTGTCGCTCACTTTTAGGTCACTTCATTCTTTGGCTCCAGCCTATCTCTCAGATCTACTCCCCCACCAGGCCAAGCATCGTACCAACCGCTTTTCGGAATCCAACAGTCTACCAATACCTCGTACAAACCTCAAATCCATTGGAGACTGTGCATTTAGTTCGTACGCTCCCAAAGCCTGGAACTCCCTCCCGACTGGTCAGAACATCCCCTGACCTGCATGCTGCCACTAACCACATTTGCATGCTGACCCTGTGCATGTCACCCCTGACTATGTTATTCGTGTTATTTATCAAGCATGATATTACGCACCACTCAATTGCATTTCCCTTTGCAGAAAATGTAAAGCGCCTAGAAAGAGATTGAGTTCTCTGAGGGCGCTTTATCAAGTGCATTATTATTATTATTATTATTATTACCTCAATTTAAACTTTAAATGCAGATCGCCATGGTTTTCGTGTCTTAGATGTCTGCCAAGATTTCAAAGACAATTTTTTTATACGGCTACGCGGCTTATTTTTCATCAGAAAATGTAGTTGGCTGGTTTTTCCCTCTACCTGTGTCATCGATTTTCTGCATAGGCTCGAGCCAGGTCTGGCGTCCGTCTGTTTGCACATATGCAAAACCAGATGTCTCAACGTTGACCATTCCAGAAGACGTGCCAGACACAGTCGTTGAGATGCATTTTTCAAGAGGGGGATACTTGAAAAAATCCAAAAACCTCTAACTTTGCCGTGATCTGGTAGTGCTACGTAAAACTCTTCGATGAACACAACAGCTGTTCCTTAATCCATAAGAAATCGCCAAAACAGTCAATGCTGAATATTGTTCACACCTACCAGGTTAACCTAGGTGGCAACACGTACTATATGGAATATTTCTTGCATCCTCATATTGAAACTACCTTGCAATCGTATTTTGGCCTTGATTTTATAAAACACGGCGATGCTGGAGATTTGGGAAGATTTCAATGATGGGCCAATTTTTCGTGCCAGCACTATATCTACATCAAATGTTTTTTATATATATATTTACCTGACACATGGTACCTATATCTCTTTATGTCGACAAGGAGCAGGCTATTTGACGAAAAGAAGTTATTAAAAGTATCTTGATGTAAGAGACACATTATGATGGACGGTGAAAATCAGCCAGATTTTCAGCCTCCACACAACGTTCTTACAATACTCAACTAATGAAGACTGGTAATGAACAAGATCAAAATGCCTTCCCAAGATGCTAAATCAATATTCGAAGATTCTCTGGCAATTGAGCTTCCTTGCTAGAATTTTGTGGCAACATCGCGCCCATTTCTATTAATCGCATCTTTCTGGCGTTTCTTCTTCATCACAGGTGGAAGCAGACTCTAACGGCTCCAAAAACCCAAGCCGGTCGTAGCATTACGGCATCGGACATGCAGTGCAAAATTACAGGAGTCCTGAGCAACCTCAGACATGCCAAGCATAGCAACCTCAGACGTGCCAAGCATGGCACTCTCTGAGCGAGCTGCTGCATCCCGGGGTCACTCCTTGCAAGGTGTACAAGCAGTGGCGGAGCCAGGGAGTGGGCAGGGAGCAGCTGCCTCCACTAGAGGTGAGCAGCAATCTGGACCACCCACCACCTAATATCGGACCGGGTAGGAGCTGGGGCTGGGGCAGTCTGGTAAGAACATAAGAATGGATTTTTCGTTAGTCTGCTTTATCAAAGCAAATAAAGAATATGATTGTGCACTCCAATTTTTCATTACTTGCTAGTCCTGCCCCTTCATGAAAATCCTAACTTTGTACCTGGCTGAGTATACGGGCTGGGTCCCAGCTATATTAAAACAGACCCTATCTGATGTACATACTATGTATCACAGTAATAATAATAATAATAATAATAATAATAATAATAATAATAATAATAATAGGACATTTGTATAGTGCACCAAAATAAATTAATCTCTTTTTATGCACTTTGTATATGCAGTAAAGAAAGCATGGTCAAATGGTTAGTGGTAGCATACACAATGACAACAAGCATAACATGGTTAGAGGCAAAATGCACGGGGTGAGCATGCAAATATGGTTAGTGGCAGCATGTTCAATGTCAGCACTCCCAAGCACATAAAGGGCGAATTATAAGGACCCACTAAATGCTGAGATAAACAGGTGCGGTTTTAGCTTCTTTCTAAATGTCGTCATGGCAGGGGTTGTCGTGACGTAAGTCGGGAGTGAGTTTCAGGCTTTAGGAGCATACGAACTTTTAAATGCACTTTTTTTTAGATGCTCACCGAGCCACTCTCTATTATTTGCTCACTGCTATTCATGACAGCATCTGGTATGCCCCATAAAATTTACCCTCTTCGCGAGCAAGTTACGATCCAAAGCGATCAGTGCATACCTCGAAGTGCCTAGTGCCTTCAGTATGATCTTTCCCTCCGGCAGAGTGAACGGCTCCTTGTACCTGAACGTGCTCTTGTCCGATGACCCCAAAGCTTGGAAGGGCTCGGGTCGTGCTCCATTGATCGTGTAGTAAATGTCGACGCCAGGTGTATCTGAGCATACAAACCCATATATGCTTGCGGCTGCCACACAGCCTTGATGAAGCTCTGCTTTTTCCGTCGCGCTTTATTCATACTTCCAATCAATATTCAAGCAATAAATAATAATAATATCAATAATAATAATAATAATACATTTGACATAGCGCCCCTAGGGAACTCAATCTCTTTCTAGGCACTTTACATTTGCTGCAAAGGAAGCACGATTGAATGGTTAGTGGTAGCATGCTCAATAAACAGCAAGAATAACATGGTTAGGGGTGACATGCACAGTGTCAGTATGCAAATATGGTTAGTGGCAGCATGCACAGCATCAGCATGCATAAGCACAATTAGATGCATATCTGGTACCAAGTTTCAAAGTTCATAATCCAATGGCTTTCAAGTTACGGCGGATACATTTGCAATTAGCTTAAAACAGCAGCAAGAATTCAGAAACATGTCTGCAAAACATAAACGCCACAAGCTGCAACCATTAACAGGCAGTGGGGATTCATAATAATAACAATAACAATAGTAATAAAGTATTTGCATAGTGCCCTAAGAGAACTAAATCTCTGTCTATGCACTATGCATTTTACACCTGCAGGAAAGGAGGCATCATAATAATAATAATGCACTTGATAAAGCGCCCTCGGAGAACTCAATCTCTTTCTAGGCGCTTTACATTTGCTACAAAGGGAGGCATGCCGATTGGTTAGTGAGAACATGTAAATTTCAGCATACATAAGTACAAAAACAACAATTAATACGGTTGGAGCCAATGGTGTGAAAAAATGGTAGATTGTCAGCTCTTTTTTCATTAAGAATAATAATAATAGTAGAGCATTTTCTGATAAACAGACCTTGACCATTCCTGAAGAAAAATCCGACACAGTCAATGAGATGCATTTTCGAAGGGATACTTAACACATCCAAAAATTCTTACTTTGCCGATTTCTGATAGTGCTACGAAAAACTATCCTTCGCAAACGTATGACATAAATAACGTAAACCACAGATGTTTCCAAACACACTAGAAACAACCACATAAGTTAACTTTGCTTACTTATCGTAATGTTTTGGCCGAGATTTCTTAAAAAAACGGCAATATTTGAGATTTGGGTTAATTCCCAAGGTGCAAAAGAATATTTGTGCCAGCACTTTATATAGTACAGTCGGTACGGTCATAAGGTAGTCACAAGGCTTGATGCATGTTACCAAGCCAGTGGCTGTCGTGAAGTCATTTGGAAGAGAGCTATAGGCTTAGAGAGCATACGAGCTGAAGGCAGGGTTTCCACGGGATTTGAGATTAGTTGGAGGCTCAGCTAAGCGATTAGAGTCATGAGCGTGGGTGGCATTATGCTAGTCCTGAACAGGTAGTATTTTGGATAAGCATGGCCGAGCAACAGACTGGAGTGATCTAAAAGTGATTGACAGAACCTTGAAATAGATACACTCTTTGATGAGAAGCCAGTGCAGGTCGGTTCGGAGCGGTGTAGTGTGGCAGCTGTAAATCAGATACGGCAGAAATAGCAGAGAAACTAGTAAGTCAGCATTGCTGAGAATGTTGTTATACACTCGCAACAGTTCTGACTCTGTGAAGTGATTAGTTCTAAACCTGACTGACACTGATTTGCTAGGTTTAAATTTGATATGAGAGTTTAGCTAGTCTGCGGCAACTTATTCCAGTCTTTGCTACGGACGGCAGTAGAGATTTTGAGAAGAAGTAGCTGAGACATTAGAACAGATGAATTAAATCGTTGTGTTTGAACTTTCAATAAACATCCATGATCTACACTTATTGCTGTTACATTCAGACCTTATTAGCTCTTTGGTTCTGCGGTAACAAGAAAAACTCATAAAGCAATCGCATGAACATCATCAAAATATGAAACATGCAAAACTGACACTGTAAGCATTACCTGATTTAATTTCGATGCGAGTATTTGTGTCTATGACATTCTTTGCCTTGCCAATAACAGGTGCTCGAAGAGGTATAATTGTCGGTACTGCGATGGAACCCGCAGTCATCTCAAACTCTTGTATACCTATTAATAGACAAGGCATCGTGTACGAAAGTTAAGGGTGGTCGTTCAGCAAGTCAGGCTACCCGAACTGACAGACAGATTGGTGACGATCAACTACTAGGCATCAGCCCCAGGGTTAAGTCACTGGCTTTTCACGAACCAAGTCGTGTGTTCGAGCGCTTCAGCATGCAACTCTGTACTGCTGATTGCAACATCAATGAGGCCATTGATCTAGCTTATGCTCATTTTTATAAGCTAACCAAGCACTTTCTATCTGCAAAATATGAGCAGAGAAGAGTGGGATCTGGCATTCGATGTAGTGGGTCGAAGGCCCTTAGCACAGCCTTAGAAGCAGATCTAGGCTCGAGCCTTAATTTTAACCCTCAACCCTTTCTATTCTTACCCTTAATTTGACAGCTTCAAGACCACGTAGCATCATCGTGTTGGAAAAGTGAAATAATTTTCGACCGAGTAGAAGCAAGTTACTATAAATAATGCCGTCGTGCCATTCTGCAGACTTGGTTTGGGAAAAGAATTAGGCCGAAAAGCTTAGAGCATCAAATCTCTCAACTTGCACAATGTGCTCGCCTTTGCTCGTGCGGCATCGACTAACGCCTGGCGAGGCGTCATAGCGATAACTTCGGCTGAACTCTAGTGTTCCGGCGCCCCCACCTGCGCCTGCTGGTCAGAACTGCATACGCGACTGAAGATCGAGTAAAGAAGCTGTTAAAAAATTCAGGAAGCAATAAATGATGATCATATATATATATATATATATATATATTGTTTATTTCATTTCCACTTGAGGCTACAAACCTTACCGAATTACACGACTGCTTTCTTTATTTTCCGTAGGTGCATTTATGAGCGAAGTGCTAATTGTTCCGACTCCTGCTACAGTAATAGCAAATAGGGGAGGCAATCTAAGCCCTTGTGAATGTCAGTTCAAATTGTTTCGCGGGCAGCAATAATCGGGTCTCGACTAAGCGGGCTGTCGGTCGAGTACGACAGCAAGCGCACAGGAAGCCGCATCGGCTTTAAGCACGAGATTGAAAAAAGCTCCGGCACAAAACATACGTCGCTTTTCGCGCTGCGGACAGAGGTGCGTGCGAAGGTATGCCACATATCGAGTGGCCTTCGGGCCGGCGGTTATCCGCGGCCGCCGGCAAAGACCGCCGCAGCGCGTCTGGCCATTTGAAAAGCTTGCGGGAAATTTGGGCTCACCTCAGCCACCGTGCACAAAACGTCCAACGTATCTATTCGGGCGGGCGCGCCAGTCGCCGCCGCCGCCGCACGCGTCAACGAGCGAGCGAGAGAGCGCGCGCTGCGTACCTACCTGCGGAAGATGCGGAGCCCTCGAGTAGTATGTCGCGGAAGCCTTGCTGCCTACAAAACCTTAGGAGTCCGACCGAAGCGCGAGCCAAACCGTCGCGCGCTGGCCACGGCGAGTCCGCCGGCAGTCGTCCTGGCGCGAGCGCGATAGGCGCGGTAGCGACGGAAGCTCCCGGCGTCGGTGAGCCTATGAAAGATGTCCCATAGCAGCGTAACCGCTGCTAGGGGCGCAGTGCGCGCAATCACTTCCGCTTGACCTTGACCGTACAGTCGGGTTGTCTTGCCGCGACCGATTCTGCGCTCTGCTCGGCGTTGCATTCTGCTCGATTACCCGCGACTTGCTAAAATGAAAGCGTCCGTCATCCGAATGAACGGGCGTCGCTGTAATTCGACGCTTCAAAGTCACCTGCGAAAGATCAGTCAATCCGTGACACATGACATCGTTATTTCGGGGGGCGGCATGGTCGGCGCTGCCATGGCTTGCGCTCTAGGTTGGTATGAGTGGAGAGCTGGCAACATTCCCACCGGGGCGCGCGGCGGCAGCGCGCCGGATACTGGCCGCGCGCCTCTCTACAGAAGCAGCAGCTCGAGCGGCTGCTGCTCGAAGGGATGGGGGGCCGGTCGAAAATGCTGCCGCCGCCGCGTGCGTCGCGAGAGGCAGTCTCACCGCTGGATGCAGAGAGGTCCCGCGCTGCGCCGTAGCGGAGTGGGTCGTCCCAGGAAGCGGCGCGTCCGCCGTGCGGTCAGTGCGTGTGCCCACGCGTGCAGCTTCGAAGGCGGGATCGCTGAGACGAAGTGGGGTTCCTAGGATATTGTGCACTCGGCGATGAACGAGTCAGATGGGGCTCACCCTTCGCTAGATGTGATGTAAAAAAAAAAAATCATGACGATTGGGCGCCCATTTTGGCCTCCCCCTCCCCGATCTAGCACCCGGTGACATGGGCCTCCTGCCTCCCTCGTCATGCCACTCTCGCTGAAGAGCAGCGCGCTGAGATCTGCCTCCCGCCCTCGCCTCTGCTCTCCGCCGGTACAACTCGTGTCTTAGCGGCTGCAGCTACTTTATTGGTTGCATGCCGCCATGATTCACTGTGCGATATGTCCAACTAGATAGTCGGTACTCGAAGCAGCAGATGCTTCTGCTGCCACTGCCGCCTTACCAATGATGGCCTGTTGTAGCCAAAGAGCCGACACTGAAAGGCATGTCGATACTCCTGCTCGAATCATCAACGAAGACCTCATTGCCCCCAAATTTCACTACTCAGCCATACCGAAACAGGGTCAGTGCCCTGAGCTCATCCACCAAGGCACTGCTAGCGAGTAAGTGACGCTCACACTCTGATCCGGTCCCCCTTATCCAAACGGGCGCTAGCAGCACCAAGGACTGTCCTGCACGGCCACAGTTCAAGCCTGGTTTGGTCCAGCGGTTAAGGTGCTCGCCCGACCAAGGTCTGGCTGAGGTCATGGGCTCGAGCCCCGGGGCATATGTGAATAGAGATTTGTTTTCTTGGGGCGCCATGCAAATGAATTATATTTTTTTTATTAAGCCGATTGTGGTCTTCTCCGTTCTGTCGTAGCCAGTTGCAGCTGTGTGCGTCACAGGGCCGCTGGTGGAACGGTTAGAGGAGGGGAGGGTTTGCTCAGCCTTTCCTTGGTCTTAGCAGTAGACCTCTAGAACGACAAATAAATAAATACTAGCTGATTTAACAGCTTCTTTTTGTATAGCGACAGAAGAGCCTTGCCGGCTATCACCACCGCTTGCAGTGGCAATAAAGGATCGCCACCACAGGATTCGAACCCACGAGCTCGGGGCCGAGGTCGTGATAAGCAACCGCCTTACCTGGTGAGCCATTACGGCTCATGTAAACACAATAGGAAATTCGCAATAGAGCGAATACTGTCAGGAGCAGGAGATTTGCAGGCATTCGATAGATCCGATGCCTAGCTCGGCAGGTCGATTTAGCCACCACTGTGCTTATTCAGGCCCCTTCTGGTGGTAAAAAGAAAAGACAAACTTGCGACGTCGTGGCTTGCAATCAAGCACCCGGAAGTCAGCACTGCATCCTAGCAGGACGATACACAGCTCCCCGGCCGGTCACCCTCTGATAGAACGGCAACGGATCTGGCCGAACCCAATGTGTGCTGCGTAGCCACGGTCCTCAGCACGGTGGAGCTCACAAAGACGCTCCAAGCTGCCGAACCGAGAAAGAGAGTGGGTGCTGCTGCACCGGACAGAGTTTGCAGCACAGCCGAGGCCTATCTGTGGCTATTGGTGGCCGTTCCACGTCATGCACCGTCAGTGGCCGATGCGGTGCACTGACCTCGTTCTCGAGCCGTGCCTCCCATGCTCAGCGTGTCGCGTGACCATGCAGCCGCCGCCACTAAGCATTTCGGGGAGCAATCTAGGCTTAAGTAAGAGGAAGTGTTAAGAAAGTAGCTGGCAAGTGGGCAATGCAAATGAGTGGCTAACAAGTCGGGTTGCAGATAGATGCTTGCGAGAAGCCGAGGATCGGCCACCAGTGTCTCCACGTCGTGCCCACTGCTGCTGCTGCTGCTGCTGCTGCTGCTGCTGCTGCTGCTGCTGCTGCTGCTGCTGCTGCTGCTGCTGCTGCTGCTGCTGCTGCTGCTGCTGCTGCTGCTGCTCTGCGTCTGCTGCTGCTGCTGCTGCTGCTGCTGCTGCTGCTGCTGCTGCTGCTGCTGCTGCTGCTGCTGCTGCTGCTGCTGCTGCTGCTGCTGCTGCTGCTGCTGCTGCTGCTGCTGCTGCTGCTGCTGCTGCTGCTGCTGCTGCTGCTGCCACGTGTGTAGCTACCGGAAACTGTAAAGCAATTGCCACTCCTTTAATGACAGTGCTACTTTTGTTGCCACTCATTTAATAGCAGTGCTGCTTTGTGAGATCAATGCATGCCAGCCAGCCGGTGCAATTTCTCTTTTCTCAGTATGGTAGTATGATTTGTATAGCCTCTGGTGCAGCGAGGAAGGCGTTGCCACGATTGTTTTTTTGCTACCTGAATCATAGTGGTTATCAACCGAGGCATAGGTGAAGCGCCTGAATAGAGATTAAGTTCTCTTGGGGCGCTATATACATGAATTATGTTTTTTTTTATATTGTTAACTGGATTACATCTGAAATAAAAAAAAAGTGCTATCCATGTCCATGATTTTAGAAAATTTAGTTCCAGGACGTTCGATGGTATTTTTAGCAATACTTATTTAATCTAGATCATATATAAGCTACTAAAATGAATTTCAAGCAGAGCTGAACTCAAATTTTACATTGATCCATGCAGATTGGCCTAGTTATGCATTTTACAAGCAACAAAGCTTAACTGTCAATGAAGCTGTTAAACGACACATGTGTGCACCTCAACAAGTTGCAAGCATGTACCTCGATGTACCAAATGTTAAAAAAGTTAGGACCCAATACGCATATAATGAGATTGGTAAATTCTGTATCAGTAGCTATATTGCTTCCGGCTTAGACATCATTTGCATCAGTTTTCCTTTTATGTGGAAATCGTCAAAACTTCCGATCCCACTGTTAACATGTGTGTCATTTGATGAAAGGTACCCTGAACAAATATTCGATTGTTTGACAAGTGTTTTCAGTATTTTATCGACATTTAACCTTTATTGCTAGTTTCAGAGGCTGTGCGAATTTTACTATTCGCTCGACACTTTTTTCACAGAGGGCACTCTTTATTGCTGCCGAAGTCTTCTGCCATCGTCATAGCTGCTTTTATCGAGGGAACATCTTCTCTGGGACTTTCTAGCTACGCTTCGAGCTTCACCGCTATTTGTCATGCCAGACCTCTGCAAGGACTTGCACCGTTAGGAGTGCTTGCCTTAGCAGCAAAGGAATTTCGACCATGAGCAACCACAGCCTGTTTGTTCGGACCACTGCCGTCCAGGTGGCTCACAAGATTGATCGGGACAAATGCCAGTGCTGGAGACTGTCACATGGGGCTGGCTTTTCTTGTGGCAATCCATGCACAGCAATATGTGTGTGTGCGTGTGTGTGTGTGTGTGTGTGTGTGTGTGTGTGTGTGTGTGTGTGTGTGTGTGTGTGTCTGTGTGTGTGTCTGTGTGTGTGTCAATGTGTGGGTGAGGGTGGGGGGCATGCGCACGCGCGTTTTTGTGTTGCAGGCTCCGATATCATGGCCTGCATAGCTGGCCACGATAGCTTGCATTTTTTCCATGGGCGACGTCAAAACGTCACTTATCTCTTTGTGACATCATGCAAAAATAAGTAGCTGGTCTGCTTGCATTTGGTAGTCCAATCTGAAGTGGTGTGGTCTTGCCACACACACTGCCGGTATGTTATTTGCCTCATTACTGATGCGATGCAGACGTTTGGCTTTTCAGGAATTGGAGCTTGGGACAAGATGGTAGCTCGCAGAACATGGCCGGTCAAACACATGCAGGTAAGCCTGGCCGTGTGCCAGCCGTCAGCTACATGTGTGTGCTTGCGCGTGTGCGTGCGTGCGTGGGCATATGCTTGCATTTACACCCCTGTCTTGCGAGCATGCCAAGTGATGCCCGTGCTCCACTCAGCTGGAAAGGCGTGAGCTCCACTGGGTCTCACTGTACACGCATGCGTGCCTATATCTGCATACGAAAGTGCGAACCTCTTGAGTTGTCCTTCCGGATGTGGCTTTTACTGAGGCTCACCGACTGTGTATTGATGTGACTGCATCTCGGCGTTTCTAGGTCTGGGAAGCTTGCTCTGATGCCATGATTAGCTTCGACAAGCCTGCAGAAGGTGAAGACCTGGCGTACATCGTCGAGAACGACGTCACGGTGGGCTCGCTGTGCGAGCTTCTCGACGAGCTCGGAGCGCACGTGGAGACGCGCTATGGCGTCGCGTGTGCGGGCTACTCGTGCCCCGACGCCACCGACGGCGGTCACCAACCCTTCGTGAACGTCCACCTCCGAAACGGAGAAACCCTCACTACACGTCTGCTGGTGGGTACTGAAAGAGAGAGAGACAGAGACAGACAGACAGAGAAACAGACTGTCGCTGCTGTCCTCGGCTTGGTGCTCTGCTTTCTCTGTCGTCACCGGACTCAGTTTCTTTTCTGTGCACCCTCACCCTCCGACTGTCACCCTTCCCCTCCTTGCTTCCTCTCGTCCCCCTGTTTGCACGCGGGCTATTGTATGGTATTCGTTTTTCATAAGTACGTACGAGCGAATTTGTATGCATGCGCGACGATGTGTTATTGCTACTCTTAACGTGTCCGCACTCAGTCAGCTGCGTACCTCTGTTGGCTCTCTCGATATTGCTGACGAATTGCACAGTGTCATAGTGTCGTATTTAATTGCTACGGTTAGCCCTCCTCCGGTCATCCAGAGTGCATCAGATCTGGTTGTTATGTCTATCGCGCCGTGCGTGCCCTTCTATGTGCGGGCCGGTCCAAGAGGCACGCGGTGCGTGTGAGTGCCCGAGGAAGGAGGCGGGAACGGCATTGGCGCATGTGACTGCTAGAAACCCAGGAGGCGATTGGAGGTTCCCGTGCGTATTCCGGTGTCACTCGTGGCTCCTATTGTTTTGTTCTGTAGCCACTCTGCTCTAGCGAGCTGGTTTTTTTTGTAGATAGGCGCTGACGGGCATAAGTCGTTGGTGCGGCGCAACTTCAAAATGGCCGACATAAGCTGGGACTACAAGCAGGCCGGCGTCGTGGCGACCCTCAGGCTTTCGTCTGGCTCAGACGTAGGCCTGCTCGGCTGTGCTTTACTGCTTGCGATTACCTGCTGTGCCTGAAAAGGGGGACGACTGCAATCGCTGTACTACCACTGCCGAGAGTAGCGCCTATCGTGAATTAGTTGTCTGGCTATATGCGGAAAGGGAGGCAACCGAGCTGCTGCCTCCCTTGAAACGACGACTCAGCACGTATCCCATCCCCATGATTGGCCGACTCGGCCAAGCTCAAGCTGTTGTAACCCACCTTAGGAAAATGCCTGGCGGCCACGAGTCCCATAGAGTCCGTTGCTATAAATTGTCTTGAGTTTAAGGGGCGACAGTGGGCTACACCGTTATCGACAGTGGGCCGCACCCGGCTTAGATTTCTTGCCACCAATCAATGATTCACTGAGAGAGATTCGAAACATGTAGCCCAAACCGTCTGCCAGACTTATCTAACACTGAACGCCCATAAACTGATATGCACAGCGCTAGAAGTAATCCAGGCGAATCTGTCCTATCGCCGGTAGCAGTCTGACTGAAGGCCGAGAGCCGCTAGTAGTGAGTGAGTTAGTGCCGTCTTCCCCAGTCTGGGAATGAGATTTGAAGCAAGTATATAGAGATACGGTAAAACGTGTACATGGCCGTATTAACTGTCTGTGATCTCTTTCTTTCTTGTTTGCTGCCTGCTTTCCCTTAGCTGCTTGTTCAGTGACCTGCCAAAGTGGGGATGAATTCGTCCTGCTGTTTTGTTAGAGGACTATGCAAATCTGTTGACACTGCTCAGGTGCCTAAACATTAGCCTTATTTGGTTTGCAGTTTGCTGCCTTGTTGCACAATCAAAAGGTTCTCGGCGGACAGATCGCATGTGGGAATGCGGAATTCGCCTGCATGCGCCACTTGCTTACCTCCTACCGTTAACCTGTCGAGTCGGTTCTGCGGCTGCCCCAATACAGGCGCCGTGCTAGTTTGGTCCAAGTGGTTAAGGTGCTTGCCCCGACCAAAGTCAAGGTTGATGTATTCGATGACCGAGGTCGTGGGCTCAAGCCCCGTGGCATATATTTGAAACGCCTGAGTAGAGATTAAGCTCTCATAGAGCGCCGTACATATGAATTGTATTATTTTTATTATTATACAGGCGTCACCGCCTGATACTGTAACTGCAGCAGAGCCCACCGCTCGACATCGCAGCCTCCAAACCGAGTGCCCAAGGGCTGTATGCCGAGCTCTTGGCTACTCCGCTGCTATTTGAACATGTTGAGTTGTTGTTGCTAGTAGTAACCTCAGTTTTATCTCAGTTCGCAATTTGCAGGAAATCACGAACTTCGTTGCCTGGCAGCGCTTTTTGCCTAGCGGTCCCATTGCTCTGTTACCGGTGAGTGTGTGCCGACTGCATGATGACTTCCAACTTCTACTTCTAGTCGTCTATGTGCCTGAGACCGCCTGCGCTCGCACGCAAACACTTGCATGTACGCAAGCATGCGCACGTGCACGCGAACACATACACAAAACTGCACAAATGCTCTTGCACATACACGCGAGCGCTCACACACACATGCCCACGCACGCACGAGCACTCCTCATGTTTTGCGTGCCTGTCACACTGCTGCTCATAATCCTCAGGCATCTGTCACTCACTGCTCGACTCTGTGCATGCGCGTGTATACGCGTGTGCGAGCCTGCGTCCATGCGAACCTTTTATTTATGGCCGCACCATGGTGCGTGTCTCAAAAGTCACTAGCTTGCTCGACTGGTCCTGCACGCAAACAGTGGTGCGTTGCAGCTAAGCCCTACTCAGAGCTCGCTGACGTGGACTACTTCCACTGCGGAAGCGGCACGGCTCCTGGCCTTGCCCACCGATGAGTTCGTGGATGCAGTCAACGCTGCCCTGGTACGTAGAGCCGCCCCGGGGCCCGTAGAGCTTGCCTACAGACCACGGAGCCTCAAAGCTTCGTTCGCATTTCTTGCTGACTCGAGTGCACGTCAGCGAGAAACTGACGCATGGCCGAATCTCGAAAAGAAGTGAGCAAGCGCCCCCACGCCCGTTGCTGCAGCGCACCTGCGGCTGCATGCATCGACTTTCAGTGGGACGGCAGCCGTAAGAACGCCCTTGCTGAGACGCTGAGCAACGCTCTGGGTGAGGTCCTCGGTGCCGCGCTAGCAGGTAAGCTCAGAGGCCAGCTGGCCCCACCCCCAGCCCGCTTCTGTGCTGCTCTCTGATTGCGTATGGGGCGCAGCAGCCTACAGCAGCTTAGAGGAGCTCTAGCCTGGAGCTCCAGAGCCTAATTTAACCGTCTGCAGGGCCGCAGTCAGCGGTGGCCGCCGGTGGATGGCAGCTGCCGCCCACCGTGCTAGCAGCGGACGAGGGCAGCCGCGCGAGCTTTCCGCTCGGTCTGATGCACGCCACCAACTACGTGAAGCCCAGGGTCGCCCTCGTCGGGTACTCGGCACGCTGGCTCGCCTGTGCCGCTGGCAGTCGGGCTTTTGCGTCGAACCGCGAACGGCCTTGATTTTCGTGCGAGCTTTAAAATTCAGAAGAATCTTTGCCAGCTTGCCAAGTGCATCACTGCCTGCACGAACAGTGCACCAGTGCACTACTGCCTGCAGTCTGCCTGCTGCTCGTTCTGCTGCAGGACGGTGGTCCCGAAACCGGTGGCTGCTATTTTGCTTGCGGCGATTGCCTGCGATTGTGTGCCCTTTGCAGAGATGCAGCCCATCGAATCCATCCGCTGGCCGGTCAAGGCGTCAATCTGGGCTTTGGCGACGTCAGCTGCCTAGCCAAAGCGATCGCCCATGCAGTGGCTGTCGGAAGTGACGTAGGTGAGCTCGGCGTTAGTTTGCAGGTGAACAGTGCTGAATCGCCTGTCGAACTGGTAAGCACTGGATTGTAGCAGGAAGTAATTTCGGCAGTACTGCCTCGGTCCAAGTGCTAAGGTCGTGAGTGCTCTGTCGGCAATATGTAGCTCAAAGTTTCAAGAAGTTAGGACACGAGTCACATATTATGCCGAGATCGGTAAATTTGAAATTTTCGGAAACGTTGCTTTCGGTTGACTTCTGGGTCAGGCAGCATTCGCATCAGTTTTTAATGCTTTCCTTTTATATGGAAATCGTCAAAACTTGAAGTGCATTCTTAGCATGTTTGTCTTGTGAAAGGCACCCTAAACGACAGATCGATTGATCGACCTAGTTTCTCGTTGCTTTTCTGCACATCTGCCTTAACGTGCAGACTTGCCTTTATTGACTGTCCATCTAGGATCCATAGCAATTAACATAAAATCGCCAGGGTGGGAGGGCAAGACATGAGCCAAGGTAAAGGCCGCCGCTATGGACTTGCATTCTCAGATGTCGCTACAGCCTCTGAGGGCAAGCGTGTAGGTCGTTCTGCTGCTTGCACTGGGGGAGGGGGCCGGTTGACTGACCGATTAACTGCTGCTTGCCGTGCACTTCGCGTTGCAGGTGCCCTGGCACACCTCCAGAACTACGAGAGTGAGCGCCAGCGGCACGTGCTGCCTACGCTTGCCACCATGGACGGCCTTAACCAGCTCTACGGCACAACATTCACACCTGTCGTGATCGCACGCACGCTGGGACTGATGGCGACCAACTCCTTCCAGCCACTGAAGGTCAGTGGCATCCTAGCTTCTTTGCAGACCTTAGTACCTAAGAAACAGAAACAATGCACACCTTCTCCAGCCTGTCGCCAAGGCTGGTCTATCTTGTTGCTCTCAGTTCGACTGCACTGTTGCCTTTGCCCCATCAACCTTGGTAGGCTACAGGTAGCTGGCTACCATTGGTTTTGCTGCTTCTATTGAAACGCATGAACGACTGACTGGGACACAAGTCTCGAGTGTCTGAGATTGGGTCACGTGGCTCAACATCCGAGGCAAACTCGGTGCCTTTTTTTACTGTTAGGTGCTACATAAGCACGTAATGCTACATAAAGCATGGAGCTGCTTAAGTTCTATGCCAGTGCTGTTGTCGAAATAAGTGCAATCATGCTTGCATTTCATTTTACAGCACTGCGTGTGAGCCGTGTTGTTGCAGATTTCCTCTTGTTTTGCTTTGACAGGCCTACATGAGATCGCACGCTGCCTCGTGATTCGAAGGAGCTCAGCCAAAGCAAGACTGTATGAACGATGGAGGGTGGATCTATTTGGTCGGGGCCTATTGTATTATTCACCACGAGAGATAAGACCCGAGCTCGGTCGTGTGGTTGTAAGCAAAATTTTGCTGAAATTGTGTATACATACAATCGAACGAAGTAATGCTGCTTTTATTATTTATTTCGTCAGGTCATAGCAAGCTTGTTGGCTGAGCTCCGTACTGCTCCGATCTGTCAGCATTACCTAGTTGACCAAAAATACAAAGTTTCCTAACAAATCTGCTGCTCTACATATCGGCTAGCGCTTGGTAATGACTTTATCCATGCTAGGTGAGAGATGGAATTGTTGTGATGTGGTCCTGCTAAAGAATTGCTGGGATGTGCAGTAAAGTTGGCAACTTCAAAATGATCAGTGCTGTGACCAAGCAAATGAACTTATGGTACCGTATGAAACTTATCACTCAGGAGGCATTTGGTTTTCAATTTTAGTGCATATCTGAGGTCAACCGCACGGATTCATAGACATGATGGTGCTGCATGCCTTGCTGCCAGATTTTTGAAGTCTGTTGACGGCTAGCACGAACTAATGACCGTAATTAGCAGCTTCAAGATCACGGTGTCGAAGTCGAGGGACCGAAGGCTAGCTGAAGTCGAGGGACTGAAGGCACCGTACTAACGGCATTGCGAGCAGTCACCACTAATCGTGAGCAACCCCTTTTGAGATAGTAGGGGGCTCAGATCTAAGCACTCATTTTTTAAGGTCTAATCCAAAACTAGTAGCATGCAGGCGTAAGCATTGGGTGACGGGATGCCGACTTGGGCCAAGGTAGATCTGGGCACATTGCAGGGCCGAGCTTCGAGCCGAGCCACAGACAGCCCAGCCGGCTGCACCCTTTATGGCCTACGGTTGTCGATGTAGACACCAGTTAAGTCAGACAGATTTTCATGCCCGCTTTATGGCTTATGGTTGTCAATGTAGACACCGGTTAAGTAAGACAATATTCATTTAAAATATGCCTACAGCGGTTAAATTTACTATGCTGATTTTAAACTACAGTGTAAGTAATCAAGCACCCTTAGCAACTGGCTGTTAATCACAAGATGTTAGGTAGGATTTGGTCTTGGGTGTTATCACTGGCAGCACAGCCTGATCAGACATTGGCTGCCCTAGAAAAAAACAAGACAAATCAGCTCGATCGTAGCTGGCTTTCATTACCAAATGCCGGCCAAGTTTGGTTCCCAGTGCCATCTGGCAGTTAAGTACTACGGTTAACCTTACCCAGCAGCCTGCCCTTCCGTGATTTTATGATGAGTTGTTAGCCTACCACATTTTAACACTTAGACCAGAATTACTAGCTCCTTCCCACACTAGATGCCAAAAATTACCTCTTTAATTTCAATCTGCTCAAGCCCCCCACCATTCAGTTCACCGACTTACAAGGTCATATTCACTTTTAGGTCCTCTCATTCTATTGCTCCAGCCTACATCTCTGAAATGCCGTCTTCAGACTTTCCCTGCATCATCCGCTCTTCTGACTTAGCTCGTTTAGCTGTTCTACTAAGCCAACATCCAATAATTTTCAAAACGTTTCTTCTGTTTCAATTCTCCCAAAGCCTGGAGCTCGCTACTGACTCAGATCACATCCCCCGACTTGGCAATTATTAGGAAGGTCTCACAGCATTTGCTACACCCTGTGAATTGTCTTTTACCTACTTACATATGATGAAATGATCCATGTTGAAATAATTTCTTTCCAGCCTATATCAAGTGCCTGCAAATAGATTACTTTTTAGGGCATGAAATAAATGTACTCTCAATTATTAGATAAGCTCGGTCACGCTGCTGGCTCCCCTTCGTCCGTGAGCCGTGATGGCACACTAGTTAAGGCGGTCGGGTCACTCTTCACGACCACAGTGCTAAGGTCATGGGTTCGAATCCTGCTGCGGGCGATCCTTTATTGCCACTGCAAGTGGTGGTGATAGCCTTTAAGGCCCTTCTGCGGCTATACAGAAAAATTGTTGGATCAGCTAGCTGCTCCGCCTGGGGCATCATGACAAAGGCACGTGGTCTAGATAGATTCAAGCGTGATGGGATTCAAGCATGATGGCTGGTCCTCAAGCATGATAACTGCCTCTCACGGCATCGACTGAACTGTGGCCTGTATTGAATGTGCAGTGCACACTGACCTGCTTACTGCTATCATCAGGTCTTCAGCGGCTAGTGCTGCAGTCAACAGAGAAGTTGCAATAGCTTTGGGCTCTCAAGTCTTGAGCACTCTTGGTTGCCACTAAGCACGTAGCAGTGCTTTAGGTTATGGGTGGGATTGCCAGCCCATTGCAACCCAAGTCCAAAGCCTCTCGGACTTCCTGCGTCAATGCAGTCCAACACCCCAAGTTTTAAGCAGCACCAGCGGCAAGATTGCAAATCGAGAAATACCAATGTCGGAAAGTGGGGCCACAAGCATCTGGCCATGCATCACAGTAAAGCAAACAGTAAATGCAACTACAAACGTTTAATTTCTGTTGCCGAGAACGCTGGCTCAATTTGTCTGCAGCCACTTGCTGAATCAACAGCACTTACCACTTCCTTCCAACCTGATAAATACCCGGCTTTTAAACGGCCGATGACATACCTCGATTAAGAGATCCGGCTCAAAGCAGGGCCAACGCAAGGCTAATCCTACCAGACAACATTGCAGGTGACCTTGCGCGCGGCAGGTGTCCTTGAGTGGAGCGGCTCCACAAAGAATGACAACTGTTTGTTTGGCCATTCTGCTGGTTCACGATTCTGCGACAATAACTGACACTGCCCATCGTAGGCTTGTGAAGCAGGTAAATGGAAATAGCAACTTCAGGGACTGCACTGAAGTCAGCAGCAAACCACCGACAGCAAACGTATCACCCATCATAGGCTATTGGCAAGTGCTTCAATGTCACGTATTAGCTTGGCGTTGTTTTCCACCAAATTCACAGGCTTCGCTTCCATGCACACGATCTTGACACGGTTTTCATCCTAAAACACAGGGATCGCTGTTACTTACATTTGCTACTGCTACCGTTAGCCCCTTATAGCACACACCACACTCCATGAATCTAACATTTATCAGTAGCCTATGAAAGTGAGATCAACAGCATAAACAATAAGCAACGAGCACTGTGGAACTTCAGAGCAGCATGGTAACCACATATATAAGTAGCGCCAGCATACATTGTATGTTTCCATTTTTGCACGTAGCTTAAAAGTATACGTCTTATATGTGGCTTCGATGAATACGGCATCAAAACGAGCCTCATTGGTCTGTCGAAGGTTTCCAAGATTGTCAGCACGCTCACTGAGAACTGCTTCGGCTGATTCTTGGAAGCATGTCACCCACTGGTTACCAGTGACATCGGCAAGATTAGCCTGTCAAAAAACCAAGTCAGATGGTTCGAGATCCGGTAATGCAGATGGAAAGAAACAACTAACCTACAGATCACATCATAAAATGCACGACATAAAATGCTCGTCGGTGCAAAAATCATACGAGGTGCACTGTACTGCCTAATAAGGTTGCTTACTCAACACGAGGTCATGCAAATTGGTTTATGATGTGCACGATCAAATCTGACCCAGTGCGAGTCACCAGCTCATCTGTTGGCAAATCAAGTAACATCATTAACGATGATGTAGATAAATTTAGTACACCCACAGAATGGCAACAGAAATATCAATACAAATTACGGCAACGATGCACGCCTGGGTCAAAGCAAAACAGCGCATGCGAGTTAAGCAACAGCGTAAGAATCAGTGACGAACTACCTGTAAGATCATTCGCCACTTGTAATCCGACGAGTCACGCGAGCAGCGTTCACACTTATAGATACCGTTGCCATTGTCGATTAACTTTTTGTTACAACCTTCATTTGGGCATGCCTGAAATTACATAAGCTGGAACCAGTACACAGGATGTCTGTCTTGGGTTGCATTCAGCATTGTGGAGCAGGAATTCCGTGAAGGCAACCACAAACAGTTCCAACAGCAAACACTAAAAAGTGCCTTGCCTTCACATTCGTACAATATCTGCGAATGTGGACACACTGCGTTTACATGCTGCAAATAACCGCAGCTTACCATATACATGCAGTTCTCCTTTTTCATAAATACAACAGTAGCCTTCACCATAAAGTAATCTGCTTTGTCACCAGACCCAAGATTCTCACTTTTCACATCCTCGAAAGTTTTCCAGCTGGTGGCTCCTATGAAAAATCAGGCTTTACTTGAGTCACAAAAGCAGAAACCAGAAGTGATGTATGCAGTAATACAGCTGGATGTACACACTAGGAACAGTTACGAATCCGCCAGATCTAATTACCGTAACCACTGTCACTAGAGCAAGTGGCTGACGTGTTAAAAAGCTATGAAGACTGCATAAAGAAACTGGCACAAACAATGCTAAAACATTTACCCTGCATCCAAAGTATGTGCATGGGCTAAATCACTGCGCAAGCAATGTATAAAGACTATTGGTCAGCAACTGCTACGCCAAGGTAACGAGCAGCAAATCAGCAATAAGACGTTTACAGCAGATGCAAAACTCGGCAGCTAGGCTTGCCTTGGTGAACTCCGCAATTGCCGTGTAACGCAAATTCTCAGCTGACCAACACTAGCTCCCCAACGAGCAGCACTGTATCAATTTCGAGGTTTCGTCACTCACTTTTAGGTCCCTTTATTGTCTTTCTTCGGCACAACAAACCAAACTACTTCCCAATCAGGCTAGCCATCGTACTAACCTCTCTTCTGACTCAGGTTATTTTGCCAATCCTCTACACAGCCTGTAATCCTTTACCAAACGTACTTTTAATTCACATGCTCTTAAAGCCTGGAACTCATTCCCAACTGACGACACGACACCCCCTGACTTATTGACATTTAAAAAGAAACTAAAACCACCTATTCTTCACAGCATTTTCTGGGTCCCTGTATATTGTCCATCGGGTGCTTATTCGTTCTGACACACGTACTATCGCTAGCCAATTAAAAACTTTTCCAGCATACTGAAAGTACCTAAAAAGAGATCTAGTTCATTTAGGGCACTACACTAAATTCCTTATTGGTATTACTACTGTTATACAGTGGTGCAAACACATTGCAGCAAGATAACCTGAAAGTAAAGGTCTGCAGATCAAACAGCCTAATATACATAAACACTCGCTTGCACTCGCGCTCACGAACACACATATAGCAGCTGAAGGCCTCAAGGTCAAGATTGTGAGATCGGTATGTCTCAGACCGCAATGTGCAGCTGCCAGCTGGTGGGGGGCCGGTCACGCTTGCCCCAGGTGATTCCTCTTGAGTTGCGCAACGACGAGAGCGCACGCCGAGCAGTGACGCCTGCCACTGCATGCAAATCAGCCAAGACCTACCTCCCGAGCCACCAGCGCCTGCTCCGTCAGACTGAAAGTGGCTGAAACTCTGTTTCGAGCCGACTGCATCATACCAACCGCGAAGCTCGTGAGCTTCGGGTATGTCAGGATTCAGAAGGATCGTACTCGACGAAACAGCAGACAGCGAGCGCCCATTCCAATCCGAGAGTCTGCAGCCTTTCACTGCCAGCACAGGGTTCGAGCTTCCATCAAAGTTTCGCGCCTACGCGAATGTCGCACGCAATAAGATTCCTACCACAAGGGAACAACACCTTCGCAACGAGTTTAACCATTGGTGGGCTCCAGCTTAGACTATTAGCTCCACGCTTCGATGCTCAAGACAAACAGCAAAAAAAATGCATGCTGTGAAAACTTACATCCTCCCCCCACAGAGTTAGTCGAATGGCGTAAGTTGACTTATCGACGAGCTCTATATCTCGTTTGGTAACCTCCTTTTGAGAGCTCTTGGCGGTAATCGTCGTTACATCCATCGCATTCTTCACCACACCAATAACATCTATAAAAAAAAATCCGATTCGTTAAGACAGCATTCATGCAGACGACATTAACGAAAGCCAACGCCTTAAGTAAACTGGAAGATGCAAGACCCTGAGATCAGCATTGCCTATACGTAGCATGGAAAGTATCAGCACCGTACCGACAAGACTAGAAGGTGTAAGGCTCGTCAGATCACTAAGCGGTACAAAGTGGAACTGCAGACTCGGAATGCCACTGTCTTCTTCGTCACATGGAACCACAGATGTGTCACTAGTAAATGACATCTCATAGTCATTGTTTACTGAAGAAAATTGCTTGTTGGCAGCCTTTAGCATTGCCTTTGACACGTAGTACACCTGTGGAATAGGAAGTACAGACGTGAGAGAAACAGCAGCATCCAGCAATGAAAACCATCCAACGGCGGCAGCAGCCAGCAATGGCGACGATCAAACAGATGAGAATACCAGCACAGCCACTGACCTTATTAACTTCAAGAAGGTCAAAAAACTTATCGCAGTCTGCTTTCCAGACAGTGGCACGTATCTCGCCACTTTCATCGACGAAGTTGACGTTGAAAAACTTGCCTTCACCCTTGGAATTGCTATAGGTTCTAATTGTCGACTTCTGTGATACACGAGCTTTGATCATCCATCTAAACAGCACACACAATAGCTATATTAACGCACACATCTAAGTCTACATACACAAGCACAATGCCTACACATATCATTATCACTATCACCTTCACGCACGCGCGCGCACGCGCGCACGCACGCGCACGCACACACGCACACACAGTACTGACTGCACACCATTAAACTGGAGAGATCTGAACCTGATAAGGTTATGCAATGCCGGCAAAGGGCAGCAAAGCGAGTTTCATAAGCGGCAAGGCGAGCACACAATGCACGCGAGGATGGGCCAAGACTCTTGTATAGAACGCAAGTTAAGTAGATTGGTGCACAACTCTTGTGTGACCGCAGTGCCCAGCACGACACATGCTTGATATCTGACACCAAATATAATGCATGGCCGCTTGTCGCTGGCCCTTCTTTTTAATGCTCCTCGCCTTTGACGATCTTTGCCAGATGCATGGGTATACATGCACGAGGGTGAAAGGAATTGCTGTATTTATGCCCTGGTGAAAGAAATTGCTGTATTTATGCAAAAGACCTGGACGAGCTTTGCTTTAAGGCTTTATTGAATAACCATGCAACATAATATGGTGACAATCTTAACTTCCTCAACTCTTATATCACAGGTGCAAGCAAGGCACTTGAACTTGAACTGCTGATCAAATTCAAACACTGCCCAATGCTAAACTCGCTAATCCTGTCAGTTTACTTATCGAGTACTAGTGGCAAGCACAATGACTGCCACTCCTGCCATTAAAAAATTCTTTCGCCTGACTTCATGCAAAAGTAGCATGTGTGCACATGCTACCGAAACAGCCCTGCTTGCTTTACATGTCTAGAAAAATTTCTTACTTCGGTTGGATACATTTTGCTGTGCATGTCCATGATTACAGAATACAGTGGTAACTCGGCTTACGAGTGTATCGACATGAGAGTGTTTCGAGATACGAGCTGTCACTCGGCCGATTTTTTGCTTCGAGTATCAAGCTAAAATTCGGGCTGCGAGCCAGCTTCAGATACTCCACCACTAGTTGCCGCAGCGAACGTAACATTGCATATGGTTACTGAGACCAATAAGGGTAGGGTAGCGAATGCCGTTCCGTTTCAAGACGCTGCCCTACAACTCGGGTGCAATGCGAACCACATGCCTGTTGGTTCGCTCCCAGACAGACTCGAGTGAGCCATCGTGATGCTTGGACACACAAGATTGCCAGACTCCCGTGTTAAATCCGACTATGGCAGGAACAGCTAAGTATGTACTGTTCTCTATGTAGGCAATATCACGTGTGAGAGTTCATCAAATAACTGATAGCAATCAGCACGTCGGCGTAAAGGCCCAGCCAATGAACTGAAAGAGAGGAAAGACCAGCAAAATCGGCAAATAAGATTAAGATATTCATTTCAGCCTTTCTCCTCCTATAACTCCATTAGCATCTTTAAGTCGTCTGTCTGATCTCCAAGTTACTCCTGTAAATTCGGGTTAATAAAACCCGTTTATTGCTAGACATTCTAGTGTATTGTTTGGATTAATGGCATTTCAATAGGGAAAATTGATTTGACCTACGTGTAATTTGAGTTACGAGCTCCGTCACGGAACGAATTAAACTCGTATGTAGATGCACCTATGTACTCAAAGACGTATGATGACGTATAAAGCAAAATGTATCCAACCGAAATCAGAAATTTTGCAAAAAAAGCATGCACATGCAACGTTTAGAGAAACATGCAGCAACAGTATGCAGTTTGGGTAGAACAGGGTGCAAAAAGCCACAGCATTGCTGATGGGTCTGACAAAGAAATTATTAACTGAAAGCACATCCTCAAATAAAGTAGCTTTACGAAAGAGAATCCAAGTTGACAGTAGCTCAGCAAAGAACAGCGTCGAGCTAATGGCCCTGTACACATATGCAAAGTCCTATGTGTACAGGGGGGGGGGCTCAGTTCCAAACTCGCAACCTTTTTTTTAACTCGCTGAGAATGCAGGTAATATGAACGATAAGGGTGTCGATAAAGATGAGTGGAGGCAAAGAGGAGGGGGCTATTCGACAAGTAAAACAAAGCATCAGGACCGGCAGCTCAGATCAGCTGGCCTGACCACGGCAATGCAAGCGCTACCACTTAACGTCGACAGATTGTGCATGCATCAAGCAAAGCCATTAGTTCAGGCAGTCCCGTCCCAAACCATCTCCAGGGACCTTAAAGTCAGCACATGTATCTGTCAACTAACTACACTGCAATAATCCAAGTAAGCTAGTGCTGCAATTTTAACCAGCTTACTTGTTCTGGTAGGGTGTAAGGCTCACGATCTGATAAACTTTCATTTGACCTCCACCTGGAGTCTTGGGCAGGCCTTCAGCTTGCCCAGAATGGAGCTGCCCATTGACTGACATCATCGGCGACCTGGCTCCTGCAGCACTCGGATTCTGCAAGCCTGAGCCGGGGCGAACTACCTTCTCCAGTAACGGCACCTCACTTTTGACAACGGGTGCCAACGGTCGGTTATAAGTCGACTGCGGCGGAGCTGCAGCAGGAGCCAAATCCATCGGTTCTGAAACACAAAATGATATCACATGAGCACACACACACACACACACGCGCACACACGCGCACACACACACGGGACACACACACGTGTCCAAACGTCGGCAAATAAAGCCAAAGTCATTTGAAAACATTTACTTCCAAGCAGGTGATAAGGCAAAACACAAACTATAACTATAAATCAAAATGGATAAGTCTGCTAATTAAAAAACTCCTAGGCTCTCAGACAGCTCTCAGATATGAGACAATTGAGCTCTTGACTTACAAGAATAAGGTTGTAGGAGATATAGTGGATAGTAGATAGTAGAGATAGTAGAGAGTAGATAGATAGATAGTAGATAGAGTAGATAGATAGTAGATAGTAGATAGAGTAGATATATAGATAGTAGAGTGTTTAACTGTAGTTTGCTACATAACAGTAAATTTTCGTACCTGAGCACCGACACCAGCATCTCACAACGTCAGGACAGCCCTAGAGCACAGCAAGGCGATTGGAAGGAATGCCTTGCCGGCCTTGGGAGTTTTAAAGCTGCTGCCACTTTCACAGATATTCCCATAGCAGACTCCAGACTCCAAAGCCTGAGCCGGCTTTTGGCACATATTTGGAGAACAATAAACAGCACACTCGTGAGAGCAAAAGTGAAGAGCAGTAGGGTTTCTGAGAGAGAGAGAGAAAATCGAGGAAGCACAGACAAGGCAGCAAGAGTAAAGAACATACAAATAAAAGGTGGTACCGAGATCTGTAGGCGGGCTAAGTGGCAGGAAGCATAGCACAAGACAGGTGCCAACCGTGCCAACAGCCAGACTTGCACAGATCGAATAAGACATCATAGCTTTCTACTCGACCAAAGGATGAATCTCACTGGCGCTCGAGGTTGACCCGATCTTCTGGGATCAAAAGCAAGCATCGTACAGCACCAATGGCAAGCATCTTAGACCCCAAATGCCCATTAAGAGTGTCTATTACATACAGGTAAAGGCATCCATAATCTATAAATAAAAGGTATAGCCAGTGCAACGTTCGAGTTGAATAATTTAACATTCTGGAAAGAACCTAAAAGCTACGGATATAGCATACTAGCTACATACAGCAGTACTGCTAGACAAATAATAATAACACATTTGTATAGTGCCCTCGGAGAACTTAATCTCTTCCTACGCACTTTACATATGCTGCAAAGGAAGCATGGTCGAATGGTTAGTGGTAGACAATGCGATGTATCTCGGTTTGTACCTCTACGAAGCCATACCGACTATGTGGGTGTTATGCAGGAGAGTTTTGTATTGCACACTCACAACCTAAGCGGCTTTCTGTACGCATTCGGTAGCCAACAGACTTCGTCTCAGGCAACAAAGAGAAAGTGGGAAGCATAGCAGAGTCAGGAGAGCAGTTGAGGTAGTGAGTAGCATGGAAGTAGCAGCTCAGGACTGCTGAAAAGGATGAGCCATAGTCGGCAACAGGAGAGTAGTTGTCGTTGCGTAAAAGAAAAGAGCCAGACACGGTATAGCAAAAAACTCCGGCTAGATTCTATTAGTTCAATTGCAGCCTTCACGGCAAGCACTTGCCAGCAACTTCCACCGGAAAAAATTACCCAAACAAGCAGTGAGAGGCCCGACAGCAAAACCAGGCAGAGTGAGTGCACAGGGAATGAACAAGGGTGCACTATCAGAAGCCATTGGCCAGCTAGCAACAGCAAATGCTGTAAAACACAAAGGAGAATGAATAAGAGCAAATTGAGACCGTCTGGCTAAGAATCAAAATGAAGTCGTGTACAAGGTCAAGGGAAGCAGTGTCCGAGCATGCCCAAGCATGCCTGGTGACAAAAGAATAGCGACTAGCAGCTTGCAGGCAAGGAACTGGGACGCGATGGTAATCCAAAATCGCTAGTTCTTTGCCTGCCAGCACAGATTGCCCAAGCCATCAATATGCCGGAGATTGCTCCGCGGACCCTTGCTCCAGCTGAATGCACAGTTTGACAATTTCTAAAGCCATGCACCTAGCTTCATGCCTAAAATGAGCAACATTCATGCCGCCCCCTCATGTGATTACCAACGTGATGGCTAGTACTGGTTCATCACTGAATACACGTGCACAACCACTCAGACACCCAACTAAAACGACAAAAACTAAAAACTTACACGCACCAACACGCACTTGTAAGTTGGCACTAACCGCGGGCAAAATCCTACACGGGCTGCTGAACAACCAGGCTGAACACCAGTCAGTCCACGCCCACGAGCCTAAGCTGCGAGAAGCATACGATATTGCTAGCCTCGTGCAGCTGGGTACGTACATACCGTCTCCACCGCTGCCGTGCTTCAAATTTATAGGGTTGCCCAGCTTGACGTTCACTTCAGCACCCATCTTAAGCACCTCCAAATTGCTTATCATGATGATTCGCTTGTCGCCGTTGGCTTTGTTGCACACAAACTGCGTCACCCGCACAATACAGTGGGTCGCGATGTGTCCACTGGCAACCATATCATTGAGAGTGCTAGCCAGCATGCCGTCTACAGCGACCGCGTGGGGGGTGATGGTTGAACAAGCACGGTCGGCAGCAACGATGCAGCCTACAAAGCGCTTTGTGCAGGGCAATTACACGAAGTGCTCTGAACACCATCCGACAGCATGAGGCGATGTCGCACTTGGTTTGATGCCTGAGCCATTTTCTTCAAACCCTATAAACAGCGACCAGAAGAGCGTTAGAACTTTTACGGTCTCGTCTCTCAAAGTTGGAATAACAACTGTACGCTATTAAAAAAAAGCCGAGTACGGCTACTGTATGAGCCAGCCTCAGTCAAGCTGCCCCAACTATCGTCGCCGCATAAAAGGTGCTTACCAAAATCTGGAGGACTGGTTTCAAAGTTTCGCATGACTGTCCTTCGAATATAGCCTAAAATGATACTTCAAACGCTAGTATACGAGCCTCCCGCTGTACAATAGCAGGCGAGTCACACGCACTTATTAAAGACCAGCTCCACCGAACCGCATCTCAAAGAAAGTTGGCTAGATTAAACTTTCAATCAAGATAACGGCTCATATTTTAGCGTGAGCTTAGCTACAAACCTACCTCGATCGCGCCTGCAGTAAGAAGATTCTCCATTGTAAAGTGGGCACCCGCAGCTAAGTCCAGTTTACGGAGCAGACTTCCGCGCCAAATTGCCCGGAAGCAAAATAGCGAGCATTGGGTGGTAGCCTTGCTTCCGGTGGTAATGACGTAGCTGACGATTAGGCCGTAAGTCAAATTTCGTAGGTGCAGAGATGCTTAGCTGCCATAATTTGTACGTTGCACCTTAAGGGTGAATTATGACTGAAAGGATAGTGATATCGAATATCAAAGTAATCATTCTTACGACATAGACACGCCAGCCGGTAGGCGAGGCCGTCGGCTACGGTAAAATAACTATCCTTCATCTGGCCAGGGTAGAGCGGGGTTAGCAAATTGAAGAGCCTCATATGTAAACCTTAAGCATCGGTTCTCAACCTGTGGGTCGCGACTCTTTTGGGGGTTGAATGACCCTTTTACAGGGGTCGCCTAAGGGCCATTGGAAAACACGTATTTCCACATTTCGCATACAATAATTTTACGGTTGGCGATCGCCACAACATGAAGAACGGCATGATAGGGTCGCGGTATTAGGAAGGTTGAGAACCACTGCCTTAAAGGCTGTTATTACTCCATACAGGATTTCCCACTACATGACTCAATCCCACGACTTCGGAGCGTCGGCCGGTGGACGCGCAGTATTTAAACGGTGGACTCTAGCGCGTTTGGCTGGACTGCCTGGCGAGCCACAAATTCATTCACTTCCAGTAGCGTTAAGTCGGAATAGAAGGAAGTGCCTTAGAGTAATAAACAGAAACGAAATCGTGGCATCTTTCACTCCAGGTCCGCTGGCAGACCTGCTTACATACACTTAGCGGCTGCGCCCCCTGCGGCCGCAGTAGTTCGAACGACCGATATAGTCGACATAGCAGCTATACTAGGTAGCAATATAAAGGGCAGCACTTTTTTCAGTGCTCAATTGTCTCCAGTAATCCCACCACATAAATACATCGACACTCATCCCACCCTACAGGTTGGTGTATAGAGTACAGACGTATTCGGGCGTTAAGTTCACGCCGCTAAATGGATTAGCGGTCGCGGGTTTGCAAGAAAAACACGAAAAAGCAAGAAATGTAAACCATTGTATTGAGTACTAAATTGAGCTCTGTAGGCGCTAACAAGGCGTCACTACACCGCAATGGTCAGATGAAGGTAGGGTAAAACCTTCACAACATGTGAAGAAAGGCCGCGCTTCACCACCATGAATGGAAACAACCTCAGAGGCAGAATACCCAGCAGGATTCCTTGGCAAGAATAGTTTTCTCTGAGGTACGACCGCTGGCTAGCAAAGTTACTGATGTTGGCCATGCCTAGGACCTATGCTTACGACCAAGCGAAACAGCGTTCGTTTGCCAGCGTTCGCTGGGGCGCGAAAAATCGTAATCGACAGCGTAAAAACGGCTACCTCTGGTTATTTAAAAATAAGAGTGGATAGATAAGATATTCCCTCCTCCGCATTCACTTTTGAATCCATTTTGATTGAATGCATTTTAAATATTGGTTAATTTTGTTCTTGTTTTATAAGAAGCGTCGATTTTTGCCGTGTTCGGGAACGGATAAAAAACTGTCCCGTGGTGCCCTATGAGAAATCCCGATCCGCGTTACGGAGGACCCAGGTTCCGAGCCCAGCCCGGCGACGGATGAGGTCCGTGACCCTGTGCGCTATTGTATACTTCAGGCTGCTTGTATTGGCCACTCGAGTCCTATCTCGGGGCTTGAATTCGTTTGAACTTATCACCACGCTTGACCAGATAATTTGTGCGCGCTTACAGATAGATTCGGGTGAACATAACAGACCGTTCGCTCGAGTAAGCTCCAAGTGTGCGCAGTGCTTTTGGCGCACCTTTACATTTTGAATGGCTCCTCGCTTCTACCGCACCAGCCCTGCCGCCCCTTCCTCAGCCGCGCGCGAGCAGGCCAGCATCAAAGAGCGTTCAGCTACCCAGTTCGCAGTCAGCCAGTTGGCGTTGTGTGTCAGTCGATGGCCAGCCAGCACAGGGTCGGGTTATGAATGCATTCCGCCAACGCACGAGAGAGTGTGAGAGAGAAGAGGTCCGGCCAGGCCGAACGGCAGGCAGAGAAGGGTGCATCGGCTCAGCCCCGCCCCCCCCCCCAATAAGACGGATGTGGGTTCGGGCGTTGACTGACCTCGAGAGGAATTGGCCTCGCCGCTGGCAAGCGAGTGGCATCCAGCCAGCGGTTGCTACATGCCCTCGATGTCCTTTAGTTTCGCTTGGTTTTTTGCATCTTGGCGATACTGCGAGTGGTTATGGCACTAAATCAAAATAGCAGACAGTGCTCGCTCTTCGTTCTGCTGCGAGAACAGTCAGAAACTGTCCATCAAATGCATTGGGAAATCCGGCAGTGGCAGGCGGCAGCAAGCTTTCAGACAGGGGCCGTCGTAAAGACTTTGAGGGCCAACGGTCGATGCTACTTTTTTTTTTATGTCGCTCGGGTATATTTACACCGTTGCTTTTACTCTCTACAACCCGAGGTTTCCTCTGCCTATCTCCTCCTACAGAAACTCGTCCTCCGTCCGTCGGGTTTCGCTTTAGCGTTGACACGCGCTGCCCTTATTATGCTCCGACTGCGCCCGATAGAAAGAAAAAGCGAGCTCTCCGAGCTATTCCGCAAAGTGGTCTTACTTCAGTTTACTTTTCAGGACAATATATCGTGACTTGCTTCATCGGCAATTGAGAAACTTATCAGATGCTGCAATATCTTAATAGTATGCTCGGTGAAGTGAAATGCAGACACTAACGACATTATGCCCGTGCGTCTGACTAGTAGCCAGACGCCAAATCCGGCGACACATCTGAAAGTACCGCTAGCTGTAAGGACCCGTTGGTGAGCCGTGGCGGCACACTAGGTAAAGCGTTTGCTTTTCACGACCTCGAGACCAAGATCGTGGGTTCGAATCCTGCTGTGGGCGATCCTTTATCATAGTGATAGCCGTAAAGGCTCTTCTGCCTCTATACAAAAGAGGCTGTTAAATCAGCTTGTTCGACAATCAAAGCCATCTCTGATGATAGAGGCGGAAGTATTAAAAATAAATAAATAAATCCTAGCTGATTCAACAGCTTCTTTTTGTATAGCGACAGAAGAGCCTTTAAGGCTATCACCACCACTTGCAGTAGCAATAAAGGATCGCCCACCGCAGGAATCAAACCCACAACCTCGGGACCGAGGTCGTGAAAGCAACCGCCTCACCTAGTGTGCCATCACGGCTCTCAAGTATTGTGTAACGACGAATGCATAGTTTGTTTCATTCGCCAGTACAGCCCATTAAGTTGACTGTCTTCATTTTTAATAGTGAAACTACAGCTATTCAAGCTGATTATCAGCATACCTGGGGAGCGTCGTGGCAGCTACCCAACCGGCGTATGCCATAGAGTGACATCCCACTCGTCTCTCGTGCAGCCGATGCCCCAGGGTTGTGCTGCGACTTAAACTGGGCGCTTCACCGCCGCCACCAGAAGCTCAGCCTCAGTCTCTGCACTGCATCCGCGAGGTGTGAGATGGCACGAAAAGAACAGCAGCAGAAACTCTCGGGGAATCTCGTAGACTCTCGGCCACTCACAGAAGAGAACTCGAAGTGAAGGTTCGATCAGGAAAATACGGATGCATTCCAGCAAATGAACATCATCTCATCATTATAAACTTGTTAGTAAGCAATTAATTTGGCTTAACCAGCAATAGCAAAAAGGGCTTAAAGTGTTCACACGGCAACAAGCATTTCATTGCTAGAACAGTCTGATTGCCCGCCTGCTATCATTATTTCTATTACCTAATATCCTCCGTTCGTCAGGTTGGTGTGGCCAGGCAGCTGTAGGCATGCTAGCCAGTGCTTCCGTCAACCCTAGACATTGCCGACCTAGCGTGGCATCGCTAATCCGAAATAACACGAGGCTATCCTAGGCTTGGGTTGCTTGCAGCAGCCAACACGGATCCAAGCAATACTGTCCGCTTCAATTATATAATAGTATAGCGTAATGATAGTTTAATTATATAATTCAGGACGCTTGCAGTGGCGTTAGAGCCGTAACTCAAATCCTCAGGCTCGTGCTGCCGTGGCAAAAAACGCCGCTAAAAACCGGCAAGGTCGCTATTTCACTTTACCCAATCCAATCGATGGCATTTTTTGGCTAAGGTCTCCTTCTAAATAAGAACAAACGTGAGCTACCTGTAACTGCGATAAGCGCCGGCTTTAAATTTTAGGTGAAAATCGGATAAAAAAATGTAAAAAATAAATCACTTTTCTTCAATACCCATACAATTTCAAAACTAAGTCGTGTAGCCCAGATTTCCTCAGGTGGCATTGCAATAAACCATCGACTCAAGAGACCCTGTTATAAAAGCCTCAAGGCAACTCAAAGAAGCACACATCGCAGGCACTGAGAAGCAGGCAGCTATGGCGTTCTTTTAATATTCGAGGAAATTGCCGAGAATCTCCACCAATAGAAGGTGATGCCCTCGAGAGGAGGCTGTTGCAGTAAAGGGAAAGCGTAAACGGATGCTGACTGACAACCATCCGGCGGTCTGCAATCCAAGTGGGGGAGGCTTTGTATGGGTTCTTTCCGAGTGATGGCTTGATACTCAAGCGACATTCTTATAGAAGGATGCACAGACAGGGTTTCTTGCATTTGAAATTGGTATGTTAGGTCATGCGGGCAGTTGTAGTTTCTGGGATAGTGAGGAGAGAACATAAGGTATACTCGTAGACGGCTCGTTTAACTTTTTAGATTTGCACATCAGCTTTTAGATTTGGTGATTAGTGGCAGGCTGTACTGGTTAATTTTTTAATGCACACTGCACTGTTTATTGTCCGGAGAGATAGCGTGATCTTAGTTGGATAGATGCTATCCAGTGGTATACATCAGTGATATCTATCTCGACATTTATATGGCTGCTGTGGTCATATCTCTCTCAAGGAAAGAAAGTCCAAGCTCGACTTTTCGTCCTTGCCGAAACCGACGTACTGCTGTTCGGCAGAGAATGGATAATGGCTTGTGATCTCAGAAGAAGGCAGAATGGTCTATGGGAATTTATTGACAGAGCATCTTACAGAGTCACTTAGACGCTCTTCTACAACAGCATGACGATCTCTTCCACTAGATGCTGGGTAAGCTCAGCTGCGTCAAGGCCACGTTGCATGTTCGAGAAAATGCTGTACCTGTGCATATTAAATATCGAACTGTGCCATTTGCTATACGCGAGAAGGCAGAGATGGAGCTAAACAAATGGCTCTCTGAGGGGGTCATATCGCGGGTCGAGCAGAGCGAACGGGCGACTCCAGTGGTGCCAGTAATTAAGCCCGACGGCTCGATCCGCCTCTGCGGGGACTGCAAAGTGATGCTGAACTCACAGGTAATAGCTGATTCGTACCCAACGCCTTCGATTGACAACTTGCAGAAGCTAAATGGCGGGACCTTGTTTTCAAAGCTGGAATTATCCCGTGCATTTACGCAGATCGAACTTGAAGAAGCATCCAAAGTTGTTCTCACCATTACTACGAACAAGGGTTTGTTTAAATACACCTGCTTACCGTTTGGCGTGGCCTCCTCACCGATATTCATCAAAGGGCAATGGATCATTTGCTGTCTGGACTGCCTGGTGTATTGTGCTACCAGGATTACATTTTTGTGACAGGGAAAGATCAAACTTCCGACATGCATAATCTGGCTTTGATGTTGGCAAAACTGCAAGGTGCTGGCCTCCGTGTAAGCAGAGAGAAGTTCGCCTTCTTAAAACCGTCTATTGTATACCTTGGGTATCAAATTGACAAGAATGGCATACACCCTACGGAGGATGAAGTGGAAGCCATAAAAAACGCCTGCCACCAACAGACGTCAGTGGCTTCCGGTCATTTATAAGGATGGTGCAATACTATCGAAAGTTCTTGGCCAACCTGTAGTCTAAATTGTAGTCTAAATTGTCGTCGTGAGCGGCACCGCACGCTAGCCAACGAGGAACACCATCAGTTTATTTCCTCCACGCTCACAGCCGGCGGAAGCACTACTCCCAGCCGCAGACGTCGCCTGCTTCTCTCCTCTGCGGTACCGGAACGCTGAGCTCTCATTCGTTGGCGCCGTTGCCAACGCCTAGCTGCGCTCCGATTGCCTAACCGGTGGCCGGGAGGGCCACCCAGCCTAGTACTGGCAGATAACAACATTTAGGTGCTGTCACCGACTGCGGTCTACATAAACAAAAACCACACAACCTAGCACAGGTCTTGCACCCCTTGTACGAATTGCTTCAAAAGCAAAGCAGGTGACTATGGACTGTTCACTGCCACAGGCCCTCGCAAAAGTTAAGGAGATGATTGGTTCTGAAGGCGTTCTAGTAGCATGCAACCCCAAGGAAATGCTCATTCTAGCTTGCGACGCATCATCTTATGGACTGGGTGCTGTTGTATCTCATCGATTAGCCGACGGACAGCAGACACCCATTGCTCTTGCTTCCCGTATGCTATCTACAAGCAAGAAAAACTATTTGCAGATTGAGAAAGAGGCCTTGTCACTAATTTTCGGCATTATGCATTTTCATCTCTATATATATGGGAGGAAGTTGTTGCTGCTTACCGATCACTGCCCACTTATTACTATCCTCGGACCTAAGAGCTGCATTCCGCCTAATGCTGCCTAATGCTGCCATGCGTATGCAGCGTTGGGCTGCGGTGTTGTCTGCATGCACATATAGCATCCATCGAGTACAGGCGGTCAGAAGATCATGCTAATGCTGATGCTATGTCACTACTACCATTGCTACGTAAGGAAGACTCCTGTCCAGAGACCACCTTGTTCCACGTTCATCATTTGGCTGTGCTTCCTGTGATTATGCAAACGGTTCGGGCAGCGCTCAGAAGCAACCCAATTGTGTGTGCTGCTTATGACACAACGATGAGGGGATGGCCGGCAAGGAATCCGTCACCAGCCATGACCCCATACTACAACTGCAGACAGGAACTGGCAATACATGATGGGTGTCTGCATCAGGGCACGAGGCTAGTCATACCCACTTCCCTGTGGCCAGCTCTTGCAGGAGCTTCCACGACGGCCATCTCGGCATAGTTATAACGAAAGTTGGGCCGCCGGAGTTATAACAGGCCTGATGACCAGAGTTAGAGAGATTCACAGTGACGCATGTGGGGAGCTGCTGAGCGGTTCGAGGCATTGTTAGGAATACCAAACGAGCGGTTCTGCCAAAAGAGCGGTGTCTAAGCTGGTGGCTCCGGGGTGCTGCCGCCAACAACAGGGGTTAAGCAATACTGCTGGTGGTACCTAGATACAATACTCGAGATGACATGAAATCATCGTTCTGTCATCGGAAATCGCCCAACATGCGAGAGCCTGCAGGACATGCCAACTGCCTACTATATTATCGATATAATTCTACAACATAGGTAGAGGCTCTATCAAACTAACTGGAGGGGTACACGGAATGACCGATAACATCCACACTTAATCAAAGCACTTGCTCAGCTGGTATCTCTTGTTCTCAGGTAGCTGAGTGCTGTGTCCAGGAACACTAGCACTCCGTCGTTCTGTATGTGAGTGCTGAGCAACAAAAATAATTCCTGCACTGTAGTTCACGTTTAAACCTTTTCAAAATTCTTCACTGACTTAAACGACTTAATGTACCGCTCATCCGGCCTTTAAGTGAAACCGGCAGAATTGGCTCGCCTGAGTGACCCCCAGTTGGTTGTATCGGTTATAATACGCTCGGGGCTGCGATTCTTACTACGGTACAATAAATAATTACAAATCAGTTTCATATCTTCCTTTTCTAGATTCTGGAATTTGTTTCGCTCTGGCAGGATACATTTGCCAGGGAAACTTTCAGAATGAATCCACGTGACTAATTGCACTGACCCTGCTCTCTACAGTTTTAACGACGCATCTCGGTATCGTATATCGTATTCTCGGTACCGTTGAGGCTAGTAACGGTCACTGCCCTGGTCCTGCTCGATGTATCCGCGGGATTCTATATTGTTGATATTATCCTACTTTAAAGATACCGGACAAAATCCGGCTGAGGCTCTGGCATTTTTCGAATCTCATTTGTCTACTCTTGCCCAATACATGTAGTGCGGGTCTTCAAATCTCATAAAAAATCTCATAAAGCAAACCATTCCTGCAGTGCCACTGTTACTGGTCCTTTGCTGTTCTCCAATTATACAGAGCCTCTCTAAAAAGTGATTCACGAACCTCGGCTATCGTATTTACGCTGCTGTATCTGTTAAAAGCTAATGAGTCATATGCACACCCACAAGAAAAAAATAGCTGATTTAACAGCCTCTTTTTATAGTGGCAGAAGGAAGCTAGCGGCTATGGCAGAAGGACCCTAGCGGCTATCACCACAGCTTGAAGGCCCGGGGACACCACGATAGCTTCAATTCAGTACTAATGTTGCTTCGAACGTTTTCCAGCGCTATTCGAAACTCTACTCGCCGGTGCAGGCAAGAGTAAAGCCATACTTGGGCGATGACTTGGTGGTGACTGGCCCAACAATGGAGCAGCACAACGAGTTACTGAGCTGTTTCGTGACCATCCACCCACAGGAGAGCAAGTGCTGCTGCACTGCTACAGAGATCAGGCATATAGTCTTCATAATCAACCAGGTTGGAGTACGACCAACATCAGAGAAGTTATAAGCAATTCATTGAGCATCAATTTGTTATAGCACCCTCCCTTCACTCACTTTCTCCTTTTTGAACCATACGGAGGCTAGCAACTATGGTGTGTGCACATAAAAGCTGCCTAGGCCATGAGTGAACTATATACCTGCATAACTCCAGTGAAACACTTTATCTTAGTGGCTTGGTGGAGTTATAAATATGTAATTATTAGTGATGGAAACTCAATTGAAGTGCACTGTTAATTCTAGTAAGTCATACGAAAAATTATCTGCCATCAAGCTCATTCATAATTAATACATTGCTAAGGGATAGAAGAAATAGACGATGGTAGGTTTTTAATTTTGTCCCTAATTCGTCAAGTTTACTATCTAATTATTTTGTAAAGCTCTATACGAACTTCTCTAACCAGGCGCTTTACATGTGCCGTAGGGCTCAAGCCCATGACATTGGTCCTTAAAGGTGAGCACCTTACCCATAGGCTAAACCAGGCCAGACCTTCTGTTACATACCTGAATTATGAGCTGGCTATTTTGCCCATTACCTAGACATAATAAACGTGTTCTTTTGCGATTTGCCGCGTGATGGGGTCCCGATCCACGTATTCGACTTTGCATAATTTATCAAGGGTTCTGCTCACACGCCAAGCCTGTAGTCCTGGGGCTTCGTGAGTCGATGGGATGTCTGTCTGTGCATGGGTAGTGATTGTCAGACCAGCTAGGTCCCAGTCTTCGTCCCAACGTAGTCAGCTCTCAATTTTTTTTTAGAGCACTGCCTGCAGGAAATATCCTAACAGTCTGCCAGTAGTACATCAACGGGAAATGCCAAGCTAGAGTTTTTAAACTTCCGGCTGCTTTTCTTCACAGTTGAGCCTTGGGCAACACGGACACAGATACTGCAGTAGGCTTGCGTTTTAAGGTGCTAGCCTTTAGTGATCGAGGTCAAGGTGAATGCATCCGATGACTGGGCTCGAACCCTACGGCATATGTGAAGCACATGAATACAGATTACACTCTCATAGGGGGCTAAACAAATGAATTATTTATTTATTTACAACCAGCTATCACCAAATGAAAAGCAGCAATTTTGTCCACCCACTCAACATTAGCACATGTTACTGTAAACATTTAGTAATTCACAATAATAGTCAATCACTATTTCTGTTATCACATTATTTATTAAGGAAAGGGTCAATAATGCATTAAAATTGCTAAATACAACAAAATTCGTATTAGCACTTAGTGGGAGAGGCACAAATACTCCCCATTCTGAAAATTCGCATGCTACTACAGCCCCGAAGAGCCAGGCAGCAACCCTCCTGCTGTCGAATCTGAATGTCCTGTATTAGTTTAAATTCCTGATTGCACATCTGGACGAAGAATCAGCTCATCCTAAAAGAACAGTGATGCTTCGGGCAAAGCGTAGTGCTGCGAAGAGAAGAGTGAAGCTGCTGCAGCTGCTAAACAGAAACTAGCAGCATGGCAATACGTCTGCCATCAAGTAGTCGCCAAATAAAAAGCATGACTAGCAGATTAATCATTTTTAGAGAATCGCGGAGGATTAGCTGCTGCAATTTCACTTGCTGAGAGCAATACAAGATTGTCTGGTGCATAACTCGAATCCAGAACATGGGTCGCGAAGTACCGGTGCCCTTAACCCGGGCAAAACATTTTATTAACTGTGCAAAAGGAGCAGCTGTCTGAGCTAGATTGCGTAATAATAATAACAACAATTTATATAGCACCCTCGGAGAACTTCATCTCTTTCTGGACTTTACATATGCTGTAAAGGAAGCTTGATTGAATGGTTAGTGGTAGCATGCTCAACGTCAACAAGCTTAATATTGATAGAGATGAGATGCACAGGGTCAACATGCAAATATGGTTAGTGGCATCAGGCAGTGTCTTCCCACAAACACACACGAGGATGAATCAGATAGGCAGCTGAAGTTGAAAAAAGCCTTGTGGTGCTTTCTCTAAATCTTCGACGTGCAAACTGTCGTCTTGCATGTTCAAATGCTTCAGTTTTTCACGGATTTCTCTACTCAGCTCCGCCTCTAATTTTTTTTTATTTGGACATGCATTTAAGTCGCTCTATGACTTGATCCTCTCTTCTTCGGAGGCGCAGGTTAATAGACATAGAGGCTCTGTGTCACCGGAGCAAAGGAAATAAGGCTTTGTCATATGAAAGACGGTGTATCCGTGCCACTCCTGCGCTTGGAGTGGTGCACTAGGTTGAAGTCATAGCTGCTTGAGTGGACACCCTTTAACGAGGCTTTGTTAGGCTACTCATTAATAAGTCGCCACTAGACTGATCGATTCCATCTTGTACTTATGCCCTATCGCCTCAGCATCCTTGGCACTTCGCTGCATATGTTTAGGTCCTTTCTTAATGAGAGGTTGTAGAAGATACTTGATTTCAAGGTCCAACATCAACAGTGAAGAGAGCCTTTAAAGCTTATAATAACATGTTATGCTCACAAACTTTCTAAATTCTCGACCAAGGAACTTGTCGATCGGCTAAAGGTTCTCCTCGAAACCAATGATGTAAAGGAAACATACCGACGAACCAGCTACTTAAGAAATAAACGCATCAAACTTTTGCCAGGTCTAAACAAAGTGAGAAGAGGTATGGCCAGAGCAGCCACATTAAATCTCGAGATAGATATCACTGATGTATACCACTGGATAGCATCTATCCAACTAAGATCACGCTATCTCTCCGGACAAGAAACAGCACAGTGTGCATTAAAAGATCCACCAGTACAGCCTGCCACTAATCACCAAATCTAAAAGCTGATGTGCAAATCTAAAAAGTTAAACGAGCCGTCTACAAGTATACCTTCTGTTCTCTCCTCACTATCCAAGGAACTACAACTGCCCACATGACCTAACATGCCAATTTCAAATGCAAGAAACCCTCTCTCTACATCCTTCTATAAGAATATCGCTAGAGTATCAAGCCATCACTCGGAAAAAATCAATGCAAAGCCCCCCACATGGATTGCTTACTTTTTCCATAACGCAAAGCTAATGAAATGTCGCCGACTAGAAAAATGCTAAAGATGAGCCTCGAGATGTCTCAGCAAATACACCTCCTATTAGGCTAGATCCCGTTAATTGATAGATCCAAAGGGTACATGTTAGGAAATTATGAATTCTTGTCGCGAACCGCCGATTTGCTCCTTTTGCACCTTTGGCTGTTGAAATGAACCGATGATTTCTAACCTGGAAAGACCATTCAAAACTCGGTCGCACGAAAAATGGCTGCGGTCGAACGGCATGCCGAGAGACAAGACCGAGCACCTCTCACCCGCCTCGGGAGATCGTCGATAGGTACTGTTTTAACTGCTTCCGTCGCTGCCTCGGTACGATCACGGCGGCACATCTTCCAAGGTAGCCGAAAGGGGCGAAACCCGTGATGCGTGCGTTCGGGAACTTTCGAGTTGAACGAAGCTCCTCTCCGGATGTGCACTGGACGCATTCTACCGGGCCTGCGCCGAACGCGAAAGGCGCAGCGCGGGCCACTGCCACGGACTGCCGATCGTCCCCTACCTTCCTTGCGCCGTTCCATCTAAGGTGCCGTTCGATCTAAGGTGCGGCTTGCCAGGCGCTAGCTCTCCGCATTGGCACGTCAGCTCGGCGACGACTGCTAGCCGGGACGCTAGGCATTTCCATCGTGTCGAACGCTCACCGACGTCGGTGCGACGTGTCTACACCTAGGGTGACGCCATCGCCGCGGGCTGCTGGCAGCGCGCTTGCGGTCGCTTCACGGCAGGCATCCGTACCTGGCGGCTAGACCGCGATCGATCCCGCGTTGGCACTAGCCTGACTGACGACCGAGTCGGCAAACGGACCGAGGCACGACGCTGACACGCGACACTCAGCGACCGGCAGCCAGGAGAGTACCCATTGCATCGAACGGCTGGCTGCCGCCTGCAGTCGGCCACCTTCTGCACCGACCTCTCGACGCAAGATAGGGATGCAGGACGGCGACACGGCCGCAGTCGAAATACTCCTCTCAACCTACACACGCCCTACCTGGCTTGTGCCGTCCGTTTTCCGGCCGGCGAGGTCGCATTGCTCGAGTTTGCAAGTGCGCTGCAGCCGCCGCAGCAGGCCGGCACCTAGCGAGGACGATCGGCGCCCACGTCCGATGACAGACTGCCCAGCAGTCGACCACAAGATTGCCACGCTGAAGGCTGGCACAAGCAGCACAGCACGCGTAGCCGAGCGACTCGCTGCAGTCTTGCCTTGGCTCTCGGCACGCCCCGAAACGCTTTCTCGTCGTTTGCGATCATACGTGCAGCTGACGATCACGCTGAGAACGTCAGGCGACCAGAATCGTGCGCACCAACTTGCTTGCTCCAGCTCACCTCACGACGCTTGCAAAACCTGGGCCGACGGACGCGCCGAACGCTGCCTGCTTTGCGCCAACAGGCAAGCCACGCAGTCGTACCTCGTCTACAGCTGGATCCGCTGGTTCCTGTCGTGGACAGGTGGGCTCTATTTGCGGACTGACCGGTTGTGCTTAGTTGGACCGACCGGTTCATGTCGTGGACCGTAGGGAGACAAGGTCGTGGACAAACGGGCTCTTCCCCTTGGACCAATATGTTCTTGTCGTGGACAGCAGGGCTCCGATTAGGTCATCGATTGGGTGGGCAAGCCCAATGAGGCGAAACCGGTCGCTCTTCAGGTGGCGACTCTCACTTTGCTTGCTGCCATGTCACGCCTGAGCTGTGCTCGATCGAACGCCTGGCACGACTCCTTCCAAGCCGCCGAGGCTGGCCACCTGCCACCGAATCGAGCGAGCGCAGCAGGCGATCGCGCAGCGCATTTCGGGCTTCTATGCGTGCATCTGTGTGTGTGTGTGTGTGTGTGTGTGTGTGTGTGTGTGTGTGTGTGTGTGTGTGTGTGTGTGTGTGTGTGTGTGTGTGTGTGTGTGTGTGTGTGTGTGTGTGTGTGTGTGTGTGTGTGTGTGTGTGTGTGTGTGTGGCTTACCCTACGTCGTAGGTTGCTTGCGATTCCATTTCGTCCAAGGGTGACAGCAGCGACAGCAGAGCGCTCGGACGCCTCGTGTTCCCGAGGAAACAAACGGTTAGCAAACAAACGCCTTGTGATCCGACCGTGCTACTTTTTTTCCGATCCATGCAGCTAGACGGCCAGCTGGGCTCGCAGCTACTCTTGGTCAATTCAACGAACGTGGCATGCTGACGTGTCCGGAAAACCCATACCGAATTACAGCCCGAGCAGTGGCACGACCGGCTGGACTGAAGCAGGACAGGGTTGTGCTATGTCAGACGCCGCGAGCCACACTTATCATCAGCCGATGCCCCACCGTCACACGTCGTAGTAGGCTTGTCACCCGGACCGACAAAAGACCATGCCACGGCTGTTCCCGAGCACGAGCGCACGGCTACTGGCAACATACCTGGCTCGTAGCACGTCCAATCCCTGGCAACATCGCTCCTCTCCTGGCACTGGGGTGATGGGCCAAATTGCACCCTCGACGACTGCCTGCGTGCGCTTTGCTCTACTACTGCGACGATGCGCGCATGCACCAAAGCGACATGCTACGGCCTTGCCTTGCTCCGCTCGCTCGGGCCCTGCGAGGCATCTCTCTCTTGGCAGGTCCGGTGTGCCACTGACGAAGACTGCCGAACGGGTCGACCCGCACGAGCTCCCTCTCTTGCTCAAGCTCGGCTCCCGAAGGTCGACATCTGGGCTAGCGAAAGGGCCTGCGCTCTGCGCGACGAGGCGGCGGCAACGTAATCCCTTAGGCCTACCTCAGCTTCGCTTCAGCCGATTCGTTGCCCGGTTCGGTCACGGATCGCTTTCACGGGCCGCTCGCCGAACATGTGCGATCGTCGTCACGATCGACCCACTACTCGCCTAGCTGGCTCACAGCATGCCTTCACTTGTGCGAAGCAACCTTGGCTGCCGAACGGAGCGCTCTCGCGAGAGCCGCGGGCGCACGGCGCGTCGCAAGTCGGGACCGAGCACCTCTCACCCGCCTCGGGAGATCGTCGACAGGTACTGTCTTCACTGCTTCCGTCGCAGCCTCGCTACGATCACGGCAGCACACCTTCCAAGGTAGCCGAAAGGGGCGAAACCCGTGATGCGTGCGTTCGGGAACTTTCGAGTTGAACGAAGCTCCTCTCCGGATGTGCACTGGACGCATTCTACCGGGCCTGCGCCGAACGCGAAAGGCGCAGCGCGGGCCACTGCCACGGACTGCCGATCGTCCCCTACCTTCCTTGCGCCGTTCCATCTAAGGTGCCGTTCGATCTAAGGTGCGGCTTGCCAGGCGCTAGCTCTCCGCATTGGCACGTCAGCTCGGCGACGACTGCTAGCCGGGACGCTAGGCATTTCCATCGTGTCGAACGCTCACCGACGTCGGTGCGACGTGTCTACACCTAGGGTGACGCCATCGCCGCGGGCTGCTGGCAGCGCGCTTGCGGTCGCTTCACGGCAGGCATCCGTACCTGGCGGCTAGACCGCGATCGATCCCGCGTTGGCACTAGCCTGACTGACGACCGAGTCGGCAAACGGACCGAGGCACGACGCTGACACGCGACACTCAGCGACCGGCAGCCAGGAGAGTACCCATTGCATCGAACGGCTGGCTGCCGCCTGCAGTCGGCCACCTTCTGCACCGACCTCTCGACGCAAGATAGGGATGCAGGACGGCGACACGGCCGCAGTCGAAATACTCCTCTCAACCTACACACGCCCTACCTGGCTTGTGCCGTCCGTTTTCCGGCCGGCGAGGTCGCATTGCTCGAGTTTGCAAGTGCGCTGCAGCCGCCGCAGCAGGCCGGCACCTAGCGAGGACGATCGGCGCCCACGTCCGATGACAGACTGCCCAGCAGTCGACCACAAGATTGCCACGCTGAAGGCTGGCACAAGCAGCACAGCACGCGTAGCCGAGCGACTCGCTGCAGTCTTGCCTTGGCTCTCGGCACGCCCCGAAACGCTTTCTCGTCGTTTGCGATCATACGTGCAGCTGACGATCACGCTGAGAACGTCAGGCGACCAGAATCGTGCGCACCAACTTGCTTGCTCCAGCTCACCTCACGACGCTTGCAAAACCTGGGCCGACGGACGCGCCGAACGCTGCCTGCTTTGCGCCAACAGGCAAGCCACGCAGTCGTACCTCGTCTACAGCTGGATCCGCTGGTTCCTGTCGTGGACAGGTGGGCTCTATTTGCGGACTGACCGGTTGTGCTTAGTTGGACCGACCGGTTCATGTCGTGGACCGTAGGGAGACAAGGTCGTGGACAACGGGCTCTTCCCCTTGGACCAATATGTTCTTGTCGTGGACAGCAGGGCTCCGATTAGGTCATCGATTGGGTGGGCAAGCCCAATGAGGCGAAACCGGTCGCTCTTCAGGTGGCGACTCTCACTTTGCTTGCTGCCATGTCACGCCTGAGCTGTGCTCGATCGAACGCCTGGCACGACTCCTTCCAAGCCGCCGAGGCTGGCCACCTGCCACCGAATCGAGCGAGCGCAGCAGGCGATCGCGCAGCGCATTTCGGGCTTCTATGCGTGCATCTGTGTGTGTGTGTGTGTGTGTGTGTGTGTGTGTGTGTGTGTGTGTGTGTGTGTGTGTGTGTGTGTGTGTGTGTGTGTGTGTGTGTGTGTGTGTGTGTGTGTGTGTGTGTGTGTGTGTGTGTGGCTTACCCTACGTCGTAGGTTGCTTGCGATTCCATTTCGTCCAAGGGTGACAGCAGCGACAGCAGAGCGCTCGGACGCCTCGTGTTCCCGAGGAAACAAACGGTTAGCAAACAAACGCCTTGTGATCCGACCGTGCTACTTTTTTTTCCGATCCATGCAGCTAGACGGCCAGCTGGGCTCGCAGCTACTCTTGGTCAATTCAACGAACGTGGCATGCTGACGTGTCCGGAAAACCCATACCGAATTACAGCCCGAGCAGTGGCACGACCGGCTGGACTGAAGCAGGACAGGGTTGTGCTATGTCAGACGCCGCGAGCCACACTTATCATCAGCCGATGCCCCACCGTCACACGTCGTAGTAGGCTTGTCACCCGGACCGACAAAAGACCATGCCACGGCTGTTCCCGAGCACGAGCGCACGGCTACTGGCAACATACCTGGCTCGTAGCACGTCCAATCCCTGGCAACATCGCTCCTCTCCTGGCACTGGGGTGATGGGCCAAATTGCACCCTCGACGACTGCCTGCGTGCGCTTTGCTCTACTACTGCGACGATGCGCGCATGCACCAAAGCGACATGCTACGGCCTTGCCTTGCTCCGCTCGCTCGGGCCCTGCGAGGCATCTCTCTCTTGGCAGGTCCGGTGTGCCACTGACGAAGACTGCCGAACGGGTCGACCCGCACGAGCTCCCTCTCTTGCTCAAGCTCGGCTCCCGAAGGTCGACATCTGGGCTAGCGAAAGGGCCTGCGCTCTGCGCGACGAGGCGGCGGCAACGTAATCCCTTAGGCCTACCTCAGCTTCGCTTCAGCCGATTCGTTGCCCGGTTCGGTCACGGATCGCTTTCACGGGCCGCTCGCCGAACATGTGCGATCGTCGTCACGATCGACCCACTACTCGCCTAGCTGGCTCACAGCATGCCTTCACTTGTGCGAAGCAACCTTGGCTGCCGAACGGAGCGCTCTCGCGAGAGCCGCGGGCGCACGGCGCGTCGCAAGTCGGGACCGAGCACCTCTCACCCGCCTCGGGAGATCGTCGACAGGTACTGTCTTCACTGCTTCCGTCGCAGCCTCGCTACGATCACGGCAGCACACCTTCCAAGGTAGCCGAAGGGGGCGAAACCCGTGATGCGTGCGTTCGGGAACTTTCGAGTTGAACGAAGCTCCTCTCCGGATGTGCACTGGACGCATTCTACCGGGCCTGCGCCGAACGCGAAAGGCGCAGCGCGGGCCACTGCCACGGACTGCCGATCGTCCCCTACCTTCCTTGCGCCGTTCCATCTAAGGTGCCGTTCGATCTAAGGTGCGGCTTGCCAGGCGCTAGCTCTCCGCATTGGCACGTCAGCTCGGCGACGACTGCTAGCCGGGACGCTAGGCATTTCCATCGTGTCGAACGCTCACCGACGTCGGTGCGACGTGTCTACACCTAGGGTGACGCCATCGCCGCGGGCTGCTGGCAGCGCGCTTGCGGTCGCTTCACGGCAGGCATCCGTACCTGGCGGCTAGACCGCGATCGATCCCGCGTTGGCACTAGCCTGACTGACGACCGAGTCGGCAAACGGACCGAGGCACGACGCTGACACGCGACACTCAGCGACCGGCAGCCAGGAGAGGTACCCATTGCATCGAACGGCTGGCTGCCGCCTGCAGTCGGCCACCTTCTGCACCGACCTCTCGACGCAAGATAGGGATGCAGGACGGCGACACGGCCGCAGTCGAAATACTCCTCTCAACCTACACACGCCCTACCTGGCTTGTGCCGTCCGTTTTCCGGCCGGCGAGGTCGCATTGCTCGAGTTTGCAAGTGCGCTGCAGCCGCCGCAGCAGGCCGGCACCTAGCGAGGACGATCGGCGCCCACGTCCGATGACAGACTGCCCAGCAGTCGACCACAAGATTGCCACGCTGAAGGCTGGCACAAGCAGCACAGCACGCGTAGCCGAGCGACTCGCTGCAGTCTTGCCTTGGCTCTCGGCACGCCCCGAAACGCTTTCTCGTCGTTTGCGATCATACGTGCAGCTGACGATCACGCTGAGAACGTCAGGCGACCAGAATCGTGCGCACCAACTTGCTTGCTCCAGCTCACCTCACGACGCTTGCAAAACCTGGGCCGACGGACGCGCCGAACGCTGCCTGCTTTGCGCCAACAGGCAAGCCACGCAGTCGTACCTCGTCTACAGCTGGATCCGCTGGTTCCTGTCGTGGACAGGTGGGCTCTATTTGCGGACTGACCGGTTGTGCTTAGTTGGACCGACCGGTTCATGTCGTGGACCGTAGGGAGACAAGGTCGTGGACAAACGGGCTCTTCCCCTTGGACCAATATGTTCTTGTCGTGGACAGCAGGGCTCCGATTAGGTCATCGATTGGGTGGGCAAGCCCAATGAGGCGAAACCGGTCGCTCTTCAGGTGGCGACTCTCACTTTGCTTGCTGCCATGTCACGCCTGAGCTGTGCTCGATCGAACGCCTGGCACGACTCCTTCCAAGCCGCCGAGGCTGGCCACCTGCCACCGAATCGAGCGAGCGCAGCAGGCGATCGCGCAGCGCATTTCGGGCTTCTATGCGTGCATCTGTGTGTGTGTGTGTGTGTGTGTGTGTGTGTGTGTGTGTGTGTGTGTGTGTGTGTGTGTGTGTGTGTGTGTGTGTGTGTGTGTGTGTGTGTGTGTGTGTGTGTGTGTGTGTGTGTGTGTGTGTGTGTGTGGCTTACCCTACGTCGTAGGTTGCTTGCGATTCCATTTCGTCCAAGGGTGACAGCAGCGACAGCAGAGCGCTCGGACGCCTCGTGTTCCCGAGGAAACAAACGGTTAGCAAACAAACGCCTTGTGATCCGACCGTGCTACTTTTTTTCCGATCCATGCAGCTAGACGGCCAGCTGGGCTCGCAGCTACTCTTGGTCAATTCAACGAACGTGGCATGCTGACGTGTCCGGAAAACCCATACCGAATTACAGCCCGAGCAGTGGCACGACCGGCTGGACTGAAGCAGGACAGGTTGTGTGCTATGTCAGACGCCGCGAGCCACACTTATCATCAGCCGATGCCCCACCGTCACACGTCGTAGTAGGCTTGTCACCCGGACCGACAAAAGACCATGCCACGGCTGTTCCCGAGCACGAGCGCACGGGCTACTGGCAACATACCTGGCTCGTAGCACGTCCAATCCCTGGCAACATCGCTCCTCTCCTGGCACTGGGGTGATGGGCCAAATTGCACCCTCGACGACTGCCTGCGTGCGCTTTGCTCTACTACTGCGACGATGCGCGCATGCACCAAAGCGACATGCTACGGCCTTGCCTTGCTCCGCTCGCTCGGGCCCTGCGAGGCATCTCTCTCTTGGCAGGTCCGGTGTGCCACTGACGAAGACTGCCGAACGGGTCGACCCGCACGAGCTCCCTCTCTTGCTCAAGCTCGGCTCCCGAAGGTCGACATCTGGGCTAGCGAAAGGGCCTGCGCTCTGCGCGACGAGGCGGCGGCAACGTAATCCCTTAGGCCTACCTCAGCTTCGCTTCAGCCGATTCGTTGCCCGGTTCGGTCACGGATCGCTTTCACGGGCCGCTCGCCGAACATGTGCGATCGTCGTCACGATCGACCCACTACTCGCCTAGCTGGCTCACAGCATGCCTTCACTTGTGCGAAGCAACCTTGGCTGCCGAACGGAGCGCTCTCGCGAGAGCCGCGGGCGCACGGCGCGTCGCAAGTCGGGACCGAGCACCTCTCACCCGCCTCGGGAGATCGTCGACAGGTACTGTCTTCACTGCTTCCGTCGCAGCCTCGCTACGATCACGGCAGCACACCTTCCAAGGTAGCCGAAAGGGGCGAAACCCGTGATGCGTGCGTTCGGGAACTTTCGAGTTGAACGAAGCTCCTCTCCGGATGTGCACTGGACGCATTCTACCGGGCCTGCGCCGAACGCGAAAGGCGCAGCGCGGGCCACTGCCACGGACTGCCGATCGTCCCCTACCTTCCTTGCGCCGTTCCATCTAAGGTGCCGTTCGATCTAAGGTGCGGCTTGCCAGGCGCTAGCTCTCCGCATTGGCACGTCAGCTCGGCGACGACTGCTAGCCGGGACGCTAGGCATTTCCATCGTGTCGAACGCTCACCGACGTCGGTGCGACGTGTCTACACCTAGGGTGACGCCATCGCCGCGGGCTGCTGGCAGCGCGCTTGCGGTCGCTTCACGGCAGGCATCCGTACCTGGCGGCGGCTAGACCGCGATCGATCCCGCGTTGGCACTAGCCTGACTGACGACCGAGTCGGCAAACGGACCGAGGCACGACGCTGACACGCGACACTCAGCGACCGGCAGCCAGGAGAGTACCCATTGCATCGAACGGCTGGCTGCCGCCTGCAGTCGGCCACCTTCTGCACCGACCTCTCGACGCAAGATAGGGATGCAGGACGGCGACACGGCCGCAGTCGAAATACTCCTCTCAACCTACACACGCCCTACCTGGCTTGTGCCGTCCGTTTTCCGGCCGGCGAGGTCGCATTGCTCGAGTTTGCAAGTGCGCTGCAGCCGCCGCAGCAGGCCGGCACCTAGCGAGGACGATCGGCGCCCACGTCCGATGACAGACTGCCCAGCAGTCGACCACAAGATTGCCACGCTGAAGGCTGGCACAAGCAGCACAGCACGCGTAGCCGAGCGACTCGCTGCAGTCTTGCCTTGGCTCTCGGCACGCCCCGAAACGCTTTCTCGTCGTTTGCGATCATACGTGCAGCTGACGATCACGCTGAGAACGTCAGGCGACCAGAATCGTGCGCACCAACTTGCTTGCTCCAGCTCACCTCACGACGCTTGCAAAACCTGGGCCGACGGACGCGCCGAACGCTGCCTGCTTTGCGCCAACAGGCAAGCCACGCAGTCGTACCTCGTCTACAGCTGGATCCGCTGGTTCCTGTCGTGGACAGGTGGGCTCTATTTGCGGACTGACCGGTTGTGCTTAGTTGGACCGACCGGTTCATGTCGTGGACCGTAGGGAGACAAGGTCGTGGACAAACGGGCTCTTCCCCTTGGACCAATATGTTCTTGTCGTGGACAGCAGGGCTCCGATTAGGTCATCGATTGGGTGGGCAAGCCCAATGAGGCGAAACCGGTCGCTCTTCAGGTGGCGACTCTCACTTTGCTTGCTGCCATGTCACGCCTGAGCTGTGCTCGATCGAACGCCTGGCACGACTCCTTCCAAGCCGCCGAGGCTGGCCACCTGCCACCGAATCGAGCGAGCGCAGCAGGCGATCGCGCAGCGCATTTCGGGCTTCTATCTATGTGTGTGTGTGTGTGTGTGTGTGTGTGTGTGTGTGTGTGTGTGTGTGTGTGTGTGTGTGTGTGTGTGTGTGTGTGTGTGTGTGTGTGTGTGTGTGTGTGTGTGTGTGTGTGTGTGTGTGTGTGTGTGTGTGTGGCTTACCCTACGTCGTAGGTTGCTTGCGATTCCATTTCGTCCAAGGGTGACAGCAGCGACAGCAGAGCGCTCGGACGCCTCGTGTTCCCGAGGAAACAAACGGTTAGCAAACAAACGCCTTGTGATCCGACCGTGCTACTTTTTTTCCGATCCATGCAGCTAGACGGCCAGCTGGGCTCGCAGCTACTCTTGGTCAATTCAACGAACGTGGCATGCTGACGTGTCCGGGAAAACCCATACCGAATTACAGCCCGAGCAGTGGCACGACCGGCTGGACTGAAGCAGGACAGGGTTGTGCTATGTCAGACGCCGCGAGCCACACTTATCATCAGCCGATGCCCCACCGTCACACGTCGTAGTAGGCTTGTCACCCGGACCGACAAAAGACCATGCCACGGCTGTTCCCGAGCACGAGCGCACGGCTACTGGCAACATACCTGGCTCGTAGCACGTCCAATCCCTGGCAACATCGCTCCTCTCCTGGCACTGGGGTGATGGGCCAAATTGCACCCTCGACGACTGCCTGCGTGCGCTTTGCTCTACTACTGCGACGATGCGCGCATGCACCAAAGCGACATGCTACGGCCTTGCCTTGCTCCGCTCGCTCGGGCCCTGCGAGGCATCTCTCTCTTGGCAGGTCCGGTGTGCCACTGACGAAGACTGCCGAACGGGTCGACCCGCACGAGCTCCCTCTCTTGCTCAAGCTCGGCTCCCGAAGGTCGACATCTGGGGGCTAGCGAAAGGGCCTGCGCTCTGCGCGACGAGGCGGCGGCAACGTAATCCCTTAGGCCTACCTCAGCTTCGCTTCAGCCGATTCGTTGCCCGGTTCGGTCACGGATCGCTTTCACGGGCCGCTCGCCGAACATGTGCGATCGTCGTCACGATCGACCCACTACTCGCCTAGCTGGCTCACAGCATGCCTTCACTTGTGCGAAGCAACCTTGGCTGCCGAACGGAGCGCTCTCGCGAGAGCCGCGGGCGCACGGCGCGTCGCAAGTCGGGACCGAGCACCTCTCACCCGCCTCGGGAGATCGTCGACAGGTACTGTCTTCACTGCTTCCGTCGCAGCCTCGCTACGATCACGGCAGCACACCTTCCAAGGTAGCCGAAAGGGGCGAAACCCGTGATGCGTGCGTTCGGGAACTTTCGAGTTGAACGAAGCTCCTCTCCGGATGTGCACTGGACGCATTCTACCGGGCCTGCGCCGAACGCGAAAGGCGCAGCGCGGGCCACTGCCACGGACTGCCGATCGTCCCCTACCTTCCTTGCGCCGTTCCATCTAAGGTGCCGTTCGATCTAAGGTGCGGCTTGCCAGGCGCTAGCTCTCCGCATTGGCACGTCAGCTCGGCGACGACTGCTAGCCGGGACGCTAGGCATTTCCATCGTGTCGAACGCTCACCGACGTCGGTGCGACGTGTCTACACCTAGGGTGACGCCATCGCCGCGGGCTGCTGGCAGCGCGCTTGCGGTCGCTTCACGGCAGGCATCCGTACCTGGCGGCTAGACCGCGATCGATCCCGCGTTGGCACTAGCCTGACTGACGACCGAGTCGGCAAACGGACCGAGGCACGACGCTGACACGCGACACTCAGCGACCGGCAGCCAGGAGAGTACCCATTGCATCGAACGGCTGGCTGCCGCCTGCAGTCGGCCACCTTCTGCACCGACCTCTCGACGCAAGATAGGGATGCAGGACGGCGACACGGCCGCAGTCGAAATACTCCTCTCAACCTACACACGCCCTACCTGGCTTGTGCCGTCCGTTTTCCGGCCGGCGAGGTCGCATTGCTCGAGTTTGCAAGTGCGCTGCAGCCGCCGCAGCAGGCCGGCACCTAGCGAGGACGATCGGCGCCCACGTCCGATGACAGACTGCCCAGCAGTCGACCACAAGATTGCCACGCTGAAGGCTGGCACAAGCAGCACAGCACGCGTAGCCGAGCGACTCGCTGCAGTCTTGCCTTGGCTCTCGGCACGCCCCGAAACGCTTTCTCGTCGTTTGCGATCATACGTGCAGCTGACGATCACGCTGAGAACGTCAGGCGACCAGAATCGTGCGCACCAACTTGCTTGCTCCAGCTCACCTCACGACGCTTGCAAAACCTGGGCCGACGGACGCGCCGAACGCTGCCTGCTTTGCGCCAACAGGCAAGCCACGCAGTCGTACCTCGTCTACAGCTGGATCCGCTGGTTCCTGTCGTGGACAGGTGGGCTCTATTTGCGGACTGACCGGTTGTGCTTAGTTGGACCGACCGGTTCATGTCGTGGACCGTAGGGAGACAAGGTCGTGGACAAACGGGCTCTTCCCCTTGGACCAATATGTTCTTGTCGTGGACAGCAGGGCTCCGATTAGGTCATCGATTGGGTGGGCAAGCCCAATGAGGCGAAACCGGTCGCTCTTCAGGTGGCGACTCTCACTTTGCTTGCTGCCATGTCACGCCTGAGCTGTGCTCGATCGAACGCCTGGCACGACTCCTTCCAAGCCGCCGAGGCTGGCCACCTGCCACCGAATCGAGCGAGCGCAGCAGGCGATCGCGCAGCGCATTTCGGGCTTCTATGCGTGCATCTGTGTGTGTGTGTGTGTGTGTGTGTGTGTGTGTGTGTGTGTGTGTGTGTGTGTGTGTGTGTGTGTGTGTGTGTGTGTGTGTGTGTGTGTGTGTGTGTGTGTGTGTGTGTGTGTGTGTGTGTGGCTTACCCTACGTCGTAGGTTGCTTGCGATTCCATTTCGTCCAAGGGTGACAGCAGCGACAGCAGAGCGCTCGGACGCCTCGTGTTCCCGAGGAAACAAACGGTTAGCAAACAAACGCCTTGTGATCCGACCGTGCTACTTTTTTTCCGATCCATGCAGCTAGACGGCCAGCTGGGCTCGCAGCTACTCTTGGTCAATTCAACGAACGTGGCATGCTGACGTGTCCGGAAAACCCATACCGAATTACAGCCCGAGCAGTGGCACGACCGGCTGGACTGAAGCAGGACAGGGTTGTGCTATGTCAGACGCCGCGAGCCACACTTATCATCAGCCGATGCCCCACCGTCACACGTCGTAGTAGGCTTGTCACCCGGACCGACAAAAGACCATGCCACGGCTGTTCCCGAGCACGAGCGCACGGCTACTGGCAACATACCTGGCTCGTAGCACGTCCAATCCCTGGCAACATCGCTCCTCTCCTGGCACTGGGGTGATGGGCCAAATTGCACCCTCGACGACTGCCTGCGTGCGCTTTGCTCTACTACTGCGACGATGCGCGCATGCACCAAAGCGACATGCTACGGCCTTGCCTTGCTCCGCTCGCTCGGGCCCTGCGAGGCATCTCTCTCTTGGCAGGTCCGGTGTGCCACTGACGAAGACTGCCGAACGGGTCGACCCGCACGAGCTCCCTCTCTTGCTCAAGCTCGGCTCCCGAAGGTCGACATCTGGGCTAGCGAAAGGGCCTGCGCTCTGCGCGACGAGGCGGCGGCAACGTAATCCCTTAGGCCTACCTCAGCTTCGCTTCAGCCGATTCGTTGCCCGGTTCGGTCACGGATCGCTTTCACGGGCCGCTCGCCGAACATGTGCGATCGTCGTCACGATCGACCCACTACTCGCCTAGCTGGCTCACAGCATGCCTTCACTTGTGCGAAGCAACCTTGGCTGCCGAACGGAGCGCTCTCGCGAGAGCCGCGGGCGCACGGCGCGTCGCAAGTCGGGACCGAGCACCTCTCACCCGCCTCGGGAGATCGTCGACAGGTACTGTCTTCACTGCTTCCCGTCGCAGCCTCGCTACGATCACGGCAGCACACCTTCCAAGGTAGCCGAAAGGGGCGAAACCCGTGATGCGTGCGTTCGGGAACTTTCGAGTTGAACGAAGCTCCTCTCCGGATGTGCACTGGACGCATTCTACCGGGCCTGCGCCGAACGCGAAAGGCGCAGCGCGGGCCACTGCCACGGACTGCCGATCGTCCCCTACCTTCCTTGCGCCGTTCCATCTAAGGTGCCGTTCGATCTAAGGTGCGGCTTGCCAGGCGCTAGCTCTCCGCATTGGCACGTCAGCTCGGCGACGACTGCTAGCCGGGACGCTAGGCATTTCCATCGTGTCGAACGCTCACCGACGTCGGTGCGACGTGTCTACACCTAGGGTGACGCCATCGCCGCGGGCTGCTGGGCAGCGCGCTTGCGGTCGCTTCACGGCAGGCATCCGTACCTGGCGGCTAGACCGCGATCGATCCCGCGTTGGCACTAGCCTGACTGACGACCGAGTCGGCAAACGGACCGAGGCACGACGCTGACACGCGACACTCAGCGACCGGCAGCCAGGAGAGTACCCATTGCATCGAACGGCTGGCTGCCGCCTGCAGTCGGCCACCTTCTGCACCGACCTCTCGACGCAAGATAGGGATGCAGGACGGCGACACGGCCGCAGTCGAAATACTCCTCTCAACCTACACACGCCCTACCTGGCTTGTGCCGTCCGTTTTCCGGCCGGCGAGGTCGCATTGCTCGAGTTTGCAAGTGCGCTGCAGCCGCCGCAGCAGGCCGGCACCTAGCGAGGACGATCGGCGCCCACGTCCGATGACAGACTGCCCAGCAGTCGACCACAAGATTGCCACGCTGAAGGCTGGCACAAGCAGCACAGCACGCGTAGCCGAGCGACTCGCTGCAGTCTTGCCTTGGCTCTCGGCACGCCCCGAAACGCTTTCTCGTCGTTTGCGATCATACGTGCAGCTGACGATCACGCTGAGAACGTCAGGCGACCAGAATCGTGCGCGCACCAACTTGCTTGCTCCAGCTCACCTCACGACGCTTGCAAAACCTGGGCCGACGGACGCGCCGAACGCTGCCTGCTTTGCGCCAACAGGCAAGCCACGCAGTCGTACCTCGTCTACAGCTGGATCCGCTGGTTCCTGTCGTGGACAGGTGGGCTCTATTTGCGGACTGACCGGTTGTGCTTAGTTGGACCGACCGGTTCATGTCGTGGACCGTAGGGAGACAAGGTCGTGGACAAACGGGCTCTTCCCCTTGGACCAATATGTTCTTGTCGTGGACAGCAGGGCTCCGATTAGGTCATCGATTGGGTGGGCAAGCCCAATGAGGCGAAACCGGTCGCTCTTCAGGTGGCGACTCTCACTTTGCTTGCTGCCATGTCACGCCTGAGCTGTGCTCGATCGAACGCCTGGCACGACTCCTTCCAAGCCGCCGAGGCTGGCCACCTGCCACCGAATCGAGCGAGCGCAGCAGGCGATCGCGCAGCGCATTTCGGGCTTCTATGCGTGCATCTGTGTGTGTGTGTGTGTGTGTGTGTGTGTGTGTGTGTGTGTGTGTGTGTGTGTGTGTGTGTGTGTGTGTGTGTGTGTGTGTGTGTGTGTGTGTGTGTGTGTGTGTGTGTGTGTGTGTGTGTGTGTGTGGCTTACCCTACGTCGTAGGTTGCTTGCGATTCCATTTCGTCCAAGGGTGACAGCAGCGACAGCAGAGCGCTCGGACGCCTCGTGTTCCCGAGGAAACAAACGGTTAGCAAACAAACGCCTTGTGATCCGACCGTGCTACTTTTTTTTTTTCCGATCCATGCAGCTAGACGGCCAGCTGGGCTCGCAGCTACTCTTGGTCAATTCAACGAACGTGGCATGCTGACGTGTCCGGAAAACCCATACCGAATTACAGCCCGAGCAGTGGCACGACCGGCTGGACTGAAGCAGGACAGGGTTGTGCTATGTCAGACGCCGCGAGCCACACTTATCATCAGCCGATGCCCCACCGTCACACGTCGTAGTAGGCTTGTCACCCGGACCGACAAAAGACCATGCCACGGCTGTTCCCGAGCACGAGCGCACGGCTACTGGCAACATACCTGGCTCGTAGCACGTCCAATCCCTGGCAACATCGCTCCTCTCCTGGCACTGGGGTGATGGGCCAAATTGCACCCTCGACGACTGCCTGCGTGCGCTTTGCTCTACTACTGCGACGATGCGCGCATGCACCAAAGCGACATGCTACGGCCTTGCCTTGCTCCGCTCGCTCGGGCCCTGCGAGGCATCTCTCTCTTGGCAGGTCCGGTGTGCCACTGACGAAGACTGCCGAACGGGTCGACCCGCACGAGCTCCCTCTCTTGCTCAAGCTCGGCTCCCGAAGGTCGACATCTGGGCTAGCGAAAGGGCCTGCGCTCTGCGCGACGAGGCGGCGGCAACGTAATCCCTTAGGCCTACCTCAGCTTCGCTTCAGCCGATTCGTTGCCCGGTTCGGTCACGGATCGCTTTCACACGGGCCGCTCGCCGAACATGTGCGATCGTCGTCACGATCGACCCACTACTCGCCTAGCTGGCTCACAGCATGCCTTCACTTGTGCGAAGCAACCTTGGCTGCCGAACGGAGCGCTCTCGCGAGAGCCGCGGGCGCACGGCGCGTCGCAAGTCGGGACCGAGCACCTCTCACCCGCCTCGGGAGATCGTCGACAGGTACTGTCTTCACTGCTTCCGTCGCAGCCTCGCTACGATCACGGCAGCACACCTTCCAAGGTAGCCGAAAGGGGCGAAACCCGTGATGCGTGCGTTCGGGAACTTTCGAGTTGAACGAAGCTCCTCTCCGGATGTGCACTGGACGCATTCTACCGGGCCTGCGCCGAACGCGAAAGGCGCAGCGCGGGCCACTGCCACGGACTGCCGATCGTCCCCTACCTTCCTTGCGCCGTTCCATCTAAGGTGCCGTTCGATCTAAGGTGCGGCTTGCCAGGCGCTAGCTCTCCGCATTGGCACGTCAGCTCGGCGACGACTGCTAGCCGGGACGCTAGGCATTTCCATCGTGTCGAACGCTCACCGACGTCGGTGCGACGTGTCTACACCTAGGGTGACGCCATCGCCGCGGGCTGCTGGCAGCGCGCTTGCGGTCGCTTCACGGCAGGCATCCGTACCTGGCGGCTAGACCGCGATCGATCCCGCGTTGGCACTAGCCTGACTGACGACCGAGTCGGCAAACGGACCGAGGCACGACGCTGACACGCGACACTCAGCGACCGGCAGCCAGGAGAGTACCCATTGCATCGAACGGCTGGCTGCCGCCTGCAGTCGGCCACCTTCTGCACCGACCTCTCGACGCAAGATAGGGATGCAGGACGGCGACACGGCCGCAGTCGAAATACTCCTCTCAACCTACACACGCCCTACCTGGCTTGTGCCGTCCGTTTTCCGGCCGGCGAGGTCGCATTGCTCGAGTTTGCAAGTGCGCTGCAGCCGCCGCAGCAGGCCGGCACCTAGCGAGGACGATCGGCGCCCACGTCCGATGACAGACTGCCCAGCAGTCGACCACAAGATTGCCACGCTGAAGGCTGGCACAAGCAGCACAGCACGCGTAGCCGAGCGACTCGCTGCAGTCTTGCCTTGGCTCTCGGCACGCCCCGAAACGCTTTCTCGTCGTTTGCGATCATACGTGCAGCTGACGATCACGCTGAGAACGTCAGGCGACCAGAATCGTGCGCACCAACTTGCTTGCTCCAGCTCACCTCACGACGCTTGCAAAACCTGGGCCGACGGACGCGCCGAACGCTGCCTGCTTTGCGCCAACAGGCAAGCCACGCAGTCGTACCTCGTCTACAGCTGGATCCGCTGGTTCCTGTCGTGGACAGGTGGGCTCTATTTGCGGACTGACCGGTTGTGCTTAGTTGGACCGACCGGTTCATGTCGTGGACCGTAGGGAGACAAGGTCGTGGACAAACGGGCTCTTCCCCTTGGACCAATATGTTCTTGTCGTGGACAGCAGGGCTCCGATTAGGTCATCGATTGGGTGGGCAAGCCCAATGAGGCGAAAAACCGGTCGCTCTTCAGGTGGCGACTCTCACTTTGCTTGCTGCCATGTCACGCCTGAGCTGTGCTCGATCGAACGCCTGGCACGACTCCTTCCAAGCCGCCGAGGCTGGCCACCTGCCACCGAATCGAGCGAGCGCAGCAGGCGATCGCGCAGCGCATTTCGGGCTTCTATGCGTGCATCTGTGTGTGTGTGTGTGTGTGTGTGTGTGTGTGTGTGTGTGTGTGTGTGTGTGTGTGTGTGTGTGTGTGTGTGTGTGTGTGTGTGTGTGTGTGTGTGTGTGTGTGTGTGTGTGTGTGTGTGTGTGTGTGGCTTACCCTACGTCGTAGGTTGCTTGCGATTCCATTTCGTCCAAGGGTGACAGCAGCGACAGCAGAGCGCTCGGACGCCTCGTGTTCCCGAGGAAACAAACGGTTAGCAAACAAACGCCTTGTGATCCGACCGTGCTACTTTTTTTTTTTCCGATCCATGCAGCTAGACGGCCAGCTGGGCTCGCAGCTACTCTTGGTCAATTCAACGAACGTGGCATGCTGACGTGTCCGGAAAACCCATACCGAATTACAGCCCGAGCAGTGGCACGACCGGCTGGACTGAAGCAGGACAGGGTTGTGCTATGTCAGACGCCGCGAGCCACACTTATCATCAGCCGATGCCCCACCGTCACACGTCGTAGTAGGCTTGTCACCCGGACCGACAAAAGACCATGCCACGGCTGTTCCCGAGCACGAGCGCACGGCTACTGGCAACATACCTGGCTCGTAGCACGTCCAATCCCTGGCAACATCGCTCCTCTCCTGGCACTGGGGTGATGGGCCAAATTGCACCCTCGACGACTGCCTGCGTGCGCTTTGCTCTACTACTGCGACGATGCGCGCATGCACCAAAGCGACATGCTACGGCCTTGCCTTGCTCCGCTCGCTCGGGCCCTGCGAGGCATCTCTCTCTTGGCAGGTCCGGTGTGCCACTGACGAAGACTGCCGAACGGGTCGACCCGCACGAGCTCCCTCTCTTGCTCAAGCTCGGCTCCCGAAGGTCGACATCTGGGCTAGCGAAAGGGCCTGCGCTCTGCGCGACGAGGCGGCGGCAACGTAATCCCTTAGGCCTACCTCAGCTTCGCTTCAGCCGATTCGTTGCCCGGTTCGGTCACGGATCGCTTTCACGGGCCGCTCGCCGAACATGTGCGATCGTCGTCACGATCGACCCACTACTCGCCTAGCTGGCTCACAGCATGCCTTCACTTGTGCGAAGCAACCTTGGCTGCCGAACGGAGCGCTCTCGCGAGAGCCGCGGGCGCACGGCGCGTCGCAAGTCGGGACCGAGCACCTCTCACCCGCCTCGGGAGATCGTCGACAGGTACTGTCTTCACTGCTTCCGTCGCAGCCTCGCTACGATCACGGCAGCACACCTTCCAAGGTAGCCGAAAGGGGCGAAACCCGTGATGCGTGCGTTCGGGAACTTTCGAGTTGAACGAAGCTCCTCTCCGGATGTGCACTGGACGCATTCTACCGGGCCTGCGCCGAACGCGAAAGGCGCAGCGCGGGCCACTGCCACGGACTGCCGATCGTCCCCTACCTTCCTTGCGCCGTTCCATCTAAGGTGCCGTTCGATCTAAGGTGCGGCTTGCCAGGCGCTAGCTCTCCGCATTGGCACGTCAGCTCGGCGACGACTGCTAGCCGGGACGCTAGGCATTTCCATCGTGTCGAACGCTCACCGACGTCGGTGCGACGTGTCTACACCTAGGGTGACGCCATCGCCGCGGGCTGCTGGCAGCGCGCTTGCGGTCGCTTCACGGCAGGCATCCGTACCTGGCGGCTAGACCGCGATCGATCCCGCGTTGGCACTAGCCTGACTGACGACCGAGTCGGCAAACGGACCGAGGCACGACGCTGACACGCGACACTCAGCGACCGGCAGCCAGGAGAGTACCCATTGCATCGAACGGCTGGCTGCCGCCTGCAGTCGGCCACCTTCTGCACCGACCTCTCGACGCAAGATAGGGATGCAGGACGGCGACACGGCCGCAGTCGAAAATACTCCTCTCAACCTACACACGCCCTACCTGGCTTGTGCCGTCCGTTTTCCGGCCGGCGAGGTCGCATTGCTCGAGTTTGCAAGTGCGCTGCAGCCGCCGCAGCAGGCCGGCACCTAGCGAGGACGATCGGCGCCCACGTCCGATGACAGACTGCCCAGCAGTCGACCACAAGATTGCCACGCTGAAGGCTGGCACAAGCAGCACAGCACGCGTAGCCGAGCGACTCGCTGCAGTCTTGCCTTGGCTCTCGGCACGCCCCGAAACGCTTTCTCGTCGTTTGCGATCATACGTGCAGCTGACGATCACGCTGAGAACGTCAGGCGACCAGAATCGTGCGCACCAACTTGCTTGCTCCAGCTCACCTCACGACGCTTGCAAAACCTGGGCCGACGGACGCGCCGAACGCTGCCTGCTTTGCGCCAACAGGCAAGCCACGCAGTCGTACCTCGTCTACAGCTGGATCCGCTGGTTCCTGTCGTGGACAGGTGGGCTCTATTTGCGGACTGACCGGTTGTGCTTAGTTGGACCGACCGGTTCATGTCGTGGACCGTAGGGAGACAAGGTCGTGGACAAACGGGCTCTTCCCCTTGGACCAATATGTTCTTGTCGTGGACAGCAGGGCTCCGATTAGGTCATCGATTGGGTGGGCAAGCCCAATGAGGCGAAACCGGTCGCTCTTCAGGTGGCGACTCTCACTTTGCTTGCTGCCATGTCACGCCTGAGCTGTGCTCGATCGAACGCCTGGCACGACTCCTTCCAAGCCGCCGAGGCTGGCCACCTGCCACCGAATCGAGCGAGCGCAGCAGGCGATCGCGCAGCGCATTTCGGGCTTCTATGCGTGCATGTGTGTGTGTGTGTGTGTGTGTGTGTGTGTGTGTGTGTGTGTGTGTGTGTGTGTGTGTGTGTGTGTGTGTGTGTGTGTGTGTGTGTGTGTGTGTGTGTGTGTGTGTGTGTGTGTGTGTGTGTGTGTGTGTGTGGCTTACCCTACGTCGTAGGTTGCTTGCGATTCCATTTCGTCCAAGGGTGACAGCAGCGACAGCAGAGCGCTCGGACGCCTCGTGTTCCCGAGGAAACAAACGGTTAGCAAACAAACGCCTTGTGATCCGACCGTGCTACTTTTTTTCCGATCCATGCAGCTAGACGGCCAGCTGGGCTCGCAGCTACTCTTGGTCAATTCAACGAACGTGGCATGCTGACGTGTCCGGAAAACCCATACCGAATTACAGCCCGAGCAGTGGCACGACCGGCTGGACTGAAGCAGGACAGGGTTGTGCTATGTCAGACGCCGCGAGCCACACTTATCATCAGCCGATGCCCCACCGTCACACGTCGTAGTAGGCTTGTCACCCGGACCGACAAAAGACCATGCCACGGCTGTTCCCGAGCACGAGCGCACGGCTACTGGCAACATACCTGGCTCGTAGCACGTCCAATCCCTGGCAACATCGCTCCTCTCCTGGCACTGGGGTGATGGGCCAAATTGCACCCTCGACGACTGCCTGCGTGCGCTTTGCTCTACTACTGCGACGATGCGCGCATGCACCAAAGCGACATGCTACGGCCTTGCCTTGCTCCGCTCGCTCGGGCCCTGCGAGGCATCTCTCTCTTGGCAGGTCCGGTGTGCCACTGACGAAGACTGCCGAACGGGTCGACCCGCACGAGCTCCCTCTCTTGCTCAAGCTCGGCTCCCGAAGGTCGACATCTGGGCTAGCGAAAGGGCCTGCGCTCTGCGCGACGAGGCGGCGGCAACGTAATCCCTTAGGCCTACCTCAGCTTCGCTTCAGCCGATTCGTTGCCCGGTTCGGTCACGGATCGCTTTCACGGGCCGCTCGCCGAACATGTGCGATCGTCGTCACGATCGACCCACTACTCGCCTAGCTGGCTCACAGCATGCCTTCACTTGTGCGAAGCAACCTTGGCTGCCGAACGGAGCGCTCTCGCGAGAGCCGCGGGCGCACGGCGCGTCGCAAGTCGGGACCGAGCACCTCTCACCCGCCTCGGGAGATCGTCGACAGGTACTGTCTTCACTGCTTCCGTCGCAGCCTCGCTACGATCACGGCAGCACACCTTCCAAGGTAGCCGAAAGGGGCGAAACCCGTGATGCGTGCGTTCGGGAACTTTCGAGTTGAACGAAGCTCCTCTCCGGATGTGCACTGGACGCATTCTACCGGGCCTGCGCCGAACGCGAAAGGCGCAGCGCGGGCCACTGCCACGGACTGCCGATCGTCCCCTACCTTCCTTGCGCCGTTCCATCTAAGGTGCCGTTCGATCTAAGGTGCGGCTTGCCAGGCGCTAGCTCTCCGCATTGGCACGTCAGCTCGGCGACGACTGCTAGCCGGGACGCTAGGCATTTCCATCGTGTCGAACGCTCACCGACGTCGGTGCGACGTGTCTACACCTAGGGTGACGCCATCGCCGCGGGCTGCTGGCAGCGCGCTTGCGGTCGCTTCACGGCAGGCATCCGTACCTGGCGGCTAGACCGCGATCGATCCCGCGTTGGCACTAGCCTGACTGACGACCGAGTCGGCAAACGGACCGAGGCACGACGCTGACACGCGACACTCAGCGACCGGCAGCCAGGAGAGTACCCATTGCATCGAACGGCTGGCTGCCGCCTGCAGTCGGCCACCTTCTGCACCGACCTCTCGACGCAAGATAGGGATGCAGGACGGCGACACGGCCGCAGTCGAAATACTCCTCTCAACCTACACACGCCCTACCTGGCTTGTGCCGTCCGTTTTCCGGCCGGCGAGGTCGCATTGCTCGAGTTTGCAAGTGCGCTGCAGCCGCCGCAGCAGGCCGGCACCTAGCGAGGACGATCGGCGCCCACGTCCGATGACAGACTGCCCAGCAGTCGACCACAAGATTGCCACGCTGAAGGCTGGCACAAGCAGCACAGCACGCGTAGCCGAGCGACTCGCTGCAGTCTTGCCTTGGCTCTCGGCACGCCCCGAAACGCTTTCTCGTCGTTTGCGATCATACGTGCAGCTGACGATCACGCTGAGAACGTCAGGCGACCAGAATCGTGCGCACCAACTTGCTTGCTCCAGCTCACCTCACGACGCTTGCAAAACCTGGGCCGACGGACGCGCCGAACGCTGCCTGCTTTGCGCCAACAGGCAAGCCACGCAGTCGTACCTCGTCTACAGCTGGATCCGCTGGTTCCTGTCGTGGACAGGTGGGCTCTATTTGCGGACTGACCGGTTGTGCTTAGTTGGACCGACCGGTTCATGTCGTGGACCGTAGGGAGACAAGGTCGTGGACAAACGGGCTCTTCCCCTTGGACCAATATGTTCTTGTCGTGGACAGCAGGGCTCCGATTAGGTCATCGATTGGGTGGGCAAGCCCAATGAGGCGAAACCGGTCGCTCTTCAGGTGGCGACTCTCACTTTGCTTGCTGCCATGTCACGCCTGAGCTGTGCTCGATCGAACGCCTGGCACGACTCCTTCCAAGCCGCCGAGGCTGGCCACCTGCCACCGAATCGAGCGAGCGCAGCAGGCGATCGCGCAGCGCATTTCGGGCTTCTATGCGTGCATCTGTGTGTGTGTGTGTGTGTGTGTGTGTGTGTGTGTGTGTGTGTGTGTGTGTGTGTGTGTGTGTGTGTGTGTGTGTGTGTGTGTGTGTGTGTGTGTGTGTGTGTGTGTGTGTGTGGCTTACCCTACGTCGTAGGTTGCTTGCGATTCCATTTCGTCCAAGGGTGACAGCAGCGACAGCAGAGCGCTCGGACGCCTCGTGTTCCCGAGGAAACAAACGGTTAGCAAACAAACGCCTTGTGATCCGACCGTGCTACTTTTTTTCCGATCCATGCAGCTAGACGGCCAGCTGGGCTCGCAGCTACTCTTGGTCAATTCAACGAACGTGGCATGCTGACGTGTCCGGAAAACCCATACCGAATTACAGCCCGAGCAGTGGCACGACCGGCTGGACTGAAGCAGGACAGGGTTGTGCTATGTCAGACGCCGCGAGCCACACTTATCATCAGCCGATGCCCCACCGTCACACGTCGTAGTAGGCTTGTCACCCGGACCGACAAAAGACCATGCCACGGCTGTTCCCGAGCACGAGCGCACGGCTACTGGCAACATACCTGGCTCGTAGCACGTCCAATCCCTGGCAACATCGCTCCTCTCCTGGCACTGGGGGGTGATGGGCCAAATTGCACCCTCGACGACTGCCTGCGTGCGCTTTGCTCTACTACTGCGACGATGCGCGCATGCACCAAAGCGACATGCTACGGCCTTGCCTTGCTCCGCTCGCTCGGGCCCTGCGAGGCATCTCTCTCTTGGCAGGTCCGGTGTGCCACTGACGAAGACTGCCGAACGGGTCGACCCGCACGAGCTCCCTCTCTTGCTCAAGCTCGGCTCCCGAAGGTCGACATCTGGGCTAGCGAAAGGGCCTGCGCTCTGCGCGACGAGGCGGCGGCAACGTAATCCCTTAGGCCTACCTCAGCTTCGCTTCAGCCGATTCGTTGCCCGGTTCGGTCACGGATCGCTTTCACGGGCCGCTCGCCGAACATGTGCGATCGTCGTCACGATCGACCCACTACTCGCCTAGCTGGCTCACAGCATGCCTTCACTTGTGCGAAGCAACCTTGGCTGCCGAACGGAGCGCTCTCGCGAGAGCCGCGGGCGCACGGCGCGTCGCAAGTCGGGACCGAGCACCTCTCACCCGCCTCGGGAGATCGTCGACAGGTACTGTCTTCACTGCTTCCGTCGCAGCCTCGCTACGATCACGGCAGCACACCTTCCAAGGTAGCCGAAAGGGGCGAAACCCGTGATGCGTGCGTTCGGGAACTTTCGAGTTGAACGAAGCTCCTCTCCGGATGTGCACTGGACGCATTCTACCGGGCCTGCGCCGAACGCGAAAGGCGCAGCGCGGGCCACTGCCACGGACTGCCGATCGTCCCCTACCTTCCTTGCGCCGTTCCATCTAAGGTGCCGTTCGATCTAAGGTGCGGCTTGCCAGGCGCTAGCTCTCCGCATTGGCACGTCAGCTCGGCGACGACTGCTAGCCGGGACGCTAGGCATTTCCATCGTGTCGAACGCTCACCGACGTCGGTGCGACGTGTCTACACCTAGGGTGACGCCATCGCCGCGGGCTGCTGGCAGCGCGCTTGCGGTCGCTTCACGGCAGGCATCCGTACCTGGCGGCTAGACCGCGATCGATCCCGCGTTGGCACTAGCCTGACTGACGACCGAGTCGGCAAACGGACCGAGGCACGACGCTGACACGCGACACTCAGCGACCGGCAGCCAGGAGAGTACCCATTGCATCGAACGGCTGGCTGCCGCCTGCAGTCGGCCACCTTCTGCACCGACCTCTCGACGCAAGATAGGGATGCAGGACGGCGACACGGCCGCAGTCGAAATACTCCTCTCAACCTACACACGCCCTACCTGGCTTGTGCCGTCCGTTTTCCGGCCGGCGAGGTCGCATTGCTCGAGTTTGCAAGTGCGATGCAGCCGCCGCAGCAGGCCGGCACCTAGCGAGGACGATCGGCGCCCACGTCCGATGACAGACTGCCCAGCAGTCGACCACAAGATTGCCACGCTGAAGGCTGGCACAAGCAGCACAGCACGCGTAGCCGAGCGACTCGCTGCAGTCTTGCCTTGGCTCTCGGCACGCCCCGAAACGCTTTCTCGTCGTTTGCGATCATACGTGCAGCTGACGATCACGCTGAGAACGTCAGGCGACCAGAATCGTGCGCACCAACTTGCTTGCTCCAGCTCACCTCACGACGCTTGCAAAACCTGGGCCGACGGACGCGCCGAACGCTGCCTGCTTTGCGCCAACAGGCAAGCCACGCAGTCGTACCTCGTCTACAGCTGGATCCGCTGGTTCCTGTCGTGGACAGGTGGGCTCTATTTGCGGACTGACCGGTTGTGCTTAGTTGGACCGACCGGTTCATGTCGTGGACCGTAGGGAGACAAGGTCGTGGACAAACGGGCTCTTCCCCTTGGACCAATATGTTCTTGTCGTGGACAGCAGGGCTCCGATTAGGTCATCGATTGGGTGGGCAAGCCCAATGAGGCGAAACCGGTCGCTCTTCAGGTGGCGACTCTCACTTTGCTTGCTGCCATGTCACGCCTGAGCTGTGCTCGATCGAACGCCTGGCACGACTCCTTCCAAGCCACCGAGGCTGGCCACCTGCCACTGAATCGACAGTACATTCACTGCTCGGATGTCAGGATACGACTTTTAGCTTACAAAATTATTTGGAAGGCAGCATACAGTTCCTTTAGTTCGTGTGAGCTTAGACAGTCCTGTTTTGCTTTGTTTTATCCGGTAGCAATAATCACTTGTACGGGTTAAGTACTGACGATGGTATAGCAATTCTTTAATAATTGTGTTCCAGCGACGCACAAATTGTAATTCATGAGTTGGTGACCTGAGAAGCAACTAATGTATTCGCAACTAGCACAACCAACGAGGGAATGATCTATTCGATCGATCGACTTTAATTATTTGAAACTTAGTTCTTACACCAACGTTGGTTTTAACAATGGCTGTAAACCTGAGCTCGGGACCTAGCTTACCAGAAGCAACAAGGACTGAGCTTACCCTTGCACTGATTTTCTTTGGCTTAAGCTGAGTTGACTCACGTACATAAACCATCATAGCATTATCATCGGTTGCCCGAGTAGCACTGCATACATCTGAGGAATGTGGTTACATCATTCGAGATCTTGCCTGACATCTTGTCCCATTATTCGGTTCTCCTGCAATTCTATGCTCTGCAACAGAGCTAGTATTACATATGTACAATCCCACCGATTGCCAGATCAGCACAAAACGCATTTAGGTCAATGGGTTCGCATGCGCCTGTACCGTTATTTCAGGCTGTCAGTAGTCCTCTCGGGCTGACTGCTGCAGCCATGTATCTAGCAGTCAACGCGCTTGTCATAACCATATTCGACTGATGATAGAAAGGCAGTGCAAGGCTAAGAGCAAGAATAACTGGCAACTTTCATGAGGAGCATCTGTCCACTTATGTAGCCGTGCTGTTAAGCTATAACGTTCGTGCAGGAAGCAGTCTGCAAAGTACCAGGGTCAATAAACATGAGGTCCGGAACTTGGTTTATGGCTTAAGCAGGCAGCTGTGGCAATTCAATTGCCTCACCAACAGCTTTGATATTAAAACCTGGTCGAGCAGCCCATGCTGGGAGCCGGCTGGTTTTATGTTACAGATCTCGTCCTTGAAATCAGGGTTTGTCATCAGTGACACTGCATCTGGCTACCTCCTCGATACTTTGTGCAACAGCCGACAAAAACGCTAACTGCAGAGTGCAAGCTTGCCTGCCAGCTTTGCCTTTTCACTCCAGGTGAAACTTTTGCCCTAGGACATTGCAAGCTGGTGACAAGTCCTTGAATTAGCTTCACATTCTGTAACCATGGTGCATATACAATTATAATCAAGTAGAACCTTGTTTTGTCGGCCAGGCATCCATTGAAGCCCTGCGATAGAATTATTTAGTAAACGAACATGCTAACATTTTAACAATGCCGATGCACTAAATTTTACTACACAAATAGGACCTTGTTAGCAGCTTGCTAGCTAATCACCTGCTGGATGCCGTTAGCCATTTTTGCCCGATGAGCTTAACCTTGATTAAACTTATTTTGTTGTAGTTCAGCTGTGCAGCTAAGAAGACAATCATCCCTTGGAACGTCAGCTGTCTGCCGAGGCCTAGAATTTGCAAAGCATTTGAAGTGTAAGCTTGGGCTGCAACCACAAGACGGTAACAAAATACGTAGCCATAAATTTAATGTTAATGATAGCACGCGAGCAAAAACAGCCTCAGCTCGAAAGGTTCATAGCAGCTTGGCCAACCCGGGTGGATGCTTGACTTTTATCGCCTCCACGTTTCAGTTTCGAGCCGTCTTCACCACTGCTTTTAATCTTCCTGCAGATAATAAAGTTATCTGATGGCACCACCAGCGTACAACTATTACGGCAAAGCTTTGCAATATAAAACGATGCGTTTTTCTACACAAACCTGCAACGATTGATTCACCGAGCCCGAGTACCACAGAACTTGACCGAGCTAGAAATGTCAGCACGATGTCAATTTCACAAAACAATATATATTGCGTTTCGTGCTCCTGACTGGTCAGCACTGACAATAAGCCACAGAAAAACGTCAGCGATCATTTATTCATGTTCTCACCACGTGAGCATCAAATATGAAAAAAACAGCCAAACTTTGATACAAAGCAAGCTCCTTACAAACAAATTGCCATGAGGACTAGCACATAGCTCAAGAATGGCTACACATACAACTGCTAACAGCCAAGAAGTGAAAAATACCCTTCATACTCAAATCGCTGATGCAGGCACGATCCATCCACCAATTTGAGAATCATCACTACCGTAGGTCGCCGGCTAAGTGCCTGCCGCAATGATCAGTTGGTTTACGTGGATTTCAACGCATCCTTCCTGGCAGAACTTGATTGCAGGGTGACCCAGGAACTGTTTCCATCGTGGAAACCAGGTCAACCCTGTAATTTGAAACGCACGGTGGCTTAAACAGATAGCGGGTACTGCTAGAAGAGCCATCAAATCTACCTGTTCTTAAGAACCTTCCGCATATCGGAAAAGAATTTATCAATGCCTAACACATCACAATCGTCCTCGCACTTTCCGTCACTGGACGAGCAACTGTCATCCGTTATTGTTTCAGCACAGCTTTGGGCGTCAACGCGTGGAATTTTGGCTGCAGGCCTTACAGGGCTCCATGCCCTGAGCTTGCGTTTGTTATTCTTGACGTCCCCGTATCTCACTACCACCGACTGAAGCAACGCTAATATACGGAGGTCTGGGTTTTTCCTCACTTTGTGACGATGCTTCTTATGCAGCGCTCTGCAAACAAGGTACTCGGTATTCTGCTCGCTCGACGACAACGTAGGCACCATACTTCGGAGCCACTAGGCAATGTACGTACGTACACTACGTACCAGGCTCGGGACTTCGCAGAACCACCGCTGGCTACGCCGGCTTCTACAACATATAGACGGGTAAACTAAGCATGCAACCTTTTCATAGGCCGTCAAAAATTAGCAGAAAACGGGATACATCTCAAGATGGCTGCCGAAATAAAATTTCGCTTCCACCCTTCACATAGCAAACACGGCCAAGCACAGTTAAGAAGAAATAAGGTCTACCTTCCGGCGTGACTCCCTTGTTCCTAATGCACTCCCACAAGCGCAAGTGTCAACTCAGTAACAAGCAAGAGAGGCACGGTGATAAACCTCAACACACAAATTCGTACGCAACAATGCCGTGATGGCGCGGCAAGTAGCGCAGGCCGTAAATAAGGTAGTAATGCGCCCAAGTAGTCTGCTGGCGTATGGCCACCGATATAGAAACATACTAGTACAGTAAACTGTAATAAAAATGTATTACTTATTAATTATAATGCTTTTATTGATTATTTTAAGCGCAATACATCTAAAATGCTTCATAAGTCCGTTAGTAAAGCCGACTGGCGGTTGTGTTCCTCCGCGATCCGCGTTCTTCCGGGTAGCTGACGTGACGGCCACCCTGAATCCGGGTTTTCCCCTATTACGCGCGCCACTAGAATTGCGTCATAAAGTAGAGTCAGGCACTGTAGACGAGTTCCGCCTGATGACTGAAGCATTAATATTCTCATCATATACCAACTATTGCACAATTCGGTTAATGATATTTCTGCGAATTATAAGTACTACGCACATCCTTACGTACTGTTTGACCTGCTTAGCATTAAGTTAACGCGACGAAGAAGACGCACCCACTGATACGCCACCTTGCGCCGCAGCCTACAGTCAAGTCAGCTGCTTATAATGGCCGCCGCACCGCCACTTCCCGGAGGCCCTCCCCGACGTAACAGAGGCAGGCGGCAGACTTGGGCGATCAGATTCTCGCGCGACATATCAAGTAATGAGCAATCGATCTACTTACTGATATAGTGAAGGAAGAGCCTTGGTGGTTCTCACCATTCTGGCAAAAGCCTGTAAGAATTGCTGGTCGCACGACTCGAGCCGAAGACTGGGTCTTCAAGTGCGAGCAGCTTACCGCAGGGCTCTAGGTTGCTGTGTCGCGATCGTGAACCTCCGCTTACGTATCCTCACATCCTCCAAACCGCGCACGATTATAAATTAGCTCTCACCAAATGCTGCAATAAAAAGGCGATGCTTCCATATTCGGAGGCACTTGCTCAGAGGGTCCTGTACTCGAGGACTAGCTACGACAATTGTGTTTACGCGGTTACAAACGTGGAAGTGCTACAAATGTTGTGGTGTGCGGCTTACACGTCCAGTCAGGACTAGGCCAAAAACACAGCGCTTGTAACGGTGATAGTCAGCCGACGCGCGACGAATTCTGGCGACGCCTGAACCTTGTAGTGTGGCTGGTTACTTGTAGGTGCAGCACAAATGCACGCAGGTATGCCGACAGTAACAGAAACACAGTAACGACGATGAGCGCTCATACATTAGCATATAAAGTTCGAATCCATAATGCAGGCAAGTCTATTTAACACAAGTGGACAGTTAGAGGCGTTCAACGGCGGCCACAACGTACGCCAACGACTCTGCGGCCTAGAGCTCACATCAGCTCCAATGCCTGTACCCCAAGTCTCGAATCCTGACTGCCGCTATCTCACGGCGCCGGCCTTTTAAATGGCCTCGGCAATAAACTATCCTACAATCGCATGATCATGAATTATAACTAAACGCCATAATTCGGCTGGTTTAGCAGGCGCCGCCGTTACAATATGATGCTGTTATCATTTTCAATAGCTATTGATGCGGCGCATTCTCACAAGCGGTCCGCCATTGCTCTTTCTTTGCTACTTACTGCTTCAGCTACCCCCGATTCGGCTCATCTCCTGACTGGCTACGGAAAATTCGAGTGCAATGACCATTTTCAATTGGTAGAAACGCAGAAACCTAATTTCTCGGACAAGAATATCCGGAGGGAATGTCTAGATAGGCGCGCTTTCTTCCTTCTTCTCCTAAAATTCAACTCATTATTATCATGAACGGTAAAGACTTGGCCTATGGGTCCTGTCCTACAATTGTCACCTCACGTAAGGAGCTCGGCTATCAGCTTCAAAGAGTTTGTAGGGAACCAATTAATGTGCAGCAATTTCTCTCGCCTCTCATCTCGCCTGGGTATCGCTGGCGCTGCTCTGCAGTGGTTCAGGTCCTATCTCAGTGGGGGACTCCAGAGTATTGACGTGAATGGACAATGATCATCCGAGGTACCTCTGAAATATAGCGTACCTCAGGGCTCCGTGCTAGGTTCGGTACTTTTCGCGGTCTATACTCTCCCTCTTGCTGATGTGATTGCCAAGCACAATCTAGGCTTTCACTTCTATGCGGATGACACTCAGTTGCACCTTTGCTCTGATCCCTCCCAGCTTTCGAGCACCTCAAATTCTCTACTCACTTGCTGCATGTATTGATGACATCCGCACATGGATGGCAGCAAATTTTCTAAAACTAAATGATGATAAAACTTACTAGTTATGGGCAAACCCAGTGTGATTCACAAATTGGAAAGGATGAAGCTCAAAATTGGCTCTGCCAGCATATCTTCATTTGAATCAGCTCGAAATCTAGGTGTCATATTCCAAAGCGATCTCTCGTTAGACGATCATATCAGCTCCACAGTCAAATCTGCCTATTTTCAGCTTCATAACATTGATAAAATTAGGGCTTGTTTAGATAAGGATACCACGTCCAAGTTGGTCCACGCATTCGTGACATCCCGTCTCGACTTCTGCAACTCACTGCTTACTGGCCTAGCAGCATGTGCGATCAGGCGATTGCAGCTTGTGCAAAACTCTGCAGCTAGGCTTGTCTGTCGTGAGCGTCGCAGTTGCCACATTACTCCACTTCTCGCCGACCTGCACTGGCTACCAGTCAAGCAACGGATTGACTTCAAGGTTTTGTTGCTCACTTTTAGGTCCCTTCATTCTTTGGCTCAAGCCTATCTGTCAGATATACTACCCCATCAGGCCAAGCATCGTAACACCCGCTTTTCGGAATCCAACAGTCTATAAATACCCCGTACAAACCTTAAATCCTTTGGAGACCGCGCATTTAGTTCGTATGCTCCCAAAGCTTGGAACTCCCTCCCGACTTGCGTCAGAACATCTCCTGACCTGACCACATTTAAAAAGAACTTAAAAACACACCTATTTAGGACAGCATTCAGTGGGTCCCTGTGATTCGTCTTTGATGTGCTTATGCGTGCTGACACTGTGCATGCTGCCACTAACCACATTTGCATGCTGACCCTGTGCATGTCACCCCTAACCATGTTATTCATGTTGTTTGTTTATCAAGCATGATTTTACTCACCATTCAATTGCATTTCACTTTGCAGCAAATGTAAAGCGCCTAGAGAGAGATTGAGTTCTCTGAGGGCGCTTTATCAAGTGCAATATTATTATTATTATTAATTTCATGCGGTTATTGGAGCGTTCATTATAGTTTTGTCCGGTAATTTGTGATGGAGCGAAGTGTCAACATACGTCGATCAACATGTAGGAGGAGCATGCAACTAAAAACAGCAGGCCGTCGGGAGGGGCGACTGCGTGAAAAAGTATTTTTATTTTGTAAATTCGGGGGAGCGGTCAAACTTTTAACGAGCTTACGTTTCGTGAAACGAGTTAAATTATATGCGAGCAAATCACATTGTTAGCGGAGCGTAGCGGAAGAACTTATGGGGCGACTAACTATTATTACACGAAAGCAAATAAATCGCGGCTTGTAACGTTGAAGCGGTTTGCTCCTAAGCATGCGACCTTTAGCTCAGCGGTAGCACTCTCACTCAGCAAGCTCAGTGCACTGGGATTAATCCTCATTGTCTGGATTGCTCCGTCAGCTATAACGGCTAGATGACATTTCTTTCCGCGAAACTTGCTCTTTTCCGCAGAGGCTGGCCGATGCGGAGGACGGAGGACGCGAAGCTTCGGAGGCGTGCATCATGGGAAGAATAAGGAGAAGCTTGCAGATCGGTGCGGCTCGAGACGTGAAATTCTCATTGGAACGCAGCAGCAGCAGCAGTGAGCTCTCCGAATGTGAAGCCAAAAAGAGAAGAGTGGCAAGGAAAATAATCTCTCCGTTACTGTGAGAGCGTTAAGGACATGAGTAGGGTTTCTAGTATTTGTTAAGCAGAAACAGTAAAACAGCTGTTTTTTGTCCAAAATCCAAAAAGTAAACAGCTGTTCCTTTCTAACCGTTTTACTGCTTTCAGTGGAAGTTTTCAAACAAAAGGTAGTACAACAATAGCTCAAACGTCCATTATGGATATGAAATATGTAGCGGAAAAAATTTAAATTTCTTTAGAGTGTGCTTATGATTTTTATGTTGATTTTTTATTAAATTGGTCAAAAGAAAAATTAAAATGCAATTTAAAAATATTATTAAGTTGGATGTAAACTAAATTGATCTTGTCGCATCGACAAATATTTAAGCCCTTTTCAGCCACGTCTTTAGTTTGGGAATACGCCGCAAAACGAAAGAACCCAGTTATAGAAGAGCTAGAAGGTAAAGTGGACATTGCAATACAATCCTAAAGCGTTCTGGAAACTCCACGACCACGTTGAAGAATCATCAAGAACAGATGGAATGGATTTTAGTATACATGCCGGAGGACTTACACCCAAGGAAGAGCCTGTGAAAAATAAGAGAACTAAAACGAGTACCGATTTTCTGAGACGAGAGTCCGAAGGAGATTGTTACCGATCTGGCTACATACGGAATATCGATTAGCGCTATCACTAGAAATAAGTATATACGGCAATCAATCTCACGCGACGAATTCAGACTTCCAGCAAACAAAACCGGTGTGATAAAGCTGGTGTATGATAATTTACGAAGAAAAGAGAAACAAAACGATTGCTGACATCAAGGGAAAACTCGAGAGTGGTGTAACGTTTAGCTTGACTGTGGATGGGTAAACAACATTGAGAGGATGTCGATTTTTCGGAGTCAAAATTCACAATAGCCGCGATAAAAAGCAATCCAGACGGGTCTTGTTCGCATATTCGGTTCGTGCACTGCCCTCGATATGGTCTAATCAATGTAACGCCATTTGAGCGTTTTTGGAATATCACTGGAGAGTGATTTTGTGGGATCTGGACAGGACGTTGCTGCAGTAAATAAGAAGTGTATTAGCTACATTGATGTCACTGACAGTTCTGCTTAAACCGTGGTCTGCACATTGGAGTATGTGACATTTTGTGCAAGAAGAGTACGGATGTGAACGATTTAAACCTAGATAGTAACACTATTGATGAAATGAACAATTTTGAAGCAGGTACGGACTTAAAAGTGATCAGCGATGGTACATTAAAAGAAGACGTCGATTACCACGATATGCTCCCAAAATCATGCAAGCTTGTCAAATTCATCAAATAATCAAGTGTTCAAAATAATGTCTCTCAATCCAAAGGAAAAGCTGAGTTCGGACTTTTATCTTTAATAGCGACTATAAAATTGTTGGGATGGAGTTCGAGCGCGTCTTCACGTCAAGATTGAATTGCATCTTGACGTGAAGACTCTATCCCAACAATTTTAGAGTCGCTTTTAAAGATAGAAGTCGCCATCCGCGAGACACTAACACAATTCAATGCGCTGGAAATAATTGAGACATTGGATTTTGACGCTCTCAAAACTCTTCTGAAGGCAACGGAACCTAAGAAACTTACTGTTGAGAATCTAAGCCGAGAACGTGACGGTCATGAGTGCTGACGCAATTTTAGAATTTATGTTCAACAAGCTCTCTAACATAAGTCTCAAAGATCCAACTGTCACCCGATAACTAATTCGCTAAATTTCGCAGGAAATTGAGCGGCTAGTTTATTTGGAGCCAACGATGTAAAAGTTGATGTCGAACAGTCGTCAAATGATGTCGAAAGTGTAAACTAGTCTCTGCAACATGAATTGAATTTGTTGCTTCAAAAAATGGATCACCAATTACAGTCGGAGGGCAAGGCACTTTCAAATTGCTCAAGTCCGAATTCACGATCTCCAGGAACTCTGGCCAGCGAACTGAAAATCTCCAGAAATTGCACTTCGCGATTTTATTCATTAAACCGACATCAACATATAGTGAAATATCTTTTTAGGCCTGTAGGCATGTCTGTAGACAATTAAGGTCTCATCTCTCAGAGAAGTCGCTTAATGCACTTGTATTCTTCAATTATTCTTATAAGATTGAAACATGTATTTATAACTTATCGCTATATATATATATATATATATATATATATATATATATATATATATTCATGCGGTGTTCACCACACAAATAAGCTATATTGACTGTAAAATTAGTGAAAAAGTGGAAAAAACCCAGTAAACAACAGCTAGTAACAGCCGGTTTTGAAAAAATTGAAAAGAGTAAACAGCTGTTTTTCAAACCCTAGATAGGAGGCTTATCTCGTGGAAAATTGTGTGGCCTATGTACTTATTGGTCGGTCTGCAATCATGTAGGCCGGTTGGCTCATCGTGCTTTAATTGAGTAGGTTAGGTATGCGATAGCGCTGTAGGTGGGGTGCCTTACAGAGGTTTCATTCGCTTACAGAGGCTCCAACAGGCACACCCTCTAGCTTTCCCACGAGTCGGCCAATACTGGCAGCTGCTTTGGGTAACGTTTCCCTTCCCAGCTAGGGTGTGTAAGTTGCAAATAACAATAAGGCTCAGAACAAACGAAGTTAATTGAACAAATAATTCGAGGGAACCGAACTAAAACCTAAGGTAGTTGTGCGAATGTAGTGGGCACCTATAGGCATGCTCACTTCGAGTCACAGTATCTAGAGGCATCGGCATATTGGGAACAGGCCACCAATGGCTTGTTAAGGAACAGTAACAGTTTTCTGAGGAGGCTGTGCCTGCATTTTTAGGCTATCACACTCGCGATGGTCAGGCAAGGCCAACCTAGCACCACTGTTGGGTGTGTTGTTACAACCGGGGTTCTACAATCGGGTTGTTTCCACATCCGGTCAGAACTAGGCCGAAAGCATAGCTAACGGTGCTAGTCTCAGCCGATGCGAAGCGAATACTGGTGACTCTTGAACCTTGTATCACGGCTAGCGACTTGAAGGTGCAGCACCAATGCACACGGGTATTCCTAAAGTAGCAGAAACACGGCCTCAACGAATACCACCCATACCTCAGCATAACAAGTCCATTCCAATTGTGTAGAGAAGTCTATTTGACAGTGATGGAGGGTTACAGCCAATCAACAGCTGCCATGGCGTACACCAAAGGTTCGGTGGCCTAGGGCTCAAATGCCATTGCCAACTCCTGAGGCACAACTGACTGTCCATCTGATGGCATGGGGTTTTATACTCGGCCACAGATTATCGCCTAAGCAGTTCCAATCCGTTGCAACTCAGGAACCGTGAATAATGATTATCAGTCATAATCTGGCTGACTTAGCCCCTCACCGGTTCAGTGTGCTGATCTACAAAGCTAGGATGCTCCATGGGGGGGTGGGTGGGTGTGTGTGCATGTGTGTGTGTGTGTGTGTGTGTGTGTGTGTGTGTGTGTGTGGTGTGTGTGTTGTGTGTGTGTGTGTGGTGTGAGAGGTGTGTGTGTGTGTGTGTGTGTGTGTGTGTGTGTGTGTGTGTGTGTGTGTGTGTGTGTGGGCACCATCTGTATGCCAGCAGTGGAGTTATGGCCGAGCTGCTGTCGTTGGTCTTGTAAATATCGGTCCTCTGGCATAGCACCCCTCTGCGACCTGGCAGGCATAGGGGGTAGGACTGGGGTACTTCTTGGTGAAGAAAGGTAACGGCTGAAACCTTGGCTCTCTTGGCGGCCCTAATGAAGTAGACTAAAGGACTGGATATATCGCATGGCTGCTGTCGGTGACATTCAGTGGTACTGACATCAGCAGATGCTTAATTACTGATGGATGAGCCAAACTAGGTGGAAACACACCGTTTGAGCGATGGTACTTAGGGTAGTAAGTACAGCAGTCTACCCTGCAGAAGTATTTTTTGAAGAATTTTATCTGGGGGAGGTAATACCAGCAACATTTTTATGTAGGGGAAGGTAAGACCTGCAAGATTTTCGTATAGGGTGCAAAACATGCATGTAATGCATTTTGTTAGCTCACAATCATAGTGCTTATTCGATACACACTCGGCAGTTGCTCATCGAGTGAAAGTAAAACATAATTTCATCGTTGATAGGGGAAGGGGCATAGGTATAGAGCGGCAGCGCAGATCCCGGCCTGCCATGGGGGAATGCCCCTTTGCTCTGCCAGTGCGTATATATGTACAAGTATATATCTCACGTCTGGCCTGTAGTCACAAAGAGGATAAAGGCTATGGTACACTAAAGTTTTCAATAACGACACAAGGTGGGCAGGCAGGCAGGCAGGCAGGCAGGCAGGCAGGCAGGCAGGCAGGCAGGCAGGCAGGCAGGCAGGCAGGCAGGCAGGCAGGCAGGCAGGCAGGCAGGCAGGCAGGCAGGCAGGCAGGCAGGCAGGCAGGCAGGCAGGCAGGCAGGCAGGCAGGCAGGCAGGCAGGCAGGCAGGCAGGGCAGGCAGGCAGGCAGGCAGGCAGGCAGGCAGGCAGGCAGGCAGGCAGGCAGGCAGGCAGGCAGGCAGGCAGGCAGGCAGGCAGGCAGGCAGGCAGGCAGGCAGCAGGCAGGCAGGCAGGCAGGCAGGCAGGCAGGCAGGCAGGCAGGCAGGCAGGCAGGCAGGCAGGCAGGCAGGCAGGCAGGCAGGCAGGCAGGCAGGCAGGCAGGCAGGCAGGCAGGCAGGCAGGCAGGCAGGCAGGCAGGCAGGCAGGCAGGCAGGCAGGCAGCAGCAGGCAGCAGGCAGGCAGGCAGGCAGGCAGGCAGGCAGGCAGGCAGGCAGGCAGGCAGGCAGGCAGGCAGGCAGGCAGGCAGGCAGGCAGGCAGGCAGGCAGGCAGGCAGGCAGGCAGGCAGGCAGGCAGGCAGGCAGGCAGGCAGGCAGGCAGGCAGGCAGGCAGGCAGGCAGGCAGGCAGGCAGGCAGGCAGGCAGGCAGGCAGGCAGGCAGGCAGGCAGGCAGGCAGGCAGGCAGGCAGGCAGGCAGGCAGGCAGGCAGGCAGGCAGGCAGGCAGGCAGGCAGCAGGCAGGCAGGCAGGCAGGCAGGCAGGCAGGCAGGCAGGCAGGCAGGCAGGCAGGCAGGCAGGCAGGCAGGCAGGCAGGCAGGCAGGCAGGCAGGCAGGCAGGCAGGCATGCCAGAGCACAGCCCACACACAATCATGTGATGCGGCTCAGGTACCGTAAATACTGTAAATACCCCAACTTGCAGGTGGCCATATGCAGGTGTGGTTTGGGTCTGCGTGGATGGTGATATGAGCAACTGCTGGGGGGGGGGGGTACCAGAGGAGCTAAGGGGATGCTGACAACCAGTCGAGGGTTCATTACTAGCTACTGACTGCTTGGCCAAAATCGTTGTTACGCCGATGGGATAGGCAATTGTTAGGGCCGGCTTCCCGTGACTCATTTGTGGCCTAAGGAAATTGTGCTGCTGGTGTAAAAACACATTTTACCGACCTTTTCTGGGTATCTAAAGGTGCCATGACACGGCCGATTTTTAAAAGTAGCACACTTTCTTGGTATCTAGAACGAGTTTAAATCAAACGAGTGAATGACATTCCTTATTGGCAGGCAGAGAAATCAGCTATAAGCCTAGGTTACCATGTAGACAGCAGAGGGACATCCAGTAACTCACATCCCAGCCGGCGACCAAAGGTCATGGCGTTGCCTGATATCGACCACAGTACCTACTTTAAGAGCTAGTTTCAGTAGCCCGCACAGCGATGCCAGAATCTCTAGATTTCACGTGCGTTGCTATTGTGCTGCACGAGAAGTAAGAGCCATAACTCTCGAACTGCTTGCTTTTCACGCCAACAATGAATGCTGGACAGTGTCGCAAACTCCTGAGGTCAAGCACGGGTCAGTAGCTGCAGTGGTACCGAGAATGCCAGCACTCAAAACTCCAAAAAGAATGCATCAAATGAACAAAGCATCAATCGGCCTACAATAAGCACGATATTCTGGCAAGCAAGATTATCTCGTGAGTAAACGAGGCGTGGCATCGAGAACAACAAAACCAACACTGACAGTAGAAAAAGCCATGACTATGAAGAGCTGTTTGTTTTATTCATTAGCACTCCCCTAATCAAACTTAAAAATTTCCAATAAATTACATGCTAAGTGCAAATACGGTCACTGGCTTACAGGCCTAAGTATTCCAAATGGAAATCATTTTGTCGACAAACACTTTTTCACTTCAGCCGGCTTGTGCACAGTCTCGAGCTGCCCAGGAATGAGCTGGATCCTTAAAAGTAGTCCGGAATAGGAGTAAGTAGAACCTTCACTATTGCATCATAGTTCACGTGACTTCCGCTCTGGCCAGCTTCCTTGAGGAGCTTGTCGACTACAACGTCGAGGTGAAACATTTCGCGGTCACTCGTGCCAAGCGCACGGCCCAACACACCAGACCGGAGCCCTCACGGCTAATAATATCGCAGCAAAGCTTAAGTGGCAACGACTGCAAAAGAGCAGCGGTCAACGGGAACAGAGTGAAGGCACACGAGTAGGTACAACGATGAAGCCACGGGACAAACTGCACTTTGGCTTCGTCGGGCGACCCAGGCAGCAGCGGCAGCAGTAGAAAGCCCTACGAGCTGTCTATCGAGGATGCTTCTTCATGTATATCACCTCAGCATATCACCGGTGCTCACGATATTTTACACGCTGCCGTGCAACACGGGACCGAAGCAGCGGTGTGACCGAATGCAGCATGGGCATACGGCAACTTGTGCACAACACGATACGTCGCACGAACATCAGCAGGCAAGTATATAAAGATGACAAAGTGATAAGTGATGGTGATAAGGACTACCCCGCTTCATCCCGGACAGGGCCAAACTTATAAGTAGCTTCAACCTTGCACACACTTCTACGAGCAGCAACAGTTGAACTTTAAGCGGCTTACAGTCAGAGATACTCTGGTCGGCTAAAGGGCAGTTAATATGCACCCTCGGATTTTTTCGGTATTAGGCCACTGGTTGGTTGGATAGCAAAGGACGGTACGGACGCAACTGCCATACAGAGGCAGAAGCACGCCGATGGTGGCAGTGACACTTTGATAGACGACACTTTCTGTTTACAATGCATTAAATTTAATTATGTCGGGACCCGAGTAGATAAAGCATGTATGTATCAAGCTAATGGTTCAACCAGGTTTGATCATATTATCTGATTATAAAATTCCTTTGTATAGCCCTAAGAAAAAAATTGATCTTCATCCAGGCGCTTTCATATGCCGCAGAGCTCAAGCTCACGACCTTGATCGTTAAAGGCAAGCACCGTACCACTGGGCCAAACAAAAGCACACAGTCTCTTAATTTAATGAAACCCAGTAATTCGCATTATCGGGCAGCATGGTGGACGGTTTTCAGTCAGGTCGAGATTACTCCTAACTAGCTTCCTTGGATAGCTGCTCAGATGTTTCTTTTTCAAGCAGGGAAGCGGTCGCTGCTGCTGCTGCTGCTACTACTGCTGAGAAGCACAAGGCAGCAGCTGTGCAGGCTAAGAGCTACACCACACCATGAACATACGTATGTGTGGCCAAGTAAATGCATATCTATGTGCGTATGTATGCATGCATGCATGCACGTATGTAAGAATGCACGGATGTGTCTGTAATTCCACAGCCACGAGGACTAAATAGGTGTTTTGCTGATGAATTCTCCAGAGGTGGCACTGGCAGCCGCAGTGGGAACAGCAATAGCTGCAGCCGCATCGAGACGCATGCATACTCGCCTTCCTGTGGTGCCAGCTTCTCCCCAAATGTAGTCAAAATACTTCGGAATTCTTTGAGAGAAATGGTGCCCGTATTCTGCTTATCGTGGGCTCGGAAGGCAGCCTTGATTTCGTCTTGGCAATTTTCGACAGTGGAATGCTCATGCATAATGTCCAGAAATATGGCAAAGTCGACCCTATCATCTGGAAAAAAACAGGTGCAACGATTCAAAAGTGAGAAGCAACCTGAGACGTTCGAAGCTGCGCAGGCACAGCAATGGCCGACATCGCCAGTGTGCCGAATCAGAGCGAGTGCAGCCGTGCCAGCGAGTGGCATTTGCTGCCGTCACGCTCAGGTCGCCCTCTGCCATTCATTGAGTGCTTATGAACTCTTCTGATCCACGGAAGTGGGGCATAGTGGGTCACCAAACACCCGCAACTAAGAGAATCCTCACACCTTCTGAAGAGCGTTGTCGTAAGCCAAAGTCGAGCAGTCCAGATTGCTTGGGCAGTGCATCACATGCCTGGGCAGTGCAGTACATACTTGGGCAGTGCACAGGTGGCCACTTGTACGTGTGCCATCTCGGTCACACTGCAATGGGCGAAGAATGGCAGCTGACAAGTTTGGGCTGGAAGGATGCTTTGCCGGTGCGCTAGCGTGTCACCTGCTCCACTTCTGACGCAAGCACACTAGCACATCGACTTGCCACGGGTCTTCTCGTGGCGCTAAGGTACTACCCTAAGGTAGCGATGCCTTTCAGGCTGGCCACTTGCATGCATTGCCACTCCCCTCTCCCGTTACATATGCTGCAAGCAATGGTCGAGCCCACGACCCAGGTCCTTAAAGGCAAGCACCTTGTCTATAGGTAGTACATTAGCTATATTTCTTATATGAGTATCTTGCCTTGGGCATTATGCTAATTTGAGCCGAAAAGCACAGCATCCGAAGGCCCAACACATTGGTCAACCGTAGCACACGTCTGAAGCAGTCAAGCTTAATAGGAGCGCTGTACATTCATAACCAGATGGTAATGTGAGGTTGTAGCAGTTGAAGAATTGTTTTCGATACCTGAAAATGGGCTGGTAAAGCCATTTTAGAGAAGTCTAGTGGGATTTTGTTAGTTTCTCTGCAAAATATTTCTCATTCTCAACTAAATTACAATTCAACAACATTCCCTGATAAATAACCTCCAAAGGCTTCCATTAAGAATCGTTTTAATTCACTGGTCTCTAGGCACTTGGACTGTAGACCTGTTTCATTTCAAAGGTCTCACTCTGGACCTTTCAAATGGTTTTTCGGCTCACCGTGTCAGCTCAGGCACAGGTAGAAATGGCTTGCAGCACAGTTTCAATTGAGAGCCTGTGGTGCCGACAGCAGATTCAGCCGTATCACAGAGATGCAGTAGACCATCTCCTTAAAAATATTGTGTCAGCTATAAAAATCTGTACTGATATGAGTCATGGTGATACCAAACCAGGGTACAACATCCATTTCTACAGGTTGCTTCGGCTTGGGCAGCCACTCAACTGTGGCAGGCGAATATGTACCTGTTCCAGTCAGCTTTTCCGGTTGTAGGACATTTCCCCCCTGGTGGACCCTAGGACATTGCCCCCCCAGGTAAGACATTTCCCCTATGTTGATGAATGTATAAGTAAGAATATATATATATATATATATATATATATATATATATATATATATATATATATATATATATATATATATATATATATATATATATATGTGTGTATATATATATATGATCAAATGAAGTTCACACTCTAATGAAATAAAATCAACTCAGTATAATTGGAAGGATTGGAAGGATGGTTTGTAATGGAGCGAGTGGCGGCGGCAGCTGCAACTGCAGCGGTTGCAGCATCGATGAGCTATACAGTTCGGTCCAGCTCGATGCCGCCAGGCACGTGTTCGTACCCGTCAGAGCGGGCGCGCTACGGCGTGCCGCATGTTCCTGCAAATGAGCGCGAAGCCTCAGAGGTCTACTGAGTATAACTCGATCTCAAGAGATCTCATTACACCCTAATACACACTAATTAAAGCTCGGAATACGAGCAAGGGTAGATTTAGGCGGCTGAGGCGCAGCCTGTCCTAAATCCTCAACCCACTAAACCCTAAACCATACACCGGAGAATGTCCTACCCCAGGGGGGATGTGGGGGGGGACGTTGTGGGGAATGGGAAAGGGTGGGGAATGTCTGTACCCGGCTTTTCCTTGCCCTAGCACAGTCATCTTTTTTGTTTGTCCCCTGTGTGCTTTGCATTGGCACCTGTGCATGATTCAGTGCATGCTACTAACACTCGATCTAACTAATCAGTGGCAGTGAGTGTCTTCATGTTTTCCTAAGCATGCTGACCTAAGCATAATCATTGCTTGCTTTTTCAGGCTTGATAACTTGTATGAAACAAACCCTCGGGGAAAGATTCTCTTTCAGCAAGTTATAAAGCACATGGATGGAGATCACATTCTCTTAGGCCACTAACCAAGCCAATATTATTGTTATCATTAATAGAGACAGATTGAATATGTCACCGGGGTTGTCAACTCAAGACAGCCCTATCCAGGAGCTGGGGGACTGATGTACACCATAGTAACATTTAACTGCAATGTTGCCCTCAATGTAATTCGGTGATCTGAAGGCCAATAGATGCACCGATGCACACTGTACGGCCTCTGTCCAGTCCTCGGCTACATGTGTATCACACCACAGATCTTGTGTTATCGTGCAAATGCTTAGTCGATTGATGGCCAGCAAAGACCTCCATCCCATGACCAACTTTAGACAAATCAGGACACCTGCTGAAAGTCGAGCCCCCATCTGACCCAAGAAAGAGAGAGATGGTGATGCACCCAGTGCACTAGTTCAAGATTATAAAGCAAACACAATAGCAGCACACCCGTTACTTCAAAGCAGCTACATGTTGCACAGCCAAAAGAACCACATTGATTGATCTCCAATGCAAATATATTGTTTAGAAAATTACTAGCCACTGGGCAAAGGCCGTGTCCGTCAGCAATCGACTGCTAGTTCGAATGAACGCATATGCGACCAGCGGCAACATCAGCAGCTGAAATTACCTTTATGGTACTTTCTCCAGTATTCTTTAATATCCGCGAGCGTAGGACTGAACCCAAGGGATCTCATCAGGAATGAGAGGCTATCCGGTTTGGATAAGTGGCCATCCTTGTGGTAGAGATAGAAGCATTCTCGGAATTCTGTCCAACGAAATGCAGATCAGCAAAGGAGGTAACCACACCAGCTGCAAGGCAGGCAATGTGTACGACAGGCAAATTAATCAAGGAAAACCACGTGCTGTGCTCTTTTGTCTGTTCGTTGCAAAGGGAGTCAGCAAAAACGGCTCCACAAAACCGGCCTAGTACCATTAGACGGACAGAGCAGCATGAGTTCAGTCGGCAGAGCACCGGGCCAGAGGTAGGAGCAATGGGAAAACAGCAGTAGCAACAGCTCAATCGGCAGGGCACTGCACCGAAAGCAACCAGTGGTTTTGGGCCGATGGCAAATGGCCCTGGGTCGTTCTGTATTTTCAAATATTGGGATTGCTATGACAACATTGCATTCCTAGACACCATTCTACAGACCCACAGTATTTTGCATTGGTAGTGCAATTGAAATGGCTAATGTCTATCAGGAAAAGAACCGGTAACGATGCTTGAAGGTTGCCATGGCACGTAGCTGAAAGCTGGCAGAACTGACTGTAAGGCTGATGAGGCCATCAAGTGAAAGGTCACTTTGGAACAGGGCACCCTGATTGCAGATGCTGCGAGAGATTTGCTGGCCGAGCCCATTTTTAGGGCTAGGCTTTCCAATTTCCAAGTAACACTATGCTTGCCGATTGCTAGTGAGTTGGTTCCACCCTCATTCAAATTTGAGACAGTTACCTGCCATCCAAGTACAAATGCCAGCAATATGGGCTGCAAGGGAGTTGAAAGAGTTCGAAAAGCTGGAAGAAAGGGAAGGGATGATCAAAGCACATGTACAGCTGTGTGTCGTCTGCATAAAAATAAAAACCTAAATTGCAGCACGAAAATTTGGGCCGGTTAGATACAGCCAAGCGGACTAAGCTTTCGTGATATTCGGACTAGACTTCTGTAATTCACTACTAGCAGATCTTCCTGCCTGTACAATAAGATGCTTAAAACTTGTGCAAAATTGTGGAAACAGGCTTGACCGGCAATAAATGTTGCCCCCTATTGCAGTGCTTCTCACCGACCTGTACTTGCTCCCACCAAGCAATGTATCGAGTTCAAGGTTAAGGTGCTCGCCTTTAACGACCACAGTCAAGGTGAATGTATTTGATGATTGAGGTCGTGGGCTCCAGCCACGTGAAATGTATGAAGCACTTGAATAGAGATTAAATTCTCTTAGGGTGCTATTAAAAAGATTTATATATTTTTTCATGGTTCCATCACTCAATTAACAAAATATTAGCTGATTTAACAGTCTTATTTGTACAGAGGCAGAAGAGCCTTAACGGCTATCGCCACCACTTGCATTTGGCAATAAAAGATCACCCACTGCGGGATACGAATCAATTTCGTGAAGAGTGAGCATCTTACAAGCTCATTCCTTTGCTTGCTCTTGCCTACCTATACCTTCTAAATAGGTCCTAATCTGGTTACACATCGTGCCATCCGGTCTTGTTATTTAATTGATTTAGTTGCATCTGTAACCAGACTATAATCCATAGGAGACAACGCCTTTGGTTCGCGGTGAGCCGTGATGGCACACTAGGCAAGGCGGTTGCTTTCATGACCTCGTTCCCGAGGTCGTGGGTTCGATTCCTGCGGTGAGCGATCCTTTATCGCCACTGCAAGCGGTGGTGATAACCGTCAAGGCTCTTCTGTCGCTATACAAAAAGAGGCTGTTTAAGCAGCTAGGATTTTTTATATGCTCCCAAAGCCTGGAACTCATTCCCGACTGACGTTACGACATCCCCTGACTTGACGACATTTAAAAGGACACGTGACATTGCAGTGCATGGATGCACTGTTTAGCTACCAATTTCAAATTTTTCTAAGGTAAATATCTCCCCTCAGATCGGGTTGCGCACGCCGAAGAGATCAACGGTGCAGCATAAGGTGCAGCAAAGGTGCCTGTAGGTGAAGCAGTAATACCAGTAAGATGCCCAGCTATCATTTCGACTCCTTCATCTCACGTCCGGTCAACAGTGCAACAAGCATGCTCTCTCTAAGTCTACAGATAGCTGGGCATTACCGCTTAATAGAGATTGAGTTCTATTAGGGCGATATACAAACGAATTATGTGTTATGGCTCAGACACCTGCGGCAGCTCTGACCTCTACGTCAAGCGTTAGGAGCCTCGTACACCAAAGTCATATAACACGTGGGTTTACCGTCAATTCGGCTATTTTTCTTCAAAGTGCAATTTTTGCGCCGATTGTAAAGCCACAACTTCTATGCCCAGGCTCCGAAAGGCTGCTGCAGCAAACACTTGAGCAGCATCCAAACGCCGAATTCCACTCACCTTCGATGTCCTCTTCACTGAAAAAGCGAGCCTAAAAATAATCAGAGTTATTAGCGATCACGCCGAAACAATGAAGGAAACGAATAAAACGCTTCGGTCCTTACCATGGCAAGACGGTAAGAACACGAACTCCTGAGCAAGACGGACGAGTAGCCAAGCTTGGGCGGGGCCAGGAACCACTCGGATATGTCTTAGAACCTAAACTAGCCGGACTCTGATTTTGATACTATTTTTTCAATAAAATGAATGAATTTATTTAAAATTATAATCTAAATTGCGTAGAACAAGCATAGTTGTAGAGACGAGCAGCAAGCGAATGTGTCGACTCAAGAGCCGATCCGGAAGAGATTATCTCTCTGAGCTAGTCGTAGATAGCCTAGGAGTTGTGAGGAGCGTACGATTCGTGCCTACTCGATTTACGACCACTTTTGAGTCAGCCGACGCGGTTGGCTGCTGAGCGAGTGTCGCACTTGCAGTTCGAGCATTACGTACAAGCGTATACGTTTTAAGGCTGTCTGTGCCATCCAGACGTCGCCAGCGGTAGTCGTTTAGTTTACTGCCTCGACGGCGGAAGCCGTAGCTATCCATCCGACCGTATCCGATACCGTTTAGCTACCGCGCATGGATCGTTTATGCACAGAGGAGTTTCTTGAAGCGTACCGAAATACGCCGTGTTTGTGGAATACTCTGGATCCATGCTATCGAAACGGACCTCAAAGAAGGAGGGCGCTGGCGAATTTGGCCGCGACATTCGAGATGAATGGTAAGTGGATACGCTGCCCTGCTGTGCTGATTCCTTGGACTTTGCAGCCTCCAACATTCGGTCCTACAGCTTGTTTGAGTCTACCATGCCGACTTAAAGCCCCAGCCGCACAGGGTTTGGTCTAAGGCTTGTATGCTTATTGGTAATGAACGATAAGTTTCGCGTTTTGTAACTTCACCAGCCTTTGTTTTACTTAAGCTTGTTAACATGTAATCCCCTAAACTGGTTTTGTTCGCAGTTCTCGAAAAGCGCAGAAAAAGATCTTAATTTGATTGCGTGTTGACTTAAGCAATTAGTTGCTGTTAGATTCTCGATGGTTCGAAACACTCTGCTGCAGTAGATTGTAGCTGCCTGCATGGCTCTACAGCGGTGCGAAGCAATCGTTAATGCCGAGCTGGTTTGGTGCAGCGGTTAAGGTGCTCGCCCCGGCCAAGATCTGGCTGAGGTCGTGGGCTCGAGCCCCGTGGCATATATGAAGCGCCTGAATAGAGATTAAGTTTATGGTGCACTATACAAATGAATTATGTTATATTGTTAATATTGACGATTAATCGTGCATTCTCACTGCCGTCCGAGGCTCTTACGTTCAAATCTGGTTCCAAGTGCCACCTATACGTAATCAATACATACTCGTAAGTACCACATTCGGCCGAAGTAGCAGTGTGAATTCACTTCTTAGTTGAATCGTTCGTCAGCCCCACCTCTCTGTCAGACCCGCTAATGAGGGTCCCTTGAGTAATGCTTACTGACAGAATTGAAGATATTGGCGTTTCCTTGACCTTACGCGAGTCTCATTTCAGTGGGAGGGTACAAGTTTGGAAGTGTTTCCTTTAGGCACAGATAGCTCTTTGCCATTGCTTAGCTGTGATGTTTGCCAGTGATGGGCTGTTCCTGGAACTGTTGCAGAACTTGGTCTTGGATAGTTAAGCATTGCGTGACGAGCGAGCTAGGAGCTAGACCTCGATCGTGGTTGCTGATCTCTTTATTTATGCCATTGGCTGTGCTGCTATGCACGCTCTAGGAAGCGCCGATGGTACAATCAAAGAGAAGTTGGGTCAGGTGCTAGCCTAAAGGAGCTAGATTAGTGCACCTTACTCTTCGATTGGTTACTTAGGGAATCTCAGGGGCTGCTGCAAGATCACCTATATTGGTCACTTGGTCTGTTCAACCAGAATGTAGTAGGCAGTCACTGCTTGCCCTAGGACACAAGCTGGGCTGCTGGCCGACTGACAAGCTGTATTTGGAATATTTCCTGCCATCGTCAGTGGCAGTCGAAAAGTTACGAGTCTGTAGCCTACAGTTGTAGCCCCAGCTTCTGCAACTGTAAGCGCTTGAGCTTGATGTCATTGGTTTTCTTCAACAGACGATGTTATTACCTTATTTTACCGTGTATAAGTCCCCCTTTTTTCAAAGTTTGTGGTCAGATCATGGAGAGGGAGCTTATACCTGCTTTGAATGCATTTCCGGCACGTGGATTGAGTGCATTTTGAATGCAGTTGTGGCATTTTCAAATGCAATGGACAGAACAGAAGATGACACATTTTATGAAGAGAGTGACGACGATAATGATGATAACGACAATAATCAGAGTTTCCATCAAAGTTCAAGCCTGTGTGTGATATGAATGAGGAAGATAGAGTGGGTATAATCACTATTCCTGAGGCAGAGGATAGTGATAGTGACATGAGTGATTATTATGAGCCTTGATATTGTTCATTTCATTCAGTTATTGAATACAACTATTTTCCCCCAAAAAATTGGTTCAACAATTTGGTGGGGGCTTATACATGGTAAAATACGATACTTCAACCTGTCAGCATACTTTTTATGAAGCTTTACTATGTTCACGATGCCTTGGCAGCGCTTTTTGTGTGCAGCTATCGGTTTTACCTGGCTCCCTAAATTCAGCCCCCACTGTAGCCTTCTGGCTGCTCTTATATCGCTCAACACAGTAATCGTTGATATCCTGGCATCCTGCCAGAGGCTGTTTGCGGTCCTCTCAGTTCCACTGTGCTGTAAGCTCATCGGAACAGTGGGCCAATTCCACTGGCACTATGCTTCTAGTTGGCACATGGCTAGACACTGCGAATAGCTCCCTAGAGCAAGGCCGACCGTCCAGCCGGCAGTCTCTCTGTACCCCGTTAGTGATGTGAAGTGGCAGCAGCCGGATGTGGTCGGTTAGCCAGCTGAGACAGCTTTGCACGTGCTTCGTGCCGCTCTTCCGCAGGGGAGGAGCGGCAAGAAGGTCAGCTGGCTGGTCATGTCTCTGAGATAAGCTCATGAAACTTTTCCTGTTAGTCTTCCCACTGAGGAATTGGCTGCGCTAATTCTGTGGAGGTTTTGGATTTATCCACCTGTTGAAATTACCCTGCCATCATCGGATCATCCCTTACTGTCATCAGTGGTCAGTGATGTATTGTCACCTCGGAGGGACAATACATCACTGACCATTTCGGTGCTAGGTTGGTTGCTTAATAAATCCATTCTCATTAATTTGTTTGTTAGGCTGCTACGTATTGATTGTCAGTTGGTTGGCTCCACTCTCCTGCCTATCAAGTATATTTTTGTTTGTCAGTTAGGTATGTGTTCTCATTTGATAGCGCTCGTGCCTTTGCAACCTGTATATGCATTTAACGGGAACCTCTGCAACTCTTGGCGATGTCTTTTTGACTGTCTATTCGTCTTCTGTCAGCCCATGTATGTTTCCCCAGCATTTACAGCGCGAAATTTTTACCTATCCAACTCGTATAGTAGACGACTGTATTCGATTATGGAAATGTGCGCTATCACGTTCTAATCGGCATGCTCAGTTTTTATTCCACCCACAGCTGCTTCATGGGAAGTTAACTGAGCTTGTAGTGAACGTGACGAAGGTACGACATAGCATGGAGTAGGGACATGAAGTGACTCTCCCAGTCGACTCACACCGGAATCCGACTTGCACTGGAGTCAAATTTGCTGCCGTGGTAATCTTTTCGGATGTGTAGACATACATGAAGTGATGAAACAGATGTAAGCATTGAAAATTCATAGAAAAACTGCCGTATCAGGTCATGCACTAGGGCTTGCTCGACTGGTTAGTGCTTCCATCAGACAATAAAGTAGAAACATGCTCGACTTCATCAAATAGGTTTCAGGTTGCACCCTCGGTCGTGGCAATAGTCAACTGAGTAGGACGACTGGGATAGAAAGACATTGCAAATCAGCTTCTCCTTTGCATCGCCATCATCGGTTATTGAGAGAAAGGAGTTTCTACCGACCTGGTTGAAACTGAGAGTTGGAACATTCTTACATGGATTGCCACAATCTTATCTTTGACCAAGCCTCACTCATTAGGCGAGCTCTTACTTATGCAGCACCTCTGCAAAGGCATCAGAATTGCATAAGTTACGTGTGTGAGTCGTTAGACTTCTTTCACTCCTCTTTCAACAGACAATGAGGGATTGCCTGCAGCAGGACCCCATCTCACAATATGGCTCGTGCAAGCACGTACTCGGACCTTGAGTAGATCTGTGTAGGCCGATAGTCGGTCATGAAGTGATCTTTCATAGTTGGCCTGAAATTGATCTTTCACGTAACGCAATCGATTGTAGGCACATCAACGTTATCTAATGCCATTACCTATTATTGGCTGTCAGTTATGTACGATCGGATTGTATTCTGTGATAAACCCGGCCCATTTCGAAAAGCGCGACTGTTTTGGGATGAAAAAGGAAGGATATTCGAAAGGCATAGTAATCGAAATCATAGCGAACCATTCTTCCGAGCCGAAAGAGTACCTCCAGCCACATTCGGTAAAATCTCGAGTTCCGTGCATTTACTTTTTTGGGTGATGGGTATTCACTGTTCTTCTAAAGTCGGCAACTTGCATTTAGAAGCTGTATGCCACCAAGGACACCAGGCAGGTATGACTACCCAGCTGCCCACTAGCTTCATGGTCAGTCAACACATTTGCCTGGCTGGGTCCTTCAAACTAGTCAAAATGCTACACTCTCAGTTGTCGCTTAACGCAACAACTTAGTAGTGCTCTCTTGAAGAAGTCGAACGAAGAATAAAAAGAGGATAGTTGTTCTTAAATTAACTTTTGATCACGGTTGGTTTAGCAGCTGCCTAATTCTAGCCGGAAAGAAGAATTTCAGCATCGCCATTAGGTATTACGAATTTGATTATGCCCATGTCTTCTCAGGGAGGTAGGGAGAGCCACAGTAGCTATTCTAAAGGAGCGAGGCCCAGTCGTTCCTATGTTCTTGCAGGAGGTGGCGTGCTCCTGCGCGTTCGCGACCGAAAGCAGGTTTCGCTTTGTATGCGCTATGGAGACTGCTCCAGCGGACACCCACTTAGTCTTCGTGGCATTATGTGCTAGAACGGAGAAGGTATGCATAATTTGTATATACACGTGTGTGCATATTATTCTAGTTTTACATTAGCATCATGCCAGTGATGGACCTCACTTTTCATATAGACTGGCGATTCGGATGGTGCGTTTAGGCATATTCCACATGTTCGATGGCTCAGCCAAGTTCTTAATGCTAGGAGCTGCACTGCGCGACGGCTGCTGGTAGCAGCCCTCTCGTATGTCATCGAGTTCCCCTGCTGACCAGAGTAGGTATTCGAGAGCAAATAAGAGCAAATACCAGCCAGAAGTCGGGCACCCTCGGTAACCGTCGAGGTCAATGAGTAGTGCCGAAATAACTTTCATTAAAGTTTGCAGCCGGATTGACTAGCTCAAAGAGACGGACTCATCCATGCTTTAACTCGGCCAGTATTCCAATTTTGACAGTAGCAGCTATGCTCAGCTGGCCAAATGCTCTTGTTTGTAGTATGGGTGGCACTCGCAGCACGTGCAGCATCTGCAAAGCTGTGGGCTAAGTTCAAAGGCGTGTGTGCGTCTTGGTCTTTGCCTGTGCTTGCTGTCTGCTTCTGTTGCACGAGGAGAGGTTTGCAATCGATGAGGTGTGTGTGTGTGTGTGTGTGTGTGTGTGTGTGTGTGTGTGTGTGTGTGTGTGTGTGTGTGTGTGTGTGTGTGTGTGTGTGTGTGTGTGTGTGTGTGTGTGTGTGTGTGTGTGTGTGTGTGTGTGTGTGTGTGTGTGTGTGTGTGTGTGTGTGTGTGTGTGTGTGTGTGTGTGTGTGTGTGTGTGTGTGTGTGTGTGTGTGTGTGTGTGTGTGTGTGTGTGTGTGTGTGTGTGTGTGTGTGTGTGTGTGTGTGTGTGTGTGTGTGTGTGTGTGTGTGTGTGTGTGTGTGTGTGTGTGTGTGTGTGTGTGTGTGTGTGTGTGTGTGTGTGTGTGTGTGTGTGTGTGTGTGTGTGTGTGTGTGTGTGTGTGTGTGTGTGTGTGTGTGTGTGTGTGTGTGTGTGTGTGTGTGTGTGTGTGTGTGTGTGTGTGTGTGTGTGTGTGTGTGTGTGTGTGTGTGTGTGTGTGTGTGTGTGTGTGTGTGTGTGTGTGTGTGTGTGTGTGTGTGTGTGTGTGTGTGTGTGTGTGTGTGTGTGTGTGTGTGTGTGTGTGTGTGTGTGTGTGTGTGTGTGTGTGTGTGTGTGTGTGTGTGTGTGTGTGTGTGTGTGTGTGTGTGTGTGTGTGTGTGTGTGTGTGTGTGTGTGTGTGTGTGTGTGTGTGTGTGTGTGTGTGTGTGTGTGTGTGTGTGTGTGTGTGTGTGTGTGTGTGTGTGTGTGTGTGTGTGTGTGTGTGTGTGTGTGTGTGTGTGTGTGTATGCACGTTGGCGTAAGACGATCTAGCCAAGACTTAGCCATTCGTGCTTGCACTCGTGCCCTGACTAACGGCCTACTGGGAGTGCGCACCAATCGGTCAGGCATGCTTTGCTCAATGGCATGCAACCACCTTCTGCAACAACGTTGACATTGGCTCTAGCAGCTCCATAACCCTTTGCAAAAGCCAGGGGTCATAAAGAGTCGGAGAAATGCAAACCAGTGCTATTTGCAAACCCCTACGAACCTGTGGATCGATACCGCTGTGGCTGTGACCGAGACCAAATCGCTGCCGATTTCCTGCCGGGCTTCCCCTGTTGCATGATGCTGCCAATCGTGCAGTCTATGATGAAGCTGTCGATGATGAAACTTGCTAGCGACAGCATAATGACAACAAAGAACCTGCCAGACACGAAATGGGAAATCGTCCGGGCAGAACGTCCTGGGCAGAAGGCAGGGCAATGCTCATGGTCTGACGTTAGGCAGCTGTGCAACAATGGCAGCTGATAGTTGGCGGTTTTGAGCAGGATCGACCACTGGCGAATTTGACAGGTTGCATAGTTGAAATTTGTCTATCACGATAATGCTTTCGTGCTCTGCTTCGGACACGAGACTGTAAAGAACGTCAAACATGGTATGATTGCATTGGGAGTACAAATATGTAAAGGAGGCATACCGAATGGTGCCACTACGAATATCAATGTCCTGCCAAAAGAGTTAACACTAGATTTAGTCCCAGTTGAAGTCCATTTTGTAGTGACGATTGGCAGTCCGCTGTTGCTTTCGTCTTGCAACCGTATGGGTGTTCTATCGGCCACAATTCTTTGCCGTGGTGGGCGAAATTAACTAGGCTCATGCTAATAGAAACTATTCTTTTCTATTCTCAGTTAATTTAAATCCAAATACCTTGCACATTTTTCAGTGGTGGTACCCTTGAAAATGGAGCAATCAGTCCGAGTGGCACTGTGCAAGTGCTTATTACCGTTCATATCTAAGACACCGCACTGCATCTTAAAATGATCTTTCTCAATTCTAATTATGGTTGCTTGCATCTTACTTTACTGGCAGCTGTGAGACAAAAAAAGCTGGAGCTTTAGTGCTCAACTCCTCTGTCTCATTGGAGCCTTGCATTTTCACGACTGAAGCTGGTGCGCAGAAAAAAGGGCGAAACTAGGGAGATTCATTGCAGTTGCCGAACAAGCAATACAGTAGACCTGCTACCAGACTGCCGCACATCGTCACCTCTGCTAAAACATTTCTGGATACACACACTTTTAAGTATTGGCGTACTCATGTATGACCTTTTTATAAGCAGCAGCATGGAGCAGAGCTTTTGGACAGCAGATGCATCTCGTTTAGAGGCACCCAAATCTACCTCTGTCATGAATGCAAAGACCACCATTTGGTATTTGGGGATGCAGGGCACAACGCAAGCGATTACGTTCTGATTTTGTTTGCTTTCCTATTCGATTTCATGCTATTGAAACATTACTTGTGCTGGAGAATTTTTTTTATTTTTTTTCACTTTCGAGTCTCGTGGTTGGGATGGTTGGGATTCAAATAGTCGGTGGTATCTCCAAGACTTTGTCAGACAGCTCAGGGTTGTACATTGTAACCTGCTTCCGAAGTATGATTTGCATATTTTTTTGAGTTAACCTACGATAATCGTTCGAGACGTTGATAACCACAACATACTCGAGCAAGACTTCTCTCAGAGTCAGCAAATGCAAGCACCGCCACTCCCGTGGTAAGCCGCTGGAGTCTACAGCTCACAAGGTCATAGTAGTGAGAGGACACTGTCAGCTGTGGTCGGCGTTCATCCTTAAAAAGCCAAGACGTTTGTCTGCCCGTACAAAGCTCCCCTACGATCAGGAGTGGGTCCTAACCGCATTCATTCTTAAGTGTTAATCCGTTGCACGTTGCATTTCACTTGGCATATCGATTGGTCTTTCCAAGAAACCCTACCCCTAGCTATAATCTAAACTCTCCTACGATCAGGAGTGGGTCCTAACCGCATTCATTCTTAAGTGTTAATCCGTTGCACGTTGCATTTCACTTGGCATATCGATTGGTCTTTCCAAGAAACCCTACCCCTAGCTATAATCTAAACTATGTGCTCACGTTTGCCGAGTGCCAGACAAACAGCCCAAGATGCCTGAGTAGTGTGCTAATTCTGGATCCATAGCTATGGCAATCAGCATTCCGACGTGAAGCCACGGCCTATATTAGAGCAATACACCTAGTAAATAAATTCTATTCGGGTTTTAGAGCCAAAGTAGTCAACAGACAGTGTTAATGTGAATGTATCGAGTGTTCAACGACCTTCCCAAGAATGCCGATTTAGCTAGAGTCTCACTGCTAGTTCTTCGGGATCTCTTGGTGGCATTTGATATGGGCAGTGAGTGCCGAGCCACTCTCGAGCGTGTCACTGGGCTTTTTGGTCCTTGATATCTTAGTGAAAGATTTTCGGGTAGATCGCCAAGTGCAATCTTGGCTCGATGTCGATGCAGATGGCTCTTCTTTCCATCTTTACTTAATCACCACTCTAGGAAAACTGCTCTTCTTTGGGTTTAAAATACCCTTCTTCTGAACAATGCTAGTCTGTTTAGGATGTCCTCTCTGTTGGTTCTCTTAGATCTTTCAACGACATTTGACACTATTGACCACCAGGTTTTTCTCTGGTGTCTCTTCACGTGCCTAGGGAGCACTGACATCGTGCGAGACTGGGTTAGGTTCTGCATGCGCGATGTAATAATAATAATAATGCACTTGATAAAGCACCATCAGAGAACTCAATCTCTTTCTAGGTGCTTTACATTTGCTGCAAAGGGAAGCGGGATTGAATGGTGGGGCATATCATGCTTGATAAACAGCATGAATAACGTGGTTAGGGGTGACACGCACAGGGTCAGCATGCAAGTGTGGTTAGTGGCAGCATGCAACAGTGTCAGTACATGAAGGACGAATCACAGGGAGCCATTAAATGCTGTCCTAAATAGGTGTTTTTAATATATTTTTAAACGTGGTCAAGTCAGGGGATGTTGTAACACAAGTCGGGAGTGAGTTCCAGGCTTTGGGAGCATACGAACTAAATGCACGGTCTCCAAAGGATTTGAGGTTTGTACGAGGTAATGGTAAACTGTTGGATTCCGAAAAGCGGGTGGTACGATGCTTAGCCTGGTGGGAGAGTAGATCTGAAAGATAGGCTGGAGCCAAAGAATGAAGTGACCTAAAAGTGAGTGACAAAACCTTAAAGTCAATCCATTGCTTGACTGGTAGCCAGTGCAGGTCGGCGAGAAGTGGTGTGATGTGCCAACTGCGACGCTCACGACATCCAAGCCTAGCTGCAGAGTTTTGCACCAGCTGTAAGCGCCTGATTGCACATGCCAGTAGGCCAGCAAACAGTGAGTTACAGATGGTCTCGGCTTTCTGTCATCTCCGGTGCCCTTTTAAGTGTGGGGTATCTCGAAGTTCGGATTTATGCCCCCGTCTTTTTGCTATCTTTTCTCTCCCTTTAGTCGATTTCATCGCCAAACATAATCTTGGTTTCATTTCTGCTCCAGTGGCACTCAGCTCTACCTATCTTTCGGCCCTTCTCAGCCTTATGATATCTGCCTCACTTGATTCCCTTGCAGCCTGATCAACGATATGGGCACTTGGATTAGGTTGGGTTGGCCACTAACTTCACGAAGCGTAACGATGATTAAGACCAACTTAATAGTTGTGGACAAACCTAGTGTCACCCAAAAAGTTGGAAGACCCTCACCCTCAAGATTGGTTGATCTAGCATCACTCCTGGGACGTCTGCCCATAATCTGGCAGGCTATTCCAAAACGACTTAGTTATTGGCTGAGCACATTTCCTCCACAGTCAATTCGGCCCTACTTTCAGCTAACGTCGCTTAAACCAGGGCCTGCTTGGACGCGAGCACGACGGCCCAAACTAGTTCATACGTTCGTGACATTGTTTCTAGATTACAGTGATTCCCTTTATTTAGTACACCCAGCTAGTGCCCCTAATCGCCCACGGCTGGTGCAAAACTCAGGTCTGTCGTCATCGGCATAGCTTCCACATCAAGCGACTTCTGTCCGAGCTTCCCTGGATGCTGGTCAAGTCGAATCTATTTCAAGATCCTCTGTCGGTCTGACAGGTCACTTAATGTGCTAACGCCAGCCTACCTGTAGCCAGCCTGCCTACTTACCTGTAGCCAGCTCTGCTAGCATATTTCCTGTTGAATCTGTACGAAATCTAGGTGTCATGTTCGAAAGTGACCTTTTGTTAGACAACCACATCTGCTCCACAATCAAGTCTGCCTACTTGTAGCCACATAACATTGCTAAAATTCGGGCTTGTTTAGATAGGGATACCACGTCTAAGTTGGTCCATGCATTTGTTACATCCTGTCTTGACTTTTGTAACTCACTGCTTGCTGGCCTACCGGCATGTGCAATCAGGCACTTACAGCTGGTGCAAAACTCTGCAGTAAGGCTTGTCTGTCGTTAGCATCGCAGTTGCCACGTCACACCACTTCTCGCCGACCTGCACTGGTTACCAGTCAAGCAACACATCGACTTCAAGGTTTTGTCGCTCACCTTTAGGTCACCACCATTATTTGGCTAGAGCCTACCTATCAGATCTACTCCCCCACTAGGCCAAGTATCGTACCACCTGCATTTCGGAATCTAACTATTTACCAATACCCCGTACAAACCTCAAATCCTTTGGAGACCGTGCATTTAGTTCGTATCCAAAGGCTCCCAAAGCCTGGAACTCACTCCCGACTTGCGTCACGATATCCCCTGACTAGAGCACATTTAAAAAAAAGTAAAAACGCATGTATTTATGACAGTATTTAGTGGGTCCTTGTGATTCGTTCTTTATGTGCGAATGTGTGCTGACACTGTTGCATGCTGCCACTAATCACACTTGCATGCTGACCCTGTGCAAATCACTCCTAACCATGTTATTCATGTTGTTTATCAAGCATGATACCACTCACCATTCGATCGTGTTTCCTCTGCAGCAAATGTAAAGTACCTAGAAAGAGATTGAGTTCTCTTAGGGCACTTTATCAAGTGTAATATTATTTATTATAGTAATAATATTATTATTATTACCTATTGGACGTTATTGCTTCTCCAGGCACGTGCTCTTGCACCACCCGCCCTCAGCATCTAGTCATCTTGCCCTACCTCTCTTTGGCGATTGAACCTTCAGCTCGTATGCACTGTAATTCTGAAACTTGCTTCTGTCTTCGGTTGCTACCTGCGAGGACCACGTCATCATCTGAAAAACTGCAGGTATACTGTAATGGCTTTGTCACTTGATGAATGCTATGCCACTTTAAAAGTCCCCCTCTGAGACTTACTGATGAATGTTACTACTGACTATCGATTTCGTGCTCAGTTAAAGCATTGTTCTGTATGCAGAAATGCTGACTTGGTATAAAAAACAGCCTCTTCCTTATGCTGCTGACATCTATGTACAATAAATACTTAGAATAGAAGAGACCTTTGCAGCAAATGTAAAGCGCCTAGAAAGAGATTGAGTTCTCTGAGGGCGCTTTATCGAGTGCATTATTGTTATTGTTATAACTTTCGAGCTTGCTGCTTTCGCGTGTAGGTCTGCGTGTGCACGGTCGAGGGCCTGTCTGCACACACAGGTGGATGTTGAGCATACCTGTCCGACTCAACACGTTTCGGTTGCTTTCCTTTGATGGCAAAGCATTTTGCCCTTCATTTACTAAGTTTCCTTGTGACCTAGAGAAGGCAATGTTGGAGGCCCCACACCCTTCAGGAATACTTCCTGCTGTCCTATGCATGTGCCCGACTGTCCTGGCTGAACTATCATTCATTAAATTCTTTTTAAACGAAGTTCATCTGTATAGTGCCATAAGATAACTTAAATCATCTCTATTCAGGCACTTCACATATGCAAAGAGGCTCGAGCCCACGACCTCGGTAATCAAATGCATTAACCTTGACCTTGTTTGATGCCAGCCCATCGATCGAGTGCCTTTGCACAGTTTCAATGCTTAGTTGAGATTGCAGGCGGCAAGAGAACTCTTGTAAGCAGTGGACAAGATGTGGCACTCCGGCAGCTGACAGGTATAAACCCATCGCTGCCTTTTATTTCTCCTTGCAGTGGACGCAGTGAGAAAGAAGATAGACAACCTGCGGACCTACTACCGACGGGAGCTGGGAAAGGAGACCGATTCAGTCATACTTGGGACTCACTTGTACAAGTCGCACTGGGTGCATTTTGAAACCCTTGCATTTCTGAGAGGCCACTTTGCTAAAAGAAACTCCAGGTTCAGCATGGTAGGTGACACGTCAACAGCAGTGCCGCTCACGGCTAGGTCGTTGGGAGAGCAGGGCAGAATCTGCAGTCTCCTAATTTTTTGGAAATCCTCCCACTCGAGGAACACTTTTTGCCTGCGCTCTGCTGATTTAGATCCCCCTGTCGGATTTTTTTTTGACTACGGCACGGACCTACGCTTCTGGGCTGACCACGAATGGAAATCTAAAAGACCTACTCTGTAGATGGCTGCTTGCTTCTCTAGCAAGCAGTGAGTTGCTACGTGTCAATAGCCCCCTCCTTGTGGCCACTGCCATCTATACAGAGCAAAGGCAGCTGACCTAGTGTGAGAAGAAGCCTATGCAGAGGCTAGCAGATGGATTGCAGCACAGCATTTCTAATTCAAACATGGTCGTCTTGGCTAAAATCCAGCTATCCAGAGATCCAATCAAACGAGAGGGTTGTTCTCGGTCATACCGGTGGCCGATAGATGTGCACAATTTTCCGGCAGAGTTTTGGCTTCATAACGAATTGTGACGTACTAGCATTTGTGACCCACAAGTAAGCTTTATGCAAAAAGTCAAAGGATGTAATGCCGCACTCTTTATTTATGTTGGCATCCTTAGCCTACTGGCTCCTTCTCGTACCGGACAGATTCCCTTTTTTCAATGCAGGAGTCGAACCAGCACGTGTACCATATATCAATGCTTCCAAAGGCTTCCAAAGATCAGTTCTTGGACTTGATGAATGCATACATAACCTGTAGACTGCGAGCTGTCTCTGTCTGGTCTGCCGATATGTTTTGGTCTGTCTTTGGTCCGGCATGTCGTGCGTTTGGAGAGCAGCAGCTACCTGAGCCGTAGTGGCTCAGTAGGTAAGGCGGTTGCTTTTCACGACCTCGGCCCCAGGTCGTGGGTTCGAATCCTGTGGTGGGCGATCCTTTATCGCTGCTGCAAGCGGTGGGGATAGCCTTCAAGGCTCTTCTGTCGCTATACAAAAAGTTGAGGCTGTTTAATCAACTAGGATTTATTTTATTTATTTATTTTTACCTGGAAGAATTTCGTGAGATTTTCTATTGGAGGTTAACTTTTTCTATTGAAGGTTGACGGTGCCTGAGAAGGTGCATCTTTAAAAACTTACAAAATGATGTTGAGAACCCCCTTTAGTTGGCAAACTCAAGCTCACCTTCTTGTCTTACAAACAGATAGTGTTGTGGTAAGCTGTTGAAGACACGTTCATCTGGATCTCTCGGCAACTTTTGATGCCACTGACCACCAAGTCCTTCTTGAGTGCTATCGGCTCACCTAGGCACCACTGGAATGGCTTTACAGTGTTTAAGGTCCTACCTCAGTGGAAGATTTTAGAGAGTAGATGTCAATGGCCAGTGGTAATCTAGTGAGCCTTTAAAGGATGAAGTGCCCCATAATCTGTTCTAGGTCCACTTCTTTAACATGTATACTCTCCTCACTGCCGATTTAATCCCCTAGAACATTATAGGCTTTCATTTTATGCAGATGACACACCGCTGTACCTGTGCTTTGATCTCTCCCTGCCTTTCAGCTCCTCAAACGCTCTCAATTCCCTTGGTGCATATATTGTTGTTATTCACACTTTTATGGCAACAAATTTCTCGAATTGAATGATGATAAAATCAACTTACTAGTTATTGGTAATGCTATTGCTACTCCGACATGGGAAAATCTATCCCTCAAAATGGGCTCGGGCAGCATATTTCTTGTATCGTCTCCATGCAATTTGGGTGTCCTGCTCCAAAATGACCATTCACTAGCCGACCACGTCAGCTCCACAGTCATAGGATACACGTACAAGTTGATCCATGCATTTTGACATCCTGTCTCTTCTTTCGTAACTTAGTACTTGCAGGTCTTCTGGTCTGGGCAATAAGGTGCTTACAGTGCAAAGCTCTGCAGCTAGGAATGTCCGGTCGTTAATATCGAAATCGCCACATTGCACCACTTCCTACCAATCTGCACTGGCTTCCCATTAAGCAGGGGATCGACTTGTTTGAAGGTTTTGTCACTCACTTTTCGGTCTCATCTCTTGCTTCGGCCTACCGATCTGTAATCCTTGCTCATCAGACTACCACCCACAGCATCCAGTCATCTTACTCCGAGTCGTTCTAAGGAGCCTGCAACCAACCTCAAATCGTTTGGAGACAGTGCTTTCAGTTTCCCATGGTTGTAAAGCGCAGGACTCTCTACCGATTGACATCGCGACATTACCTGACTTGACATTTAAAAGGAAGTAGACATCTACCCCTTCCTCGTAGCATTTGCTTCATCTTCTGTGTGAATTGTTCTCTGTGCGCTTACACGTGCTGAAAGTGTGTATGCTATCACTGACCGTTGACATGCTTCCATGACAGCAGTGGCAGAGCAAGAGGGTGGGCAGGGAGCAATATCTCTTTCCTCCTAGAGTCGTGTTGTGTGTGCAAAGTTCATTTTGTTTGTTTTTCAAGCATGATTTTACTTACCATTTAATTGCATTTCCCTTTGCAGCAAATGTAAAGCGCCTAGAAAGAGATGAGGTATTCTGAGGGCGCTTTATCAAGTACATTATTATTATTATTATTATTAAAGTGTGCATCAATAAGTTGAATTTCATCTTTTCCAGTGCATGTATAAGTGCCTACAAGGAGACCTGGTTCCTTTAGCTACACCATGCAAATTTATCGTCATTGTTATTAGTATTGTTATTACCCACACTGTCCAGATTTCCACCAGTTTCATGCATATGCCAAGTGACAATGTTAACTCTGAGCCAATGTTTGCCGTGTAAAATAACTCATTGACCGATGACGGACGGTGCATTTCAATCCGAATGCCTTGCTACGACGTCTCGCTAACAGGTTTTGACTCAGGTATTGTCCAGATTAGGATCTCTTTTTGCCAAAATTTCGCGCAGGCTTTGCACTTTGATCTCTCACTTACTCAGTCCGTCCCTAGTCACAGGCATAAGTACTCTCCTTTTTGGGCTGGCTGTCCCCATTGAACCGCCCCAAAGGAGCTTCATCACCATCACTGCCGGCCTGTGCACCCGGCAAGCTTAGTCGGTTTCACAAGGACGAAAAGAGATCAAACGTTCAGCCTCTTCGTTAGTGCCTGGCCTCATCTTTGGCCTGCGTTCTTTATGCTCGGGACGGCAGCCATGCTGATGTGCTCGCTTGGTCAGCAGCCTTTTAAATAGGCTCACTTCGAGAGAGCGAGTGTGGAGCGTTGTCCTGAAGAACACTCTTTGTCGACAGGACTCGGCAGCGTCGGGCGACTTCACCGAGGCTGCGGACATAGCGGATGAGACTGGTGAGCTGCCGCTGGGGTCAGCCTCTCCAGTGCCGTTCACGCCGCCCGGCGACGGAGCCGCAGGCTCGGCGCTGACGCCGCTGCCGTCCGCCAGCGAGGGCGCCACCAGCTCGGTGAGCGCGGGCCTGCACTCGGACAGCTCGTCGCTGCCGTGCCCGAAAGTCGAGCGCTCTCCAACAGTGATGGAGGTGGAGGCAGCGGCGCGGCGGCGCGGCGTGAAGCGCTGCCACTGTGCCGCTCGCTGCTGGTCCACCGTCGTCGACGGCGGCGATGGATGCTACGAGCAGCTGATGCCAGTGCAGCAGAGCCGCGTCATGCCGCTTCGGCCTGCGGCAGCAGTCTCGGCGCCCGCTCTGCCGTCGCCGGCAGTCACCGAGGACCATCTCGACAAGTTTGGCCAGCATATGGCCCTCATGCTGAGAAAGCTTGACATGAGAACGCAGGCGCTGCTGCTTGCTAAATTCAGCCAGCTTATAGCCGATCACATGCCTGCCGGCCCGTAGCTGCCGTGCCGACGAGCGAGCGCCGAGTCGCGGGAGTTTGCCCAGCGGCCCAATCGCTGCCAGCTGTTGAAACGCGCTGCAGCTCTCGTTGATGGCCGGTTGAAGAGGTTTGGCCGATCCCCACTCGGCCGATATCCAGTCGTTGCCGAGGCTGGACCCTGAGCTCTACTGCGGTGCCGACCGATCGGAGGGAGACCTTCCGATTCGACCGACGACGACTCCATGCTCGAGGGCTGTGGCCGGCCGTAGGAGACGTTTGACGAGAGCGTAGAAGGTTAGCTTCGAATCGCAGGCGACCACTTGGTCGTGGGCTGGGTTCTCAAGTGATTCCTCTGCACAATGCGTGCATCCTATAAATGTGCTCTCGAGTCCCTGTGGGGTGAGGCTTTTCCCTTCAATAAAGAGTACTTAGGTCTGCGTTCAGTTGCAGTTAGGTTTGCATTTGTTTAATCTGCTTGGCAATCTGTTCAACGACTTGGACTCGCACTTGCACGGTCGTGCGTGTGCGGCCATCCCTGAGGCAAGCTTACCACCGATTACTGCTCTTTGCTGGTATTGTCGGTTGCTTTGACGAGTCTCGTCGATATTGTAAGGTCTGAGCCACGATCGGTCCTAACAGAAGAACTGTAATTGTATAAACCTTTGCAGTCGAATGGCCATGGGTGATCGAACGCTACGATCTCGGTTCGGCTAAGCCTTGTCATACAGTTTGCCACCGGACGATACAGGTGACTGATGCACCAAAGGCCGCCGGTCGCCCATGATCGGCGATATTCAACTGAGAACCATCATGAGATGTGCTGGTGAGATGGTCGTCTGTCCTTGTCGACGAGTGCTAGGTTTTTCGTTTAAGTTCTTGCACTGCCAGTCATGCTATTTGCTCCATTGTGCACATCAAGATGCACACCTGTATATTGCTGCTGTAGCTGGCTAAGGATCTCAAACATCATCCAAGGGTTACACTTGTTTGACTTGCTATATATCGCCTCCCAAGTGTCTCCAAAAGCAGTTTTAATTATAATGATGGCTTGCAGATAACTGCTGTCTCTAAAGCAGCTGGAGGCTGTCAGCTTCCCATCGTTAAGATACAAGCCCAACGAAACTTGATACCTGTGATTAATCCTAAGCATGACCACTGAGATTTGTTTCGGTATTTAATCATGTAAAGCTTGTTTTGCCCCTGCCGATGGAGTTTCCGTGGCCACTACCTCTCTATTGTCACACCAAGTCACTTATGCCATGTGCATCAAGGTCTGCCACCGATTCCATGCCTCCATCATTCTCGTGCTGTTCGAGCAGTACCCGACTCTCCATACTGCCCTTGTGCCGTTGGATTGGTTTCCGATTCTTGGCGACTTAGCTGCGGAAGTGCTCGACTCTGAAATTTATCGCGATATTTCTATTCCCAATATTTATATATTATATGTCTTGGCACGCTACCAAGCGTTTAGCCAGCTGTGCGTGCATTCGATAGAAGCTGTGGGCACACTGGGACGCTCGGTAACGCACAAAGACCAGCAGCGTGCAGCCGCACCTCTCTCTCTCTCTCCCTCCTCTTGTGCTCTATTTCCTCTCTTTCTCTCTCCCTCTCATCTCTTTTTCTCGTCCACGGCCTTCTTCTTGCTCTTAAACATAGTTTTAGTATCTAGGATGATGCTAAATGCCCAATAATGTTAAATTTGCTACTTCTGCCTTGCCGGCGCCCCTTTTACTAGTCGCTCTTCCCTGCACTTCCATGCTGTTTGTGGTACTCGCTCAGAGTGTTCCCTAGCTATATTCATACTCAACTACTTTCGCTTTGCTGGTTGACACTACATAGTCGGTTACGGACAGAACGTGCCGAAAGCTGCTTGGGGCTCCTAGCAGCTCCAGCACAACCGAGTGCTCCTAGCAGCTTTTAAGCAGTTGCCAACAGCGATGCTGGAGATCGGGTGAAAATGTAGTTTGGCTCACTGAAACAACCGAGCGCACCAGAGCAGTCGGTTGTGGAGCCACGAGTTTTGCTCAACCCTGGTTGATTTGGTCCACAGCGGACGAGCGCTACCTCAGGAACTGAACGAAATCGCAGTCAGTACCTGATGTAATACTCATACGCAGGGAGCGCACACTCTCCTAGACGTCTTGGGTCCACTTACCCCCCCCCCGACTTTGGCAGCGGCATGGCGATGCTATCAGCTGATGGACCGACTGCGGCATGTCGTGATGATACGATTGTGCTCAGCTTCCTGCTGACAGGGCAATGCAGGGCCCCGCTGCCACAGGCACCGCAGAGGCCCAATGGACCTTGGCGCCCTTGGATCGAATGCGCTGCTGTGTCCTGTTGCTTGGCCATCGAACATAGCAGTGCCTTGGGCCTTCTTATGATTGGCTGCCTCTGATGAGGTCGCGGTCTGGTTCCTTCTGGCTTATTCGTGAGTATGCGCCCGCCACCGCTGCTGCCTATAAAGGAGCACAGTGGCTGCATGCTGTGGCAGCCGACCTTGTTTGCAGCCACTCGGCCTGAGCTTATCGTTCAATCTTGGAGCCAGCCGCTATTATGAGATCCCGTGAGATGCAGCCTAAGCTATGCTCGAGCTTTGCTAATGAGGCGCGCAAGACTTGAAGAGGACAGCTATGCGGCATGGATGGCCAGATCACGGAACTCGCTGGATAGCCCATAATGCTGTTCGGCTCCGCCGCAGGTCGGTTGCAGGCTGACTTGGAGAACTTAAAGCCGGCACTCTTCTCTTCGCATGCCCTCACCTCTCCCCCACCACCCGGGGTTCAGAGAGCATCGCATAAATCACCGGCTCAGTTTGGTCAGCAGCCATAGGATGCCTCTGGTGATGGATGGGTAGAAGTGAGCATTAACACAAGCTGCAGGCTTGCAGAACCATTGCACACACACTCACACTTGCACCGCATTCAGGCTTGCATTCGCTCGAGCCCGCAGGCTGTCCAAACACTTTGGCTTGCTGGAGAGAGCGCGATCAGTAGGATAGGTGCGCATACAAGCGTTCCAAAGGTTAGAGCAGCTGCCTCGTGTAAGTCAATGGTGCTTAATGAAATATGTGAGTACGAAAACTTATGCGACTGTTTTTCAAACTGAAGATGGGTGTGCACTCGATCATTGCAAACACCCGAACGCTATCTAGTAAGAGCAGCCGCAGAAGTCACTCGTAGAACTCGGAGTGCTTCGTGGCATTACAGTAAACACCGTGATGGAGTAGCAGCGTTGTTTGTGGATCACCGGGGCTTACTTGCTCCGGCTCTAAACTGCATGTTGTGGTGGAACTTGGTAGCAAGTCACCCAGGAGAATCCAGGGAGGGGAGAGAAAGAGTGAGAGGAAGGCAGGCAGAGACAGGCACACACACAGAGAGAGAGAGAGAGAGAGAGAGAGAGAGAGAGAGAGAGAGAGAGAGAGAGAGAGAGAGAGAGAGAGAGAGAGAGAGAGAGAGAGAGAGAGAGAGAGAGAGACAAACAGACAGAGGGTGAGAGAGTGCTTCGAGATCATTAAAATGAGATCTTCAACGAATGAAGTTAGGATGAAGGGCTGCCCTTGTGCCTAATGAGACCCTATTGGGCTGTTCAGGTGCTGTTGCTCTGAGCCAGTGAAAGGAATGGCAGGCAAATTTACGAGGAGGGTAAAAGCACTGTGTAGCAAGTGGAAAAAACCATGAAATGAAACCAACTTCAGAGAGAAAGGACCCGCCAAGAAGCTTTGGCAAGCCTTTCCTCAGAGGTGTGGCCAATCAAGTTGCTTTGGCTAGCCCTTGCTCCCCTTCGAGCAACACATCGCACCAGCAAGTGGCTGCCCTGCATAGCCTTGGCCGTAGGATTGGTAGCCAGCTGTCGGCTGAAGCTACGATCTTTTACTAGCCGAGGCAAGCATCGTGGAGCTGCCATCAATCAAGCAGCTGCTCTTCTACTCCTGGTTGCCAACCGGGAGTGTGGTGCATTACTGCTATCAAATGTAGGTTGATTGGCCAAATGCCTAGCACTTACGAGACAGAGTACGCGACCTTCCACCTCAAATAAACCAGTCCGCATTACGTGGTACCTATACTGCACTTCAGAAAAAAATATGCCGTAAGAACGTGGAGAAAGGTAACAAAAGTGTTATAGTATATTAGATGTCAACTTTACTTAAACTCCTGTGACGTCCAATTACATAAATATATATATTCAGCTAATCGTGCTGCTGAGCTAACTAAGTTCTGCCCTATATGCCGTTTGTATCACGTGTTTATATCGTGTGTGTGTGTGTGTGTGTGTGTGTGTGTGTGTGTGTGTGTGTGTGTGTGTGTGTGTGTGTGTGTGTGTGTGTGTGTGTGTGTGTGTGTGTGTGTGTGTGTGTGTGTGTGTGTGTGTGTGTGTGTGTGTGTGTGTGTATGTGAGCACTGGTGGCATCAGCAGCCATAGCAGCAGGAGCAGTGGTGGCAGCAGCTGCAGTACCTGCAGATAGGGCACAGAAAGAGCTTGCACTGCTACTCTGAGAAAAAGCTCACTAGAGCGACTGCACAACTATTCGTCAAGAGCAAGACAGGCAATGCCTGCAGCTGGAGGAAGAGACGCTGTCTAGCTGGGGGAGACAGAGCTGGAGCACTGGAGTTGGTAGCCACGCGCGACTGTGCTGCTGTGGGGACGGGACTGCACCTGCCACCTGGCATGTGTCCCTTGCAGAGAGCTGCTGTGCACGATGCAGGCCCCCCCCGGCAGGCTGCTGCTACAGGCCTGGGAGCAGCAGCTGCTGCCGCTCTTTCTCCCCTTTACCATTGGGAGGGAGGATACACTGAGAAGGCGGTTGTCGCCCACCATCGTGTATTGGCTTGGGTGAAGGCCGAGGCGCAACAATAGTTTCTTTAAAGTGCTCAACTCGAAAGGAAGTGTTCCGTCCTAACTCGGTTTGGTCCAGCGGTTAAGATACTTGCCCCAACCAAGGTCTGGCTGAGGTCGTGGGCTCGAGCCCCGAGGCACACGTGAAGCGCCTGAATAGAGATTAAGTTCTCTTGGGGCACCATGCAAACGAATTATATTTTTTGTTTATATTTATAACTCTCACTCTAGCAGCATGATGTAACAAAAGTGAAAGGCTGTTCAGTGTTGCCAGTGCAACGACTGGCAAAGCCGTCGAAGAGACACCGGAAGACTCACCGCAGCCGCCGAATTGCCACCTTTGATCTGGCGAGTAGAGGCACCAGGGCAACGAATGGAATGGCACTTTCACCACCTGCCAAGACAAGCTAGGCCGAGTAGCTGTGAAAGATGACCACTCGCATCGCATCCGTGCGGGCACGCGCAGCGCCGACGAGCAGCGCACCTGCGGCTCGGAGGGAGTGGCTAAGTGGCATCGCTGAAGATGTCGCATACCAGAGGGCAACAAGATAGCCAGCAGCCGGAGGACGATGAGGAGGAGCTGCCTTATTGGGGCGCGCACGGCGCTTCACGACCCTGCCCCTCTCTTTGTGACCCGACAACGGCTTGACCTGGTATCTTGAGCCACGTGGAGGCGACATGGGCTGCCCTAGTGGTGTGCCTGGGCGCTTGTGCGTGCAGGCCAGCGTGGCTGAAGTCTGCCTCACTCTTTCGACTACACCGACCGACGGAAGTGGTGGCAGAAACCGTTAGTGTACTCGAGACGGCTGCTGCCGGCTCGAGGGGACCACGCTTTAGCGTACGCGTGTTCGGCAACGTCGGCCAGCGCGAAGAGGTGATGTGCAAACAAGTCGGCACACCCAAGCGGCTCGTGCATGCTTCGCCGGTGGCGGGAAGACAGCGACCAAGTGCCAGTAGCAAAATATCAGCTAGAAACCCGAAATCCATCAGCTTCAGTATTACCAGCTGATATTAGGCCAACAGCACGACCGAGGCAGAGTGAGAAGTGCATCGCAGCCGCTCGGCAGGCGCCGATGTGATAGCAGCAGCAGCATGAATGGCAGCAGCAGCAGGAATGGCAGCGGCGGGCAGCCAGACGCCGCAGGCCTCTAGCTGCTCAACTCCCGAGCTTCAGAGGCTGCAGCGGGAGCCGCCGCCGGCGCCAGGCCAGCGAGCCAACGCGGCCGCAGTGACAGTGAGCTGCAGGGCTGCTTTGCTGGGTGGATGCTGGATACATTCATGGCCTCGATGCATTCAGGGGCACTCGTGCAATCCCTGCTGGCATTCGGAGACTCCGTGCACCGTCTCCTAATTACCAGCTGAGATTACACCAGCGCACCTTACACTGGTAGTCGTGGTACTCGAGTGGTACATTTTCGCGGCCGGCGGCCACCAGAGCTCTCATGCAGCACTGCCAGCAAGCAAGCGCCGCAGTGGTTGACAGGACGCTGCTGCTACTGCTGCTACATTTGACATTTGTAAAGGGGGTTCGGCAGGGAGCGCAGCAGAGAAGCTTCCGGAAAAACTGAGTCTGGTCACCTCACGCGGGGTGCTGCTGGCAGCCTGGCAAGCATGCACGGCTCGCGTGGCCCACCTGGCTGACCACGTAAAGAGGTCAATTCTTCAGCCGCATAAAGAAGGTCAATTCTTCAGCCACATCTTCCCGGCGCCGCGCACGTGTACGTGGGGTGGCATCGTGGACGGGAGCAACAGCAGCTGGCCGCGCGGCGGCATAGCCGGCACGGCGGCAAGCTGCCGGCTATGCCACCACCGCTCGCTCTCTCGTGCAATCGATGTCTGAATGCAGACTGCTGACGTGGACTAGCCACTCAATCAACCAGCCATGGCCGCCACCACTCGAGAAGTGCAGTGATTCAGCCAGACGAGGCAAAACAGTGGCCATGCCAGTGTGGCAGCAGCCGGCATGGAAGCGTGCTGACTAATGGACATTCGATGCTGGTTGAATGAATGGCAGCAGGAGAGCTGCAGCCAATAAATGGCCGATCGCTGCATCCACGGGCAGATTACTATGACTTAGCTTCCCGACCTTGTGAGCACGGTGGTTGCCAGACCTTATGAGGAGCAGAGCGTGGCCCTTGTGAGCAGCACTGAGCTGCGACTCTCCTTTGATGCCGGCCGTTTGACGGTGAAGCGTAAAGCCGTGGGAATCCGAGTGTCTCTGCCGGTCTACTGGGCCGTCGAACATGATAGAGAGTGCCCTGGTGACTTTATTGCCCTGCATTGTCATAAAAGGGCTGGACGGGGTTATGGCTGCTGACTTTCTAGCTAGCAAGCTGAATCAGAGGGTCTACCTGATAGCAAATCCCTGGACACGGCATGGTCGGGCGCTCGACTACACACAGCAGCTCGCGACGACATGCTGCAACGAAGTGCCACCAGCAAGCCAAGACAGCATGATGCCTGCTGCAGCTGCCTTCTGGTCTTACAGCAGGCACCCTTGACCCCATGCACTAGGGTTTGTTAGACCTTCAGCATGGTCTGCATCCTTGAGGAGCAGCCTGAGGTCAAGTCAATGGGTAGACAAAGCCAGACGGTCGTCGAGCTCCTGTCTCCTGAAGGCTGCTAGCATTGGTCATAACACCTGACTGCACAGCTGGGAGTGTATGCAGGACTAGCAGCCAGCACCCACACAAGGCACAAAGGAGCACAGAGCCAACACGGCACGAATTGCGTGCTCTCTCTCTCCCCCTCGCTCTCTCTCTCTCACTCTGTGTCTCTCTGTCCCTCTGTCTGTCTGTCTGTCTCTCTCTCTCTCTCTCTCTCTCTCTCTCTCTCTCTCTCTCTCTCTCTCTCTCTATCGATCCTTGTCTCTCTCTCTCTCCATATGTCTCTCTCTCTCCATCTCTCTCTCTAAATGGCGACCACTGCACTTATCAACTAGGAAGGAAACTCGTGATCTTGGTCATTATCGCATCAGAGTCTAGTCACTTCGGCCAAGCCACGGCAAGCAAGAGTGTGTTCATTTGAACGCAACAGCGCTAACTCGCGACTCGGCCTTCCTCAGCCTGGCAGAAGCAAGCCTGCTAACAATAGGTATGAGTATCCATTCATTGTACTACTCATTAGCGCTAGATTGAGAACCGGTGGTCACCTGCTGTGCCACCAAAGGCTCGAATAAACGCAGTCAGCCACCGCTGCGGCCAGCGCCCTCGGTTGGTGGACCTTCGACGGCGTGTGTGAGGGGCAGATGCCGTTCGCCAATTCAACCGTGAGTGCAATTCGCGGCCGACGGACGGGTCAGACAGACGGGATCGATAGCTCGCTCTGGCTCGGCTGCTGCTGCGGCTCGGGCATCGGGACACCGTCGTCGGCTGAATGACCGGGGAAAGAGCAGGGCGAGCTCTCCCTCCCCCGCGCCGCCGTGGCTGCACGCTGCCGCTCGCTCGAGCCGCTTCGGTGCGCGCTCGAGGCTCTCTCATTGTCGGCATTGTGGTGCAGCGGCGGCACGGCAGACAATGCAGCACCAATCAATTAGTCGCCACTAATTCACCGCCCGAGCGTTCGGAAGATGAAAGGCACGAGTGGAGCTCTCGATAATCGCTGCTCGAAGCTCTCACCAGGAGGCCGGCCGGCTGCTGTTGCTCGGCTCTCAGACCCTTTTCCCCCTGAAGGACGGCCGGGCTGGGCTTGGCTGCTGCCATTCTAGTGTCTCGAAGGAGCGAGCTTGAAACGACTCGTGCTTCTCTCGATGCTGCGACGTCTCGATTTCCCACCACGAGGGCAGCGTGAGATCCGACAGCAGACGACGGGGGCCAAGGCGATGGCCGGTAGTGGGTCAAGGCCACTGTGTCAACGTGCTCATGAAAACAGCTAGGACCAATGCAACAGCTTAGCCATTGAGTCTGACCGAGCCCGCCCGAACAGGCACGGGATTACTGGGAAGTAATAAAAATAATTATAATAATAATAGTAACAATAATGCACTTGATAAAGCGCCCTCAGAGAACTCAATCTCTTTCTAGGCACTTTACATTTGCTGCAAAGGGAAACACAACTGAAAGGTGAGTAATATCATGCTTGAGGAAGTGATAGATAGCCCAGGAGGTAAGGTGCTGGGTCTTCACGACCGAGGTCGTGGGTGCAAATCCTGAAGTGGGTGATCCTTTATTGCCAACTGCAAGCAGTGGTGATATCTGTCAAGGCTCTTCTGCTGCTACACAAATGTGGCTGTTAACTCAGCTGAAAATTTTCTTATTACTGAATCGAGCTTGGCTTTCCGAACTGCCTCCAAATCCTCCCTCCTCTAATGTACACATGTTTTTTCAGTGTTCAGACTTATATTGCCTGCCAGCTTACGCACGTGTGAAAGAAAAGTGCAGAAAGCAAAAGTGCTTGGACGTGAAGCAGGACCGATAGCCTAGCCCACATTGCACAGCCCACCTCCTAGCACAGGCCACCTCGAAGCCCTCCTTCTCCTGGGCTACACATGCTATGATGGCCGTCCTCCACCCTCTTGCAGAATCATCTCTCACGCTCCAGCAGTGGCAACCCGTGGGTTGCCACTGCTCTCGCCCTCTTAGAAATTGAGGCTGTCGCAGCACAAGACGAGCCGCTTTGGCACCGGATGCCAACATCTCAGCAGCACGACGGCTCCCCGAGTAGAACGTTCACGCCCTCAGGTCAGTCCAGAGCAGGGGCCTTCGGATCCTCAGCCCCTTTAGTGTGATCACATGACCTTCCGACCCTCCCAGCCTTCTGGCGATGCCTCAGGCATCGACAGATGGATGCTTCGGGAGGCACCAGAAGCTTTCCAAGTGAAATCGAGTGAGTTACAGTTAAGCCAACTGCTCGGCACATCGTCTGGCTGTAAAGGGAATTTTATAGCGGGGGGGGGGGGGGGGGGGGGGGAATCCTTGCTGCATAGCAATACAATAAGATGAGCCCCTTGCCGATCTCGCGTGTTGTACGTTTTTGTCCTGCATGTGCAGGCATCTGTTGATGGACTAGCTCAGCCGTAAGAGCACGCGCGCACACACACACACACACACACACACACACACACACACACAAGCAGATGCACAAAAACACGAACATGCACAAGAACATTCGTACTTACACATACTCGAGCAGACATGCAAGACAGATGGGCTCTGACGATTCAAAGCCAAAGCAAAGACATCGCCAAGTCGTACCTCCTTGTCGATCAACGTTGGCGATGGTAATGACGATGACGAATGGAGAATTCGCATCCAACGCCTTCCCTGCCCGACCTTCCGACCGTTACCAGCTGCCGGACGAGCCTGCAATTCTGCAGCCAGCTCTGCTGACGAGACGCCACTGAAGGCACGTCAGGCCGCTGTCAGGCCGCCGGCTGTCATTCGACTCACCTCAGTTCGGCGTGCACATCCTGGCTTGTCGATGCCGAGCAGCAGACGCCACCCACCGGAGGAGTGCTGGCCGAGAGTTCTGCCCCGCCCCCTAAGGCAGAAATCGGTAGTAGGTTTTCAGCTCGGTGCCCACTGACGAAGTTTCGCACGGGCCTCGCGGCTCGCAAAGGCCGAGCTCCGGTGCAGCAATGCCGGCCGGCTCTGGCGCCTGAGCACGTGGGTGGCGAAGGTGGAGCCACTACCGGCGCCAGGCGGTAGCCCGAGGGCGCTGCCCCGGCGGCTGACTGGGACGCGAGGCGTACTTACGGACGTCTTCGGCGGCGGCGCTCGCGGCCGGCCGCGAGCGCCGCTCTAGCCTTTCCGGGAGCGCTCGCGGCGGCGCACTGGGTGGGACCCGGCCGCTGCCCGGGCGAATATACCCGCTGGCCTCACCCCGGCGGCCGGGCGTCGCGAGTCTGATTAATGACTTTGTTGACCCCTGATATATATTTCATGACGTGACAATTTTTCGCCACAAATCTACAAAAGGATGCAATCGATCGCCGCGTGGCTGCGGCGCTTTGATTACTCGTGTCTCGGCATCCGCTGAAGATCGGCCGCGAGCAGCGAGGCCGCGGCTGCGCCTCCTCGAAGCGGCGTCCTACCGACCGGCTGGGAAGGCTTCTCCGACTTACCGACGTCTGAGTGTGTTTGCTCCGCGAGAGCAAACAGCAGCGCGTCTCGTAATCCGGCGAAACTCGGTCGCCGGGGCGCGAGGCGCCGGAAGCTCTCGTCTGCTGCGAGCCGCGGGCGAGCTAGCACCCGCCGAAGGCCGCGAAGAGCGAGGGGCGGGGCGGGGGATGAAGGCGTGATGCTCCGAAAAATTGCAAGGACTCGGCGTCAGAGCGCGTCCGACTCGATAGCGAGCGCCACCGACGTCCGCCCGCCCGCCAAACGTACGCAGTGCGACCTCCGGCAGGGCGAGCCCTGCGATCGAGCGCAAGCCGGGGGGGGGAGGGGGAAGTAACTTCGCGGGCGGAAGGATTTCGTCCGAGCGCTCGCGTTATGGCGGGAGCCACTGAGTTAGCAGCGTCCCGACGCCGATCGCCGCCCGCGCGAGACCTTCTCCCGGTGAAGCGGAGAGGGGGCGCGCGTGACACCCGTCTCGGTCCGAAGGCTCGCGCGCGGGCGGCGCTACGGCTGGCGCCGAGCCGCGCTGCGAGCGCAGCGCCCGCTTACGGTTCATCCGAAAGATCGCAGCCGCCTCCTCCGCCTACTGGCGATCGACGGTGCTGCGAAAGTCTGGAAGGAGCGGACGCCGCCGCTCCGACGGTGAGCAGCGGCCTCGAGCGCGGGCCTCCGCGGCAGCGCACCGGCGGCCTCCGCGGCTCCCTCGCGCCGATGACGAGAGCGACGACGGAGGCGGCGCCGTCCGAGGGGGAGGGGACGGACGGTCGGTTCGGGCGGCGGCGGCGGCGGCAGGCGCTTCGCAGCTCGGCCGGCAGCGTTAGCATAACGCCGACCGCGAGGGGACGAAGACAAAGGACAATTAAAGCGGCTGCGACTGCGACTAAAGTGGCGTCCCAGCCCGTCGGCCTCGGAATTTCGCGAAGCCGATCTCATTAGAATGGCTGAGTGTATGCAGACGCGGCTTCCGTGTCTGTCGCCGAAATAAAATGGATTGGCCAGCTCGCCGACGGGCGCTCCGGCGGATGGCGGAAGCGCGCCGGATGTCGCGCCTATCGAGTCGCATTTCCGGAGCGGCGCCTCGACCTTCCCCGCGTTGGCTCTGATGGAGCGTTTCGCGGACAATCGGTCGGACGGCCGACGGACGGACGCGACGTCGCTACAAAAATGCTCGAAAAGCAATGCGGCGCCGACGCGCCGGTGCACGCGAAGACCGGCGCGAGCGTGCTATTTTGCCCCCTCGTCCGTCCTCGCGTTCGCATTCTCCCCTGGCGAGCTCCCGTCCTAGCGTCCCGTCAAAGCGGCGTTTTATCGACAGTGGCCGCGGCGCTTGATGGGCCGACAAGGTGAGGAGCGCTGGAGGGACGAGAGGGCACCGCGCTCGCGAGCCGCCCTCGCGGGCGACTATGTCTCGTGGCCGCCTAGCGGAGGCTCTGGCTTTGGCGCCGCTTGCTAGCCGCTGAAGCTGGCTGTGTCAGTCGCCGGCGGCCGCCGATTGCCCCAAAGGCTTTCGAGATAGATAAGATCTTTGCTGATTTAACTCAGCCTCATTTGTAAAACGGTGAAGGAGCCTCGATGGCTTGCTCGCCGCCGCTTGCAGTTGGCAATAAACAATCGCCCCCTGTGAAGGCTTCGAACCCACGACGACCTCGGTCGTGAATAGCGAGCGCCTTACATCCTGGGCTATTACTGTGGATGTATCGGAAGTGCCGCTGGCGATCGCTAGGGCGTGCAGCGGCCACGATGGCGAGGTCCGGCATTAAGGCCGGCAGGAGGGCATCGAGGATCGCAAGAGCGAACGCACTATTGCAGATTCCTTAAAATAATCGGCAGAGAACGTGGCGAGCCACGCAAAAAGCGACGATCGCGCGCGCACCAGCACAATAAAGCCAACCCTTCCACCTCCGAATAAGATCGCGCAATAGCTAAAGCCCTCCATGAGGTGTTCGCAATTAAAGGAGCACGCAGCGTCGCGCGCGCGCGAAAGAGGTCTGGCGGCTTGCAATCGTTTGCCAAGAGCTTTTTTTTACATTTCCTTTGAGCGAGCGCGAGCAAGCCGCCTCGACGGTCATCCGTCCGATTGGACGCTTGAAACAGACTTTTGACTTGCTTCGAAGTTCAGCCGGGTGTTGCCACATCAAAAGCTGTTGTGCCGGGCAGCGGCAACGCCGACGGCAAAGCGCCAAGAGCTTAGAGCGCTTGTCGGGATTTAACGAGGTTGCGCATGGGAATAAGATGGCGGAAGATCCGTTCAAACAGTTTCCCGCCGCCTCTCTTACCATGAGCTCGATGGGGGGCCCAACCGAGAGCGCGGGTGGTCATGTGTTGCCGGAAGTTGGCAGCAGAAGATCGCAGGAGCAGAAAGCTGAAGGCGGGCAGAAATCTAGATAAGGACGACCGAGACGCGCCCTTGCTGCTGCTGCTGCTGCACGAGCGATGGCCGAGCTCTCAGAGTGAGATCGGCACGACATTTCCGGTGCCAACATTCCGAGATTGATTGGGCCAGTGGCCTGAGTGGATGACACCGATGTTTCAGGATTGTGGCGATCTGCAATCAAGCGGGCGGGCGGGCGGGTTGTTCGAGGTCAGCGGTGCCGTTTGATCGTGGGCGACCGATAGCTCAAAAAGAACGTTTGCAAAGCATGGCGCCTGCGTCAGCGAGCCGTAAAAACGACTGCATTTCATGGAGACCAGTTGAACGTCGAGAAGGCAAACGATTTGGAGTCCCAACGGCCGCGGTGGATTCAGAAGAGCTGCAGGGCAAAGGTCGGCAAAGTGTCCGCGTGCCCAGTTTCGATGCTCTATGCACGCACTCGCTCGCCCGCGAAGCAAGCCGCTAAAGCGCGCCCGCCGCCGCCGGCACCGTGCACCAAGTGCAACGATCGGTGCTGCCAGGCGAGCCCCCCCCCCCGTGCAGGGAGGCGTGCGATCGATTTTCGCCGCTTGTGTGCACACCCATATGAGCAGCGGCTCGCGACGAGTGCACGAGCTTTGACGGCTGAATACGACGAAGTGGCAGCACCAGCGCGGCCGAAGCGGTAGCGTCGAAACCGGCTGAAGCTGGCACGAATCTCGCTGAATCTCGCTGAATCTCGCTGAAGCTGGCACGAATCTCGCTCGCGCGGCTCGAAGACTCGTCGACTCGAAGCGGTCATTCCCGGTCACGCGACGAGTGTCTCGTGTCTCTTGCTGCACGACGAGACGTTCACGGCAAAGACTAGCGACCATGGATTTCGAGTCTGGAGACCGCGAGCGGCCCGCGGCGACAATGCGAAACCAGGTTGCAGCTGCACAGCTGCCGGCAGCTGTGCTGCAGCTTGCCGGGCATCGCGCGGGCGACGCGGTTCGCGAGGTGCGAAAATCCGCAGGAGAATCCGAACTCGAGCCCGAGTCCCGCTGCACCGTCTGCATCTACTGCAACGCCTGTCGCCCAGACCTAATCGGCAGCGATTCGCAGGCGTCATGAGAACCGATGCACCGCCTACACTTATCTTACCTCACTGGCAAAGCAATCAAGATCCCCAGCCTGGCTAACAAGTAGTCAGGTGCCTTCACTCGAGCCCACCCGCCCGCCCGACCTCGTCGCTCACCCAGTCACGTGCTCTCGAACCTGCCGCTCCTCTCTCGGTCATCTCTCGCCGTCCTTAGCACAAAATTGATACTTTTTGTTACCTTTTGGCGGCCGAGCCCCACGAGCTCGTATGCGCCGAAAGTCTGGGACTCGCTTCCGGCAGCGGTCACAGCCTGCAATGACCTTGCGTCTTTTTTAAACTTCAGCAAAAGACGCACCTGTGCTGGTTAGCTTCCCCTACTTCGTACCGCTGAACGTGTACGTTTCTTCGTATCAACCTACTTTGCACGATATAGTACATGTTATTAGCCAGCGGTCTTACTAACCGGTGGCTATGAGTGTATTCATGTTTGCTTTAGCTCTGAGCTTAGCATCAAGCTTCTTTTGGGTTTGCTTGCTCGACACCTGGCGCGTGTCCAACCTCCCGGTAGTGATTCCCTTGCAACGACTTGTAAAGTGCCCGGACAAAATACAAGTTCTCTTAAGGCTAAACAAAAGATGCAATATTATTATCATCAACCTGTGTGCACTTACACCCGCGGTCAAACAAACACTCGCTTGCAGAAAAAATATATGATATGCGAATAAATAAATAAACATGTGACATTGTACATATTCTATATGCGTATTCATGTGCCCTGATTTGTCTGAGGGGTCAAGGTGCTCACTTTTAACGACGGAGGTTTTGGCTCGAGCCCTGTGGCATACTTAAAGCGTGTAGATTGAGTTCTCTTAGGGCGCCATACAAATGAATTATTTATTATATATATATATATATATATATATATATATATATATATGTGTGTGTGTGTGTGTGTGTGTGTGTGTGTGTGTGTGTGTGTGTGTGTGCGTGCGTGCGCGTGTATATGTACTATAGGTCAATCCTTATTTTTAACTGTCCTATCCTCGTCTCAGGAGATTAGGTAGGCTAGCCCCCGTCGGACCACCTGCTTTTTCATAGCTGCTTCAGAAAACCACGGACATGCTTCAAAGTTTTCTTGGATGAGTAACCGTTATGTAAGCAAATCCGTACAAACCCTTTAAAGTCAATAATCTTTTGAAGTACTTCGAATGCATTATACCAGAAGTCGGTCATAGTTGTTCATGCTATTTAGCATTGCTGACTTTGAAGTGTGACAAATGAACGCAGAGACCGTGCAAATTGTATGTTGGCATGTTGATTAATATCTTTATCTATATATACACCAGCCCATGAAAAATCACGGACAAGTCCAACTTGGCTTTAGAGGGTGGGACTGCGGGGCGGGCAGGAAGCGGTTGCACGGGCAGATGATTTTGAAGGCGGCGGCTGCGGCGGCCGCAGCCGCGCTTTCGAACGGCGGGCGACGAAGACGCGACCAAGCTGAGTTGCCAGCGCGAGCCTGCAGTCGTGAAATGGGCGCTCAGCCCAGCGGCAAGACTATGACGTAGGATGCCAGATGCCGCTTTCCCAGAATGCTAGTGACTGTCTCGTCGGTGGCCGGGTGGTCGGAGAACACGTCAGCGGAAGGAAACGCCGGTCATCGCTTCGAGCGACATTAAAGGGGGCTCGTAGTGCAGACGTCGAAAGCTGCTGGAATGACGTGGCCGCCCTTTAAACAACCCTTCCAAGTTCATAGTCCTTTGCAAGCCTGTAACCCATAATGGGTTTATAAGCGTTTAAAGCCCAATGTCTCCATGTAAACGTGACGTCAGAGACGAACTTACGCACTAACGGACCAACGAACCGAGCAAGCTTATTGTAGGGGTAGGTAGAGAAACCCACGAATTCCATCTAGTAAGCTGTACTTTTGGAATTGGGGAGAGAGAGAGAGAGCGAAAGAGCGAAAGAATGCGAGAGGAACTCATGTCTACGAAACTCCAATTGCAGCCATGAAGCCGGAGTGGACTTTGCTCTCAGGCACGAGTTCTCTCTGCACGTGCACAAATCGTACGACGCGGCTTTCCAGAATGCACTCTCGGTGACCACGTTCTTCATTGTCCACCAGGGAATGCACGTGTGCTGCATAGCTGACGTAGGATGAGGCTCTATGTAGCAAAGAACACCGGCGACAAAGTCGGCAGCGTTGACCAAAGCGGAGAAATTTCGGACTCGGCTCCAACGTTCTCGCAAGCCGAAACCCACCCTCATGGAAGTGCGAACATAGGAGGCAGGACTGCGAGGTACGAAGAGGCGAAGCAAAAGAGGAGACATGAGTAAGAAAAGGAGAATGAGATGTCCGACTAGCACCACTGCGGAGCACTTCTGCGAATAAAGCTTTGCCCGACGCTTCTCGGCCACGTTGCAGCGCCCTTTCGTGTCAACTCGTAGTGATGCAACTAGCGTAGCGCTCGAGTGCGCCACCCGAGATCGAGTGTCGACCGATCTTGCTCGAGCCTGAGCAAATACGAGCCCAGACCGGCGTGCAAACAATTCGTTCGGATAACTCAGCGTTGATAAGGGGCGAAATGTCCAGACACCAATAATCCGCCACGAGCAGGGTCAGGGGTCAGGCTCAGTCGTTTGCTGCATGTACAGATTGTACACCGGCTCACGGGCCGGTACCGGTCGTCCATATCCGCCGACGATCTACTAGACGCCGACGCGAGGACGAGACAGGTTTCCTGCTCCAAGGGGATGCCAGCCGTGCTTACGGAGGAGTGCCGACCGTGCACAGCCCGTAGGTCAAGGTCTCTGCGGTCTCCAGCGGTCTAAGACCAGGCTAGAGGATCGCTTGCCACCAGGAGACAGGAGCCACACATCTTGCAGAGGAGCAAGTTCCGATAGAAATTAGGTTCAGTCTGCTCTCAAGGGGCAGAGGCAACCTGGGAAGTGCAAACCTTGGCGCTCATAGGTTACCAATGTAGGCGACTTACTGCTGAGGGAACCTCTTGTTGAGAAAACGCCGCTTGGATGTTTTGGATTGGTCATTGCAAGCTGCCATACTGGTCAGGCACAAGCGATCGGCGCCGGGTCTGCCGCGATAGCGATGGCGGACCAGCTTGCCACCGGCCGTGCTGTGTGCAATTCCTTGCCAGTCGGCTTGGCTACCTTCGCTACATGGCCTCGTTTGATGCACGTGCTTACATTGTTGTACACGTGGCAGCATGCAGGCAGCAAGTTCGCGGTTCCGTTAAGCATTTGCAGACCAAGTTGATGCTGATGTGCTTCTGGCACACGGTGCTGCGTAGGAGCTGATTTTAAATTCATCGGCTGCTCGCTCAAGTGACGCCCGTGCGTCATTGTCGCCGATGCCTGTGGGCCTGCTGGGATGATGGCTGTCGGAACCAATTATGGCTCCATTTGGCTAGCCCTGGCTTGGGATGCCGTTCTGATGGGCTGTTATTAAGGCTACGGCTTCGTTTAGGCAATGAATCAGACGCTTGTGAAGCTGCGGCTGCATTGGTCGCATTTGTTAGGCGGTTAAACGATCGGGAAATACAACCATTAAGCAGGCAAGTGAATTTATAATTTTACTTAATACCCGAATCTTGAAGACTGGGGGGGGGGGGGCGAGAGAGAGAGAGAGAGAGAGAGAGAGAGAGAGAGAGAGAGAGAGAGAGAGAGAGAGAGAGAGAGAGAGAAAGTATTACTGCACGACAATATGCCCTATTTTATTGAGTTATTTGGTCTTTTATAATTTCTATGTTTACTGGCTCATGAAACAGTTGTAAACTGGCTACCAGTTCAAATGGATGTGAGGGTACACAATAGTTCCCGATGGTGGAAGGTGAAGCACTTACAGTGATAGAATAGCTAAAAGGGTATCGCTGCATATGCCAAGATCAGTCTAGTGAAGGCATTCAAACTAATGCTAGTTGTCGATGTTTCAACTCTTACTGGTGGCATAATTTCATGAGTGCAATCTTTGCTTGATTGAAGGCATTTTACGCAGCTTGTGTGAGTGGCAGCGTTTTTGTTGATTCCTCTATTATTTGACTACCGACGTCTGGCGATACTGGCTGAGCGGCTGGATTGTCATCGTATTTGCCCTATGAAATAAGAGTTGCTATTCTGTCCAATGGAGCTGCTGCTAACGTTGGGTAAGTTGTATGCTGTAGAGACACGCTTTTTACCGTTTTTTCATGCTGCTTGATGTCACGCATTCGTCACACATACTAATGCTTCTGCAGCATGCTTTTTGCATCTTAGTGCACAGCCTTGGGTACACTGGTCCTCTCTTGATTCCCACTCAGCAGTCAGCACTCCGACTTGCAATAGGAGACAGTCAGTAAGTACAAATGCAAAATACTTTAATTCTCGACCCTTTTTTCCAGTAGTGACTCTGCAACAAAGCGCTATACCTGCTGCTACTTTGGCAGAACTACTCATGAATTAGTTACAATATAGCTGTCTCTGCAAGGGCGTCAGCAGCAGCAGCAGCGTCAGCAGCAGCAGCAGCAGCAGGGGTTGATCTAATCAGCCTAATTCAAAATCAAATATCATCTAAGAAGTCGAGAATTGTTTTTATCAATGACTACAAGGTTTATGCAATCCACTGGATGATGTCGAGAGATTGCTCTCGAAGTGGGCTTTGGCTGCATATGGAGAAAACCTGCGAAACCGGCGCCGCCGCCGCAGCTTTCCTGAGAGTAAGAGGAGCCGAGGCCAAGTCAAGCCGCCGCCGCCGCCGCCGCGACTGTTCGATCGCTCTCCAGAAATCTAACCGATGGCCGCCCTGCCCCGCCCCGCCTTCGTTTCCACTTTGATCTCGCCCCAGGGACCCGATCTCAGCGTCAACCCGATTCCGATTCTAAGCAAGTTCACTCACTTGACATAGATCCTATCCATAGGCCGGTGCCACTCCTGTGCCGATCCCTCTGGATTCGTAAAAAAATAATACGTGTGGTCATCGCAATCCTGGGTTTTAAAATGTATGAACAGCCGTTTTATAAAGCAAAACGAAAACCGTTAAAAAATAAAAGCAAATGTATTGAAATAAAAAGGCTAGCTGATTCAACACCTCATTAATATGGCCGCTGAAGAGCCTTAACGACAATCGCTAGGCTTGCAGTGGGCAGTGCAAGAACACCTGCTGCAGGACTCGGATTCACGATCTGGATTATTACTTTACTGCCGAGAATTCAGAAGAGGCTAGCCCTTTTACGCCCGAGCTTAAGCTTCGTTTATCAGTGCTCGGAGGCTTTTTCTTACCAATTTGCTCGCTGTACAATAATCGCTTCTCAGAGTCGGTCGGGGATCGCAGCTGAAACATGTAAGTGCGAAGAACAGACAGGCTTCCCCCATGATGCCTTGAGCCGAAACTCTGGTCTGGTAGCAGCGTTTGTCAGTCATCACTCAGGCTGAGCACACTGCGAATTGCTTGTTCTAACTTTTCATCGACTACGATTTACCATGATGATGTGGAGCACCGCCGATCTTCCTTTAGCATTATTTCAATTCCCTCGTAACGACAGACTGGGATGAGGGTTTACAATTCTTTCACATCGTCATGACTTCTCAGAGCCAAGGTTTGATTTTCTGTAGCATAAACAAAGCCTCCTCCTCAGACAATATAACCTGGATGGGTCGCGTGAGCCTAGACCGCGTGTTCTACCTACGCTCACACTTTCTTTCCTCGACGCTGCCACTGCTATCCGCAAGCGGCTTGGAATTATATAGCCGTGTCGTTACTGTGTTCTAGACTGCTCTTGCAATACAAAGGCTCATATGGCTTGGGAAGTAATTCTCGAGAAATCTTATATAGCTTGCCTTTCCGAGGCTTCTTTGCAGCAGTGGATGTATGCTTCTTCAATCACACGTACAGTCTTTGAGAATTTTTTTTACCTTCTACAGCTCCTATTTGTAAATTGAAGCGCCAAAATCGGTCCAATGAGAACGTTCATGCAAGGAGTGCACTTTTTGACCCTGCTGCCAGTGGCAAACCGGTTTTGGTGAGGCCGGGCCTGAGTCGGAAGGTCGGATTGGATGCAGACAATCCAGCGATCCATTGTCGATCTGTGGGCGTAGCCAAAAGGGGCCGGGGACGCAATCTGAGCGTGGCCTGATCCCCTGGCACAGGCTGCCTTCCCCAAGCCTGCATCGTCCGCTCCTCTCCACCCAGAGCCAGCCGCGAAGTTCCTCCAGTGCCAGCCAACAGGCCGACTCCCCCCCCCCCGGGCCACTTTGGCTAATCGGCCCCTCAGCAACCAATTTAATCCCTCTGGCCGATCCCTCCAGTTGACCAAGACCAGCCAACCAGTCCCAAACGTTCCCTGGCAGATTGGGGGTCCACCGACAAGATTTAATTACGAGTCCCCTCAAGCATGAAGATAAAAGAAACTGATAGCTGCGTGCTTCAAAGACACTCCGGGTTGAATGAGCCAAGGATGACCAGGTGAACCTCCGAAGCAGATCGCTGCCAAATTAGTCGTGAAATCGAATGATAATGCGATCGGAAGTTTTGCCATACCCGATGAGACACTGAAGCCGGCACAACAATAGCGTCAGTTGCTTTGTCCAAGACTGTCCAAATGGAAGGTGGAAGCGGCTTTTCTGGCACCCTGGATGTGTAGACTATTACTGTAGTACGGCTTTCCTCTCATGGCTAACGGAAGTGGTTGAGATGGCAGTTTTGCCCTTGTCACCCTTCTACAGACTCCACTCGAGCTGTGACGTCCACCATACAGGTTGATATCGTCTGCACAAGAATGAGCCCTTCTTTATTTGTCTCTATTCGTGCAAGAAGCATGCGACCAAGCCTGCTGGTCGACAGGCCATCCCTTTCAAAGGTTTGCTTACGGCCAGAGCCAGGCGAGCCCCTGCTTCGT